>CM030836.1:7796191-8361191 GCA_018105865.1 Metaphire vulgaris
TGTTTGTCATGTTTTCTTAATTATCCATAAGATTCCTTTAATTTCGATGTTCTCGAACAGGGACACGAGGTCTGTGATAGGTTGGCAGACAGTTGAAATTGTGACTTGCTTTTTCTTGTGAATTAATTAAGTTTATTTGCCATTGCAGGATAAAGGTCTTGCTATTGGGAACATGCCTGACCTTGCCAAAGCTCACAACAGCCATGCTAGGTGAAGGATTTGAAGATAATAAAAGTTTTTAAACTGTGAGTTAAGCACGTGCGGTGAATGTAGTAACTTTAAAAATGGACACTCTGAGTAGGTGTAATTTACTAAATCCACAGGTCCTTTAAGTCTTTTATTATGAGAGTTTAACTATATAAGGTTGCTGGATACTAATTTTAATTAATCCCTGGTTTCAAGCAAGAGATGTGTGTCTGTTGACTAGTAATAATGACAGCCTTAAATAAATTTAGCTGAGAGAGAGAGAGAGAGAGAGAGAGAGAGAGAGAGAGAGAGAGAATGAGAGAGAGAGATAGAGAGAGAAGAGATTTGTTTCCAGTAACTCAGTATTTGAGTAAATCTGTTTATTAGGAATGTAATTTAGAATGATAGAACGACAAAATTTCTGTAGTTGAGCATTTGTTTCCAGTAACTTACCAGTATTTGATTTTCCTGTAAATCTGCATATTTCTAGCTTTAGAAGATTAAAATGAGATTTATTAGTGAATCACATCACTGATTATGAATTTTATGATTATTTTGGGCATAACTGGAACATTAGGCCAGAACCATGTCGTCTTCCAGAAAAACAGCAAGGAATATCGGCTGGGCGTATACAAGAGGCTTTCCATTATGTTAGCTATGTTCCAATCAATGGACATCTCTTTGAATTGGATGGATTGAAACCACATCCAATTGATCATGGTAAGAGCAGAAGTTTACAGATGATATGCACTGTAATTTATTGTCATTTACAATATTTATTTTCAGCTTGGCATAAACTAGATGTGATATTTGTGGTCTTAACTGGATGGTGAGAAGTGTTATGGTAGAGAAAAATAAAAATATATACCATATATTAGGACAGTGCTGTCCAACCTTTTTGACACCATGGGCTACTGAAAATCCTTTCTTGAAGCCAAGGGCCACAGACTTAATCTTAAAAACAGCCTTGTAAGCAATGACTACAACAATTAGTGATAATTGTTTATCTTAATAAAAATTTAGTGAGTAATAATGCATGCTTTGTAATAGTTCAGAGCATAAAAATTTCATGGACAGAAAGAATAACCAATATAAAAAACAAAAAAGAAAATCAAAAACCATGTTTACAAATAAGAAAAGACATTGGAAAATCATTTTTAGTGAGATATTTGGCTTTGTATTGTGCTTGCAATTTTTATATTTGAGGTTGATATTGAGTAACTGCAGCCATGAAGAAGAAGATTGTGCTTGTTTTTATATTTGATTGATATTGAGTAAATTTTAGATTCCAAATTTAGAGTTTCTTTTTATGACTTGATATTGGTCATTACAGAAAATCCAGTTTCACAAACATAGGTGTACTTCCAACCATTGTCAATGCAGTTTTTTTTTACAGCACTTCGAAATGTGTGGAAATTCATCAGAAGAAACATAAGTCATCCAGCACTCATTTGGTGTCATATTGTTGTGTTTCTCACATAAAGTCATGCTGTGTTGCATTTTGATTATTTCAAGCTGCACTGCAGCTTCATGTCCTTCCAATAACTGCATATTTGTGGCTATAATAGAAATATTACATGTGATGGATTTTCTATAAAAAGTAGCAGAGGAGTGAGACTGCATATGTCTTGGAAATTAAGATTGTTAAAACCACTGGTATTTAAGGACCGGATAACCATTCAAAA
This sequence comes from Metaphire vulgaris, assembly GCA_018105865.1. NCBI lineage: Eukaryota > Metazoa > Annelida > Clitellata > Crassiclitellata > Megascolecidae > Metaphire > Metaphire vulgaris. The sequence continues at coordinate 7,798,063 of CM030836.1, forward strand.
AATAACTGGTTAACCAGTCACTAGCGGTAGCTAGGCATCTTTCCCCTTGAAGTAAGTCCCTGATCCTAGTGACTCTACACTCTCGGCATCTTGCGCTGCCTACATCAAAGTGCTTTGATGTTGCTGGCACTTGAGTTAGCATCATTTATAGGCTGAATTGAAATTACGGTTAGCCAGTCAAGGTTAAAAGGACCAAGCCATGCTCTTATGACCGGTTAACCGCTAACAACCTTATTGGAAATGAGCCGAGAAATCCAATTTCAACTTTTCTAATGATATGTAGAGCTGCTCACTTTTGACTTGCTATGGAAATTCTTGTGCAGTCTTGAAAAGTGCAGAAAAGTGTGCAAAATTTGACTGATTAAATTGACTGTTGAATATGTTTAACTTTTTTTTCAAAAGCACTACTGTAATTTCCTTCATTATAGTTGGTAATTTTTTATGCTGCCCTTGCAAATACAAATTTAAAGTATTAAAGTGGTCCATAATGTCAGTAGTCACAATGAAAACTGGGATATTCAAATAATTTGCCAATTCTTTCTTGGGATTCATAATCAGGAAGATTTTGACTTTGTCAGTTACTGGTAGATCTCAGAATTTTGCCAGTATCAACCCTTTGCTCATCAAACAGACATCGGTGTGAAGAACACTTACTGAAATATGCCATATATTTGAATATGTTGATCCTAGCTCATGCGAGTACCTGACTGGACCATTGACTAATTTTTTCACATAAATTCCTGGAAAAATTTCTTCAGCTCTCACGGGTCACTTATTGGACAGCACTGTATTAGGAAGTTAATTGCATATATTGAAATAATAAAGGTCTAGGCAGTATTAGGTAATTTTTCACCATGCTATTTTTATGTCTGTATTCACAATTTATGTTGTTGAGAGTAGCACTTTATGTTGCATGCACTGTAGGCCCAGGTAGAGATCAAGAAGACTGGACTGAAACATTTAGAAGAGTCATAACTGAACGCCTTGGAATGGCCACAGGAGGGTAATTCCTGAAGTTGTGTATGATTATATTCTGCTTTATTGTAAAATAGTGTGATTGCAAGTGAGATATTTGATAGATTGTTTTGCTTATTTGCTTTATTGTTTAATTATTTATATATCAGGATCATTGAAAATAAAAATTCTGTACAATTAATCCTAAGAATCTATTAGTCCAGGCTTAGTCAAAATGTCAATGAATTGTGATAGATTTTTGGTCAGATATATAGAGTTTGATCTGTTAAATATATTCTGAAATATTATTTTCAGTGAACCATATCATGACATTCGATTCAATCTGATGGCTGTTGTTCCAGATCGTCGTCAACAATATGAACAGAAGTTAATAAAACTAAAAACTAATCGACGGATTGTGCTAGAAGCTCTTCAGCAAGTTAGCAACAAACCACTTTGGTTATGTTACCTCATTTAAGAACCTGTTTTACTTGTTTCTTTCTCATCTGTTTTGGGTGATTGTGTGCCATTGATTTCTTTGTGCATTGTTTAGGAATTAATAATTGAACTGAATATTTTTCAGTCATAATATTAGAAACAAACCTTAATGATATTGATGAAAAGGATTTGGAAATAGACATGAAGTCATCTAGCATTAGTAGGTAAAATGTTATCATGGTCTTTGTACCATTGGGGTCTTTATCTGGGTTTCTTTGTGTTAATAACTTGGCCAGTTTAACATTCGGTGTTATCAAATCTTGGCTTTACTATTTTGAAACATTGCTTTGTTTTTACCTAATGATGTATCCAGCCTTTTTGGCTACTTGATTGAATTTTGGAAATTATTTGTCTTTGTTGCATATATTGTTAGAGTTTAGAATTGGTGAAAGTGACAGGTGCTGGTAGTGGAGAGTCTTCTGTCAAATACAGCAAAGTGGAACCAATAGTGACGCGTTCAGTGGCTGCTCGAGGAGCTGCTGCAGCAGCTGCAGCTAACCTTCATCTGGATATTTCAGATAATTTATTATCATCTACCAAGCAGGGATCTAAGAGTGGAAAAAAGACCGGTGACATATTGTCATCTGGTGATATAATTTTGCCGGGTTTAGATTCTTCTGAAATTGTTGATCCTGTCACAAACAAACCAGGTAGTAGCGACTTGTCATGCTTTCAAGGTCAATCCAATGACATGATTCTTGAGAATTTTGGTAAACCAATGGATATTAATCAATTAAATACGAAACAGTTGGAAGCCGTAGAAGCAGATGGTCAGGTCAAAATTTGCATATCTGTCAGCGATGGAAATCCTGACGGAATGCTCTCTAGTCTTTCTTCATTGGATGGAACTGATGTGTCCAGGCTTTTAGTCATTAAGACAAAGTATACTTCGATGTCTCCACCAAGGTCTTCGACTGGATCAACAACAGACACCGCATCTGAAGTGGCAAGTCTGCTCAGCTCTTCAGATGCATGCTCAAGTCCGGGCTCAGAGCATAGCAATTCAGAAATCAATCCATTCCAGAAATATGGCATGGAACAAAGTTACAGTTATCATGATGATTCTTCATTGCCATCAAAGTTTACTCTAGAAATGACCATAGGACAAAGTGGAGATGGAGATTTTCATGAAGATCAGACAGCGTCTAGTGACATGGTTACTGATGATGCAAGTCTTCAAATGGAATTGGAATCTGGAAAAGATGAGAAGTTGAAGGTTTTAGGTGAGAAAAAGACAGGTAAATCCAAAGATAACAAAAAAGGCCAGAAATTCACTCCAAAGGTGTGTTTCCATGTTGTTCAAAAGTTTGTGATTTTTCTTTCATGCTTTAGTGAATAATAACAAGTGTTGCTTTCTCATGTTGTTGCAATGCAGAGTAAAAGCTTTATTGCATAGCTGTTATAATATGGACACTTGTATCACATGTAGAGGAGGATTGGATAATTAATTAAAGAAAAGTGCTTGAGTCTTTTAAACATCATTTGCCTATAGATCAGTATTATCAGGAATTCAGACCCAAATAGATGTGGTGGAATTATAGTTTGGCTGAATATGGCATGAACATGTTTAGTGAATGGATTTGAAAGTGGACTCAGAGTGGTATTAAGGTTGGAGATCTACATTTTGCCACAGACATTCCCCAAAACTATTGAAGTAAATTTTATAAGCAAAATGCAATTGGTTGGTCACTAAAATTGTAAAAGTTTTGCTCTTATTTTAGCACTGGATTTTTTGTTCTTGTGCTAAATTTGAATATACAGAGAGCAAATACTGCTTCCTGTTTGGCTGAGAATGCTGCTATTGAGTCTGATTCAAGTGCAGGTCATATCTTCATTGTGTTTCTGATAATCATTGTTTTGTTTCAGGATCTTTTGTCCCTGCTAAAAATTGTTGATAGTGAAATTTCCAATTGTGAAAGTAACTTACGGGATGAAATTGAAAAACGCCGTAAATACAAGGTCAGTGGATGCAATTTATATGTATCTATAACAGTGTTTTAAAAATGTTCTAGATGTTCTAAAAAAGATCAGAAAACTAGAAATATATTGTCCATATCTCGTAGTTTCCTCAAATGTACCTGACAAGGTTGTTATCATTTCACTTCTTTTGCAATTGGCATTAACGGGTTTTGAAGGATTGATGGCATCACTGATTATGGCAGAGGTTTTAAGCTTCTGCGGGATGCTTGAATTCCGATGTCTGAACATGCCTGATTAGAAGGCATCTTTTGTCTGCGAGCGTCTGAGGTACAGAAAATCTGCAGTCAGCTTGGACTGCTATTGAATGTGTTAAAAAGCGTGGCATTGAAAAGTATATTGCTGTTTTGCTGTAAAACAGGCAACCAAGGGAAAGCTGATTTGGAGTTGAGATGCAGTCTTTTGTGGTCTTATTTAGTCAGATTTCTGTCAAATGCATACGCTTACTTTTTGACAAGAACTGTTAATTTAATTACCTTTCATCTTTGAAACCAATGCATCATTGCAAGTATAGCTTTGACATCCCAATAATGTTTAGAATTCAAAGAAGCTGGTTGATTTCATTTCTGCTTTTTCAAGAGTTGTTTTGACTTTATGTCGCAGGTTGATGATTGTCGAAGGACTCATAACTACGATCAGTTCATCTGCACATTTTTGACAATGCTGGCCGAACGGGGTCAATTAGCAAGCCTTGTAGAACAACACATGCTCACCAAACGGCGCCAGGGAGTGAGTATTGGCCGACTACACAAGATACGAAAGACAGAGAAGAGGAAAAGAGCAAAAAGAAAGCGATGAAAACCAGCCAGGACTAAGGAAGCAAATAGAAGTAATAGTACATTTAAATTCAGAGATTGATGGAAATATGAACAATAGTTTTAAATGCAGACGTCAAATCAAAACACGAGTCATAACTAATGTTCCAGGTCTATCTACAAATAGCTTTAAATATGGTTTTCTTCGTGTGATTTGGCAACAGAATTCTGCTTCTGTTTCAATGGACTTTGAAAACTTCTAGCATTTAATTTTTAGAAAATTTTAGAAAATACACCAATGTTTCTGGCAGTTTTTGTGGCTTTGCTAATCAGTAATCATATTTGGTTGTCATGTATATGTATGTCTTGATTAAATAATATATGAATTCTATTAACATAGTTTATTTTTGATTTACCAGTTATAATGCACTAACTGTGCTCATGTAATGGTCTTTGTGACAGTAACACATCACAAAATGACACCAAAAGTGAACAATTGCTTAATGTTTGTGAACTACCTGTACGAAGATATGACATGTCATGCCTTGATGTGGAAGAGGATCCAGAAGCAGACAATGCGCTGGAGATTATATTTAATGATTCTGACTTCTAAGACCTTAGGCAACCTTCTCAAACCAATAATTTCTAGGATTTACTCTCATGAAGCACCTTTAGACATTTCAATTAATTCAACGTTTCTTAATGGTTTATGCAGTTAATAAAGTTGAATGTATAACCAGTATTGGGTAGGGACAAATTACAAGTAACAAATTTACTGTAACAATTACTTTTTGAGTAACAAATACTATAGCATGTACTATGTGAACAAAATCAATACGTGAAATATGAATTTTGCAGTTCTTTGCATGCAGAATTTGACAGTATATATCAGTATTCAATTTTCAGAAGCTGGGCTGAGATAGATTGGGGGCTGTCCATTAATTATGTCAACAATTTTTGACCCCTCTCCCTTATCAACAACTGCAAACTTTCAGTGACACCCCTATAATTATGTCAAAAACTTTGGACCCTCCCCCCCACTAAGACCAGTGATGGGTCCCCTTAAAAAATTTAAAAGGTCATTATTTTTGCAACGGTGAGACCTTCCCCCTTTCTTTTGTTCATCAAGGGTCATAATGTGGTAATGATGACCTTTTTTGCTTTTCAAGCTTTTTTCCGTTGTAATAAATAGTATTCCATGAAACCTCCTATTTTTTATCATTTATAAAAAATGAAATTGTTGACGTCAACTTCTCTTTACTCCTCCCTCTGTTAATAACTGTCAAACTTTTCAAGCCCCCTCCCCTATTTTATTGACATAATTAATGGACAGCCCATAGTGGCTGTGATCACCTAGAAGAAGAGATTACAAAAAAGCTTAGCAGTGCAGGATTAATATATCGTTACATCCAGGGCGTGATTTGTAGGGAGGGAAGGGGGAATTTTCCCCTACTGCCCAACTGCACCCCCCTACTGGTACATCCCCCACCACTAGGGGCCCCCCACAGCTACATTTCCCAACAACTACATCCCCCCAAGCTCGACATATTCCCCCCACTGCTCCAAGTCACAAATCACACCCTGGTTACATCACATAATGAGGAACAATTTGATGCCTGAAGCACAGTTCAAAAATATTTAATTACAGGTCATGAGATGGCCACCAGTTTTGCGATCTTGTATAAGATCTAGAGTTCTTCCATTAATTTTGACACTAGATATACACCCGACAAATCTATGCAAGTAGTTTCTTGACAGACCAATTGAGGAATCCACTCCACCTGTAAATAATAACAGATAAGTGAACTACCAGTAGAATAATAATAATTATTATTATGCACTTCTATTGCACCAGTTCTAATACCCAGGGGTATCAATCGATGGTACTTCAAAATCCATCTGCAAAAGATCCAGGTCATTCCAGAGATCTGTCAGAGGGATAGAGTAAGACAGACTATGGAGGAAAAGCTACCGGGGTACTGTAATTGAAAGAGATGTGTCTTAAGTCTGGATAGGAAGATACTCAATGAATTGGAAGATCTGACAGCCGGAGGGAGAGAGTTCCAGATTTTAGGCCCAGAAATAGAAAAAGCTCTGTTACCAATTTCAGTGTTGGTTCTAGGCAGGCTACATTTAACAATGAATCAGCAAACCTTGTTGAATGACGATGTTTTGGGTGATTCAACATAGAATTTAAATATTGAGGTTGGCCAGATTGCAGTGTTTTAAAAACCAGGAGACCAGTCTTAAATACAATTCTCTGTTCGACCAGCAGCCAGTGTAACTTTTGAAGAACAGGTCTAATGTGATCATGCTTACTAGTTTTTGTAATGGCTCGGGCAATAGAGTTCTGAATCCTTTGAAGCTTTTGCATATTAGATCTAGCCATATCATTGCAAAGGGAATTGCAATAATCAAGTCTACTGCTGACAAGGGCGTTTGCAAGAGGAATCAAAGCGGATGTGGGCACAAGATCACGAATTCGTCGAATGTCTCTGATTTGCATGTGAGCAGCTCTGCTGACCTTATTTATATGATTGTTAAACGACATGTTCTTATCAAATATTACCCCCAGGTTGCGTACAGACTGACTTAGAAGAATGTTATAAAAGCTTATCTAGTTACTGTCAATAGTTCACATTTGTGGATTTATGCAGAGTTTGTGACTGGATCTGTTCTGTTGTTTGCTGTTCTAAAGTATAATTTACAATGGTTAAGTTAGTTTGAACTGTACCCATGGCCAAAATGGGAATGGGTACAGTGTTAACTAAGTCTTTTGCAACACTATATGATATGGCTTTTGTTTTCTTCATGAATTATGGTGAACCTGTTCAATTTTTATGCTTATCACAGATATAGATTAAAAATGTTCCCTTCACATTGGGTTTCTGATAAAAACCTAAATTTATATTATGAATAGCTACAGTAATTTTTAATATATAGGCTTCAATATGTGATGCTGTATAGTCATATGTGCTCAGGTTTAGCTGCTAATGACTTTCTCAGGTCAATGTTGTAGTGTCGCCACTACGACCAAAGCAACAATATAGGAGAAACTCACTCATGTAAAATACTGCAGGAAATTGATCTATTTTAATGTGTGTCAGAGGCTCAGATATGCCCCTGCATTACAAAGTAAAATGCATAATTGCAGTATTCCTAAAAACTATATACAACAGTGAAATTTCAAAGACATATTCGTGTTTAGCATGTAAAAACCTATTAGTTTGACCAAATATTTAAATGAAAGCTTTCATTTATGGTGTTGATTAAGCTGCAATGTCATAGCATAGTACCTATATCACGGAAGGCATTATTATATACAGTAACTGTGTAATTACAGTTTTCGTAAGAACCATACACAATGGATAAACTTCAAAGATATACCCGTAGTAATTTCGCAAAAATTGCAGAGGAAAGTGTTCTTTGTGATGTATACTGCAGTATCGCAGTGTAGGATATAGGTCACTGAATGCATTGCAATGTAAATGCCTAAGTGCAGTTGTCTTAAAAACCCTAACTCTAAAGAAATGTTAAGGACAGTCATGTTTAGCATGCAAAATCTATAGAGGAAAGCAATAATTTTAGAGGAAACAAAAACTTCATTAGCATAATGAAATAGTCCACAAATCAATCTCCTGAAAATTAAATAAGATCATAGGTGATGCCTAATAAATTCACAGGAGGTGCCTAATTAAAGTATTAGTTTGCTCACCAATCCACAGCATTCCATCAATATCCAAAAAACTGGCACCATTGTTGAAGATGACTGAAAATGGGTCCTTGAAGTCAACTGAAAGCTGTGCCACTGTATTATTTCTAAATTGTTTATCACACACAACATGTTATTTCAATTTTTAATAGGATTAAGTAAAGAACTGCCACCACAACTGACATAAAGAGGATTTAGAATAAGCGTATAACTGTATATTTCAAAGCAGAAAATGTTACATTTATAATGTTGGACTTGTGTCAATTGGACTGCTATTAAAGCTATGGCTTTGTAAGGTTCTGACCAAAAGAATGAAATGAATGGCTGTGGTGCTTGACTTTTACTGGCACTTTTTGCTTCATATGAGCCATTATGTAGTGGCCAATGGCTCATGGGTGGCAACAGTTCTACATATTATTGGATTGTGACAGATATTTAAGGGCACAAGATGCAAAAGACAACAAACAATGATGGCTTTGACGCTGATCTCGAGCAAAAAACATACTGTTAACAATGAACATGTCATCTGCCTAAAGCACAACACTGAGCATAATAATGTCCACTCTGCACCAGTGGATATGTGAGCACCCGGGAGTCAAACCCAAGGCTGACGTTCTACCAACTGAACCTGCGAGGCATGCCGAACTGTTGAAAGATACCTAATAGGCTTTTCATCATGAGCTCCTGCACCCTTAACTATGTTTCATATCTGACCACTGTGCCATATACACTTGACAATAGGACGCATATGTGAACTTACTTGTATGGAAACAAAACAGTCCAAATACTATAATTATGCAAAACAACGTTTTTTACTCAGTCAGAGTGGCACTAGTGTTCAATTTTTCAAGAAAGCAGAGTAATCGGGATGGCTAGAAATATTGACTCCTGATTGGCATCATCACTGACCACAATGTCAAACGGAGACAATGGCACACATAGTGAACGACTGTCCACTTACTCGTTTTAACGGAGGTCTTCCTGGTCTTAATGCTGCTGATGAGGAGGCTGTCTGCTGGCTTCGCACGCAATGCAAATGCTAATATAATATAATATACTGACCACAGATGGGGCTAAGCACATGAACCCCTGGAAAATGAAAATAATTGCAAGTTTACATCTAGTTGAGGCCCTGACTGCAAAACCGAGTAGCAACTGCTTCTGCTATGTTGGTATTGCCGCCAATGATTTGGGTACCGTACCACTTAGGTGCCACTACATTGTTTCAATGCTCCTGGTGGGTAGCCTGTCTTGTTTTGCAATCCCCAGACTCATTCTAGATTGATATTCTACTTAAATCGTGTCTCATACCAGGGTTTTCACTCCCTTAGTTGATGACTTGATGCATTCCTTTAAATTATAATCCATACAAAATTCTATCCAAATCAAATGGCTACATAGAATTAAGTGTTCTAATATATACATAAATCTGAATCCTCATTTCCTACAATCTCCTCAAGTCTTCAGGTCTAAGCTTAAATCCTTCCTTTTTCTGAAATCATTTCCTCCATAGCTGTAACAACCTAGCCTCACTGCCCTTTGGATTTTGAGTTTCTGACCATTGCCTGGCTGATCATTCACCTTTCCCATAGCTATTTTAAGAAAGGCTGAGTGCCTAAGAATAAGCAGCTACTGTTGTGCTGCTTTCCAAAGCACTACATAAATCCACAAGATTTGACTTACTTACTTACCAGTTGGGTGCGATATGTAGGAGGGAAGGGAGGAATTTCTTCCCCACTGCCCAAATACATCCACCCACTGAGGTGGCTACTGACATCCCAGCCAGGGAAGTCAATCTTTCCCATAACTGTGACAGGAAAATGCATTCACCGTCAGCAGAGGGAGAAAATTTTGTCGGCGCTTCGCGCCTATAATGAGTAAATAAATGAAGCTTGATGTTCAGTGGTAACTGGGGAGAGATTTGTCTTAACCTTTGAAAAAATTTATCTGTGTTGCTGATTAAACCATTTATACATCGTCCTGGCCAGACAATAAAATTGACAGATCATTATATGGTGATAGAACAATAGTTTACCTAGCAGAACTGAATGACATAGATCCGTCACTAGCCTTGATCAGTTCTGACAGTACAAGAACAATGTGAAAGTAATTGAGAAAGTGCCTGCTTCAGTACTGAGCAGAATTCAAATTCTACCTATCTCTTCAGCTGAATGTGACCGGGGCTTTTCGTGCATGAATATAAATGTTACACCAGTTAGAAATCAACTCAGTGTTCATACACTTTCATCTCTTGTTTTCGTGAAGGTTAAAGGGCCACCACTAACACTCTTCAATCCTGCCAGTTATGTTGAAAAATGGGTATGCGAAGGGTGACATGCTGCCTCAGATGCACCAATTGGCGAAAAACTGACAAGACATCTGCGTCAATACCTGCCCTGACAACTCTGTATTAATGTTAAATGATAGTTGCTTGAATTTAGTTGCAAATTTTCATTTGTTGCAACTTGCAGTTTCACTATTACATTTATGGTTTAAATAAATGGTGTGTGACAGATTATACTAATAATATTGAAAATTAGAGCAAAGTAATGTGCATTAAATCATGCATTTCCCATGTTTCCTCCCCCCACTGCTCTTCATGCCCCCTCCCAAATCTTCCACTCCACTGCTCCAGGTCACAAATTGCACCCTGCATACCAGTACTGAGGCAGAATGTAGAGACAGCAGAAAAATTATCAGTAAACATCACTTTCCATTGTACTGTACATGGTAGCATCAAAATGTGGATTTTGGCACATAGCATTCTGACTGGTTGTATTATTGTATAGCAGGGGTGCACAACCTTTTAAGGACGAAGGGCCACATTTTTTGATCCCGAGACTCCGCGGGCCACATGCACTTTTTCTAAAGCAGAAGTGGTACGTTGACGGTAAACGTTGATAGCAATATTTAACATGGTTATGGATAAAATTTATTTCGACAGGGCTAATGTAATTAATAGAATTTCTGATGAATAGAATAAATCCAGTAGGAACAAATGAAATTGAAATGATTAGTACTGTAATTTTAATGTAGAATTGAAGGTCAAGGCCTTGTTAATCAAAAAATACTATTACCATGTTCAATTATTAATTAATAAAATTTAAAACCCAAAGGTCAATTGCCTTTTTTAAATAGCCAATGGAGTTGTTGAGACTGAACGTCTTTAACAATCTTATTCTTATTTTTTGGCAGTTCACTTGTTGCAACTTTCAAAACCAAGCACTCAACCGGAACCTAAGAACATGTTTGTTCAATTTCATTACAGAATATGTTTGTTCACACAAGTATGTGCTTCCAAATAGCCGCGAATGCTTTAAAGTGGCCCCGAAGGCTTTCTTGCTTTCATGTTAGCGCTACAGAAGAAGTCATTTGTTCTAAGGGTTTAAGTTGCCATCAGTTCAAGTTATTAAATAACTCTTCTATAAATTTTATAGAAGAGACTTTAGCCTCTTACCATGACATACCATATTATACAGAAGTGAGAGAGCAGAGGACGAATTTTAGAATGCTTTGTTGAACTGATAGCAGAAATTCGTGAATTTCTTAACAGCAAGGGCACAATAATAATAAATGTTAATAACAAGGCTTACAGTGTAGCGCTAATATAAAAACAAGAAAACCTTCGGGGCCACTTTCTATTGAAATCCTGGAAACGTCCGCGGGTCACAAAAAATCGTCGGCGGGCCACCAGTGGCCCACGGGCCACGGGTTGTGCACCCCTGTTGTATAGCTTCCTGTTGCTGCATTGTGTTGAGTGAAATTACAAACACTGTTTACATTTTAACATTAAAATACAGAAACTATTTGCAATGGTTGCTATTTGGAAAACATTTGTCAAATTCTTACCTTGAAAATTGAACAGTGTGCCACTGATCATCAGCAACATATTTTTTTGAATCAATAAATTTTTTGGAACTTTCATTCCCAAGCTTGAAACTGGCTTTCATGCGTCCTTTATTGATCACAATTATGAGGTAATCCATTTCAACAGTTGAATTATTCTGGAGTAGTAGTAGCATGCCATTCTTCTCTGTTGTGCGAAATGTAATCTCATAATAGCGTGAAATATGTGAAAATTGCCTGCAGCAAAATAAATATGACCAATATACACATATATACATACGTATAAACATACCTACATACATACAGTACATTCAAATACACATCTATTGGAATGTGTTTTTGCTTGGCCTTCATAAATTGTTCATATTTGGGTTTCATTGTGCTCATAATGCTACAGACAGATTGCTATCTGATAATCTGAGTGGCAAGGCTTTCCACTCTATCTCTCTAAGCAACTTCCTCCTTCCTCTTCCAGCATTCATGCTCCTCTCAGATCAACCTCTAGCAATGTAGCAACTCTGTGTTCCATTCACTTAATCCTCTCTTGCTGGTGCTCAGTACTGCTCCATTACAGCAGCCAACCCATTCTCCTGGAATATACTGCATCAGTCTTTGTGTAAAATGCCATTTGTATTGCATGTTCGTGTTCGTGTGATAAAGGCCTATTTCTTCACCAGCAATACCCAAACTATACAGCAATAATGAGTTGCTGCCAGATGAGGTGGTATATAAACTCTACATTTAAAACAAGCAGTGAAGCAGAAAATTATTAGCCTTCCTCCTGATCAAGCAAACAAAACCACCGTTTTTATCTTTACGACACACTGAACCACCAAGTCTTCCATATATATATATATATATATATATATATATATATATATATATATATATATATATATATATGGACTCATGGACTCCAGTCATCCATTCTCCAGAAGGCTGGGCTGGCCATTGACTCACATGAGGCTGCAATTCTCACCAAATGGAGCCTAGAGAGCCAGATCCCCATTCCAGCATCAGGCTCACTCGATAAGCAGGCCACTTGGGACCGCCCAATAATTCTCAGGGAGATTACCAACTTGCTGAGCTCCGACCTTAGCCAATACCATCAGGCCCGCCTAAGAGCAGTGGCAGCGGAACACGCCAGCGACTGGCTTCATGCACTGCCCATCAGCTCTTGTGGACTGCGCTTAGACGACGAGACAACCAGAGTTGCAGTGGGTCTCCGTCTTGGCGCTTTCATCTGCGAGCGACATCTCTGTCCCTGTGGCGAGCAGGTCCAGGAGAATGGGTCCCACGGACTCTCCTGCAAACTCGGACCAGGTCACCTTGCACGTCATTCCATGCTCAATGACGTAGTCTACAGGGCCCTGGTACGAGCTGGCATACCATTGGTCAAGGAACCGCCCGGTCTTCTCAGATCCGATGGAATGAGACCGGACGGCATGACCATGATCCCGTGGCAAGCCGGCCGCTGCCTGGTGTGGGACGTCACAGTGGCAGACACAGTCGCTGCCACTCATCTGCCAGTGACGTCTCTCTCCCCCGGAGCCGCTGCTGAAGCAGCATCAGTGAGGAAAATCGCCAAGTACACTGACTTGTCGGCCAACTATTTCTTCTTGCCATTGGCCTTCGAGACTCTTGGTCCTATCAGTCACGACGCACTCACTTTCATAAAAGAGTTGGGTCGTCACCTTTCCGTACTTTCCGGAGACACAAGGGAGAGAAGTGTTTTGCTCCAGCGTATTTCGATGACGTTACAACACTTTAATGCGATTGCCTTCCAAGGGACTTTCTCTGCTTCTGGTCCGGATCAAGACGAGAGCTGAAAAGTATATATTCTTCTGTCTCCGGACACTTTCTTGTAATAAGTCCTCGAGAACTAAGTACCGAGGGCATAATATATATATATATATATATATATATATATATATATATAATGCAGTAGATTTAAGCTTTAACAGCTATGTAGGCATTAGAGAAACTCCAGTCCTAGGAAGTTACTATTGAGGTACCACTGCCTAAGTCAGCAAGAATTCAAAAGCAACCAAAAATACCTACCAGTTAATGCTGCTATGAAATTTGTGACAAATAATATTTAATAAAGATAGTAGGTTTTGTTGTTGACTAACCTTTCCGTGATATTGATGTCATAAACATGGTAGGTTGAACCATCAAATAGCAGTGAATTGCCCGTATTTGTCAAAACTGAAGTAGCTAAGTAAATTAAATACATCAGAAAAATAATAATAATGTGATTCTCAAATGGTTTAGGCAACATTAGCCTGAACGAAAACCATTGTAATTATTCTTAACATTTAATAACCAAGTTCTCCTAGATAACTTTTGAACCAATTTATTGTTAGTTGTTACTGCCTTTTCGTCCTAACTGTGCCATGTATCATCAGGCAAAGCAGATATACTGGATCTATGAAATAAGATTTTAAGTTTAAATATGGAAAGATAATAAAAAAAATTCAGCAGAATCTGCAATGTGCTAAATAAATAAATTGTCAATATTGGTTTTTTCGCAAAAAACCAAGTGCTATTTAGTAAACCTTGCATACAGTAGGTTCTAGTTGCATAATATTGAATGGTGTATACTGTACTAGTAAAACAGGCAACACTGAGCTGGATATGTATAACAAATAATATTATAACACTGTTCTAAAGTAACTGTAACTGAAACAGCAATACGATTCAATTAAACTGGTTGCAAGTGAAAATACACAGGTGAAATTTTGTTGCAGTATATAGTAGCAAATGGCTGAGCATAAAAGAGACCATTATCACAGTTTTCTCCTGGGCAAACGCAACTGTAGCCTTTCTTTCCAAAACTAATGCAGTTCTTTCCTTCTGCACATGGATTTAGTTCGCAAAGTGAACTAATTCCAGGAGCATAATCAATGCATCGTTCATCTAAAAGAAATGACAAAACAAATAACCATAGTTGTTTTATTGCATGTAACACAATAATCGACTTCATGATTTGATATCATTCTCATAGTTACCATCAAATAGAAAAGTAAGTAAGTAAGTAAATCTCGTACATTTATATAGTGCTTTGAAAAGTAGTACAGTAGTAGTAGCTGCTTATTCTTAAGCACTTAATCTTCCTTGAAATAGCTATAGGCAATGTGGTTTGTCAGCCGGGCAAAGGTCAGTGTATCCATGAGGCAGGGGATCGGATTGGGTTGTTATAGCTACGAAGGAAATGACTTTTGGAATAGGAAGGTCTTAGAAGTCTAGACCTAAAGGCTTGAGGATATAGTGAAGGAATTAAATGAACTGAGGATGTGGAGCTTGTCGTTTGACCATGTTGTAGACAACGGAGGGAAGCTGCAATTGAGTTACAAAGTTCTGGTGAGGCGTATGAGAAAGTGTGGTTGCAGATTTTGAGGTCTGACTGATTTAAAGGGTGTGAAAGTGTGAGATGAGATGACAATCCTGTAGGTCCAGGAGACTGAGGCATTAAAAGTTTTCGAAGGTAAACCGGTTTTGATGAATAAAGTGAACTGTAAGTAATTGTTATTATCTTGTACTGGATGTGTTCAGATATTTTAATCCAGTGCAGTGATTTCAGTAGAGGAGAAATATGGCAGAACCTTGGTGATTTTTTACTGCTCGAGCTAATGCATATTGAATTGATTGTAATTTTTAATAGAGGTATTTGGGAGGTTATAGTAAAGGGAGTTGCAGTAATCTAGTTTGGAATGAACTATTGATGTGGCTATTGTGGAGGCAGTTTTCGCGTCAAGGCAAGGACGGAGGCAACGATCACAAACATGGGCACAGCAGGCTTTCGATATTTGGGAGATCTGTGATTCAAAATGAATCAAATCGGAAATCAAGGTGCCTTAGTTCCAAAGTTTTTACAACATTTCATCAATTCAGCTGATATCATAGATGTGTTATACTATGCTTACCATGCAAGTCAGCTTTTTCAATATCATGGGATCCAGGATAAGTCAGGTTGTAGTTAACATAAGACTTGCCTAATTCAGAGACTTTCAGAAGCCCAATGCATCCTGAAAATCCACTATCTATGCCAATGTGCGTCTTGATTCTATTAATACAGCAGTACACTCCATGAAGCCAGCAAAAGAATCATGCATAAGAAGTATCTAAAACTACAGAATCTGAACGTTTGAAAGCTTTAATATACATTACAGTAAGCATTGGCATAGCCACTGGGGGGGATCCATTCTGGCTGGGACTGGTCTTGGGATTTGAACAAAACTGTTGAGAAATGTCGTGTGTGTGTGTGGGGGGGGGGTAGGTAGCATAAGCAAAGTGAATAGGTGAATGCACGAAGAACTCCTTGATGAGCTTTTTCTGCTCGCCGGAGACAGTTTCAGCTCAAAATGTTTATGTCTCAATGTCCTTCCCCCTAATTTGGGATCCCTCAATACGCCAATGAATGTAAGCAAAATGAATCAATGTGTCCACAGTTTAAGTTATGCTTCGTTTTATTAACTGTTTTAAAAATCATTTACATCTCCTCTTCAATTGGAACAAGACCAAGGAATATAGCGTTTTCAAGGTCGAGAACAAAGAAATTCCCTTTGCTAGTTCCATTCACTTCTTTATCATCGTTCAACATCAGAATTCCATGATTTGAAGATTGCACAGCAAATATTCTGTTCCATTTATTTATTTGTATCATTCTATTGGATTTTATAATGGCCATTCCACTACCAAGATTAAACCTGTAGCAATGTACAAAAGTACTCAGCAATGTCAACATAAATCTACCATCCATAGATGTCATTTCAAGATGCACTTTTTAGGGTCAATAAAACACGGTAAATATTTTAAACTCTTGCAAAGTTAGGCAATTCATCAATCAATCAACCAATCAATCAATCATAAATGTCTTTAAGGCCATTTTAATAATACCTCTGCATAGTAGATTGTCACTTCAGAGTGAGAATCATACTCCAAAAAATCATGTCTGTGGTAGTTACTAATTGTAAGTCCAGAAGTCAGTCCATAATGCCTGATTCTGCTAAGGAGGGTATGCAATAAAAAAACAGACGTGCCTTAGTCTAGTACCCGGTATGTCTTTTTTCGTCAGTCCAGAAATGACAAAATTTCAAAAAAGTGTCTAAGAAGCTTAGCGCTTAAACTTACTCCTTGATACCTAATGATAATTCTTAGTTCTATTTGGCACTGCTTTAAATGACACTGGTGCAAAACAGCCTCTTCATATTACAGCATTATAGTTGTTTGCTTGTTATGAAATAGACGATTTTGTATCTATTGTATTATGTACACTAGCATATGCATCACTCCAAAGATGATACTTTTAAAATACATAAGAGTAGTCAAAAATATCAGTAAGTCTAAAGAATCTTGCTGAAAGTATGGTAGATTGCTTTTGAATATTAAATAAGAACCTGAACTCGACAATTCCACTCTTAAGTGCAAGTGAAAAAAAGTCTCCAGTCACACTGCCCGACTGTCCAGTATAGAAAAGTATTCCAGATGGAAAATTAGGCACAAATGTCAACTCTACAGAAAACTTAGATGTGCTTCCGCTGTGTTGACGTCGCAGCTGAATAAATGACTTCGCCAAGAACGACGCACCTTTAAGCACTAAAGTGCAAACAAGCCAAGAGAAAACATCTGCACTTCATTTAGTGATCTTTATTTGAATAATAATACACCTACTAACATCAGTCACATCAATAACTCAATCCAAAAAGTATCATTCAAAATCACTGTGATAAATTCAACAGATTTGGAATGCATCAGCCAAGTCACATATTGGGACATTTCATTTTTAAAAAAATTTCTCAGCCTCTTAAATTCACATTCTTGGCAAACATTATTTCATTGAATGCTGGGAGAAATGAAAATAGATCAAGATTTCACAACTTTTGGAAACATGTTGTGTATTTATGCTTCACAGTCAATGTATTGTCAAATGTGTATAAAAGAAATTCCCAAAAAATTTGACAGGTATAGCAAACAAAGCAATTACCAATATTTAAGATGTGTCCTTATTTTGAATAAATTATATGCGTTATATCGTTGAGTTGTAGATCTTCTATTAGAATGATGTGTTTGCACTTTCTAATATTGTAACAAGTTACAATATGACACTGTTTGTGATCCTACTCTTATATTTTGAGTACGTATCCATGTTACGAGATGTGGCTAAGGTCTCACAGACCACTTCCAGTAAATACGTCGTGCAAAGCTTACCTCCCAATGCTAGAAGTTTAGGGGTCTTCATTGGTACAGTGGGCATAGATATACTGCTGGTGTCACTGACAGATGCAACCTTTGGAAATTCAGCAGTGGTATAATCTGTAATTTGGAATGCTTCCATGGGCATGGATGTACTGTTGGTGTCACTAACAGGTACCCCCTTTGGAAATTCATCAGCAGTATGATCTGTAATTTGTAATGTTTCCATGATTGTCTCCACTGTAACACCATTAGTTTCATTCAAGATATCATCTACATCAACATAACCAAACTCAGTGAATTTTGGAATGAAATCATTTTAAAAGATTTTCAGTCGCATAAATATTCAAACTTTTGCAAAGAAAAGTATATAAGACAAGTTTTAAAGTTCAGTAATAATCATATGAAATTTTATATTAAATGGAATTACAGAACCATAGAACATCAGAACTATGCAGATCAATCTTCATAGCCATACTACAAAAGCAGACACCAGGGAATGTAAAAAACATAGAACCATGAGCTTCAGGATGTATAGCATACAAGAGATGTTGGCATACGTTTCGTGCCTTGTATGAACCTGACTTTCCAGCCTATTTAACTCAGCTGATACACAGGCTCCTGCTCACGGAACGGTGTCTTTGGCTTCGCTCTGGACACTGCGTCAAGCTGGTTGTCCCCCCTCCTTGCAGGACAGTGAAATTCGGCGAGAGGTCCATATTGCGAGGCACCGGGGGCAACCCTGCACTCTGGAACTCATTACCTAGCTTTGTGACGAACGAGTCAAGTATCAATATATTCGCTAAGAAACTAAAAACGTACTTATTCAACATCTCATTTGAGTGCAGAAGTGTAAAGTGCTCTTGACTTTAGCTTCTAGCTTTGATTATTGTGCTGTATAAATCGTCTAAATAACATAACATATGCCATGTGACCAAAGTAACCTTAAGAGTACTGATCATGAGGGCAGGATGTAAAATAAATGATAAACTAAGTGAAGAACAGTTTGGATTCAAAGAAGATAGTGGCTGCAGGAACACAATTTTTATTCTGATGCTGAGCGAAAGATGCATTGAAATGCTAAATGACTTACGCTTATGTTTCATAGACTACAGGAAGGCCTTCAACAATGTTAAACGCAAGCCTGAACAAAGCAGGAATCGACAGCAAAGACAGAATGTTAATATCAGAAGAGACTAAGAAAAGGACGTGGTGTATCTCTAGATTTTTCAATCTGTGCATTGAGGGAAATTTGGAAACTATCAAGGATCTGGAGGGAATAAAGTTTGGAGGAAACAATATCAACAGCATAAGATTTGCTGATGGTGCAACTCTATTGACATTCTCAGAAAATGAGCTGCAGAAAAAAGACTTTTACAATGGTAGTTACCAAATAGTGGCGGCTCCACCGGGGGGGCCAGGGGGGCCCATGCCCCCCTATTTAGTGTCTGCCCCCCCAGTGGCCCCCCCAGTTGGGACACTATACTTAATGTTACATACATTAAACAGCAAATTGTTGGCCCCCCATGATTAGAAGTTGCCACCCCAA
Source organism: Metaphire vulgaris (assembly GCA_018105865.1). Lineage (NCBI taxonomy): Eukaryota > Metazoa > Annelida > Clitellata > Crassiclitellata > Megascolecidae > Metaphire > Metaphire vulgaris. Next base: position 7,817,549 of record CM030836.1, read on the forward strand.
CGGTCCCCCCACTTGCCAAATCCTAGAGCCGCCACTGTTACCAAACACAAATAACAAGGGGCACAGTTCAAGTAGTTGAGATTGGAAGCATTATCAGAAGTGATGGATGAAGTGACAAAGACATTAAGACAAGAATGGGCAGGGAAAAATTTGCTTTCATGGAAATGAAATAGATACAGACAAGCAAGGAAATTCAAAAGAAACATGGCTCAGAATACTTAAGTGCTAGGTATAGTCAGTTCTGCTACATGGAGCAGAGACTTGGATCATGTCGAAAACTTTGAAGAAGAAACTGGAAGCTGCAGGAATGTGGTTCTACAGGAGAATACTAAAAGCCATGAAAGTAGAATAAATTTAGGCAATTAATAAGAATGCAGCAAAAAAGCTAAATCAATTTTTGTTGCTTCTTCTTTCACAACTTCACTGCCTGCAGGAAAGAATCATACTCACCTCCGTTACAGCACTTAGCATCAGAGGCTGTCTTGTGACAATAGCTGCCAGTTGGACAGATTCTCCAGTCAAGAGTGCAATTGTATTCTTCTTTTGTCTGAGAATTGATGAGGGGTGTGATTCCATCACATATCTCTTCATCACTCTCTTAAAAGATATTAAAAGATAAAAATAAAAATTACTAGAATATATATTTCAGGGCTGGTAACGAAATTGCAATTAATCAGAATATATTATAAATATATCAGGGCTTAAAAAAAACAAAACAAAAGTTACAATTTTCTTGGTCAATTGATCAGAAATTTTTAATTGATTAATCTATTAAATTTTTTGTTCCCTTCCTAAAAATTTTGCCGATTAAAATAATTACATGTAGCTTTTTGCTGATCTCCATTTTTTTATTGTCTACTTTGCCTTTCTGCAGTTAGCTTAAAAAAAAAACAAAAGTGCTTTGCTCATCTCTCCCATTGCAAATGTTGCAATTAACTCATTAACAGTTGAATTTGATGCCATTGTTTTTGAAATGGAATTTTTGAAATCTGAAAAATATAGTAAGCTAAGTCTACAGGTATTCAACATCTACATATCATTATATGCAAATAAATAAAGAACTTTAAAAATATTAAAATTTAATCGAAAAATTAAGTCGATTAAAAATAAGAAAAATATTAAAATTTAATCGGAAAATTAATCGATTAAAGAAAATGTAATCGATTAAAAATTTAACGATTAATCGATTAATTAATAATTAATATCCGCAGCCGCTAATATACATATATATATTGCTTTTATGAGGCAACATACAGAGAGACAAATAACAAAGCTATAATAAATTACAACCAATAATAAGAATAGAAAAACATAACAACTACTGATAAGCTACATCATTGAAACACAACAAAGTAATCAGCATTCCATTCGCTAGGAAACAAAGAAAACCAATCAAACTGTCAATATAAAACTTTATAAGTCATTAGTAAGATCTCATCTAGAATACTGTGTTCAGGCATGGAATCCATCATTGAAAAAAGATATAGAGCTTTTAGAAAAAGTGCAAAGACGAGCAACGAAAATGGTCAATGGGTGCCATAATTTAAGCTACGAAAAAAGACTTAAATATTGTGGACTGACAACATTAGAAAGGAGAAGAGAGAGAGAGGGGATTTGATAGAAACATACAAAATAATGACTGGGAAAGTAGATGTGCCATATGGTCGATTCTTTACATTGGCACACTATAGCAACACAAGAGGCCACAAATGCAAATTGTTTAAGCAGAGGGTGGGTCCAAGAAAGAAATTTTTTTTAGTGTAAGGGTTGTGGACAAATGGAACAGTTTGGACGTGGTGGGAGTGACAGTTGAAACAGTAAACGGATTCAAAGGCTATCTTGATAAACTAGGTTATTGAATGCAGATGGTTACATCAGTGGTTTTCACACAGGCTTAGCCTTAAACCTCTTAAACCATTATTTTTATTATAAACAATGACTGTATTGACATGTTCACATTTTTATTTTTATTATAATATATTTAATATATCTTTCAACAATGACTGTATTGACATGTTCTATACCCAACACCCCAAGCCTGTCACAGATATTCTAAGATTTTAGTCCAATAATTATCTAACTTACCGGGATACATTTACTTGTACAGCTACCTAACGGATTGACACCAGCTTTTATGAAAGGCAACCTCAACAATGTATAAAGAACCGGCAGAAAGAAAGACTTCAATAATTCTAAAGTTACTGGCTTACTGCCTGAAACCTTTGATCTGCAATAGATACAGTTTATTAACCTATCTGTCTGTTCAACCGTCCAATGAAATAAATACCTTCAAATCTAGACTCAAGATGCATCTTTTCCCATTGGCTAGTAATTTTATCTTACTGTTCCTATTTTGATGGATCACTGGAATCGACTTGATCTTTTACTGATAGATTTTATTTGGAGTACTATTGATTGACACCTTTGAACATTCCCAACAGCAAAAGCAACAAACGGGGGGGGGTGCCATCCTTAGCTTTCCTTAATTTTTTCAACCTGACGACATTTTCAAATGCTTCTAGGTACCAGTGGGTGTCTATTTACACACATTTTTACATATTTGTAGATAATTTTGCAACAAGGGCTAATAAGCTATGTCCATTTTATTGAAGATACTATAGGTGGATATCATCCCCAAATTTTCCATTACTGAGACACTTTCTTATTTATAAAAGGTAAAGGTAGTTTCACACTCGAATGAGTGTAGGGTTTCCGGCGCTGAACTCCGGTACTAGGCAAGCAGCAACACAGGTGGCTTACGCCATTAATCTATAGTAGGTTGCTATTATTTTCTCTAGGCCTGCGTTTTACCATCGAAGCTTAGTGCTGTTATCAATTTATCGACGCCTAAGCAATGAACGATCTTTAGCCCTAACCTTAACTCTAACATAGTGTAACATCTAGAACATCCAATAAGAACAGTTTCTGACAACCTACGTAGAATAATAGAACCGTAAGTCTCTCTTGAACCAACATTTGGAACGATGGTGCTGGTGGTTGCCAACTTGCCACCAATATGCATGAATAATAAAATGTTGCCGCCGCCACCACCACCACCACAAAAGATTAGATTCAATACCATAAATATTCATCAGGGTGAGCTATGAAGGAAAGGCAGCATTCAGTCGTCATTAGACAACATATAATAGGTTATTGTTCCAAATTTTCATTTCCAAAAGTTTTTGATGAAATGTGTTACATACCTTCACAGCTGTCCATTGATTCAACAGTAATCTGTTTCTGCAAGTTACAGGCTTTCTCCCTCAGCAGACATTCACTACCATATGACTTTCCATCAGAGCCACACACTGTTACTCTGAAAACCAAACTAAGTCACATTTATATATGTGCTAGTTACACACTTGTCATAATATTACTGACAATGTCTTAAGAAAACAGCAGTGGATTTTAAACGATGACTTCAAGAACACTGGACCAAGATATCATTACCAATGCAAGCCCACCAGTCTGGATTGGATTCCTGTGTCCAGATCAATTTTACTACTCATACTTATTGGCAAAAACTGAACAAAGCTTGGTAAAAGGTTTCTTGCTGTTCTGATGACTTCATTTATGTCAATGACTTTCTGGGTAAATTATACAGGAATGATCTTAACAAGTTCTTAAACATGCCTGGAAATTTTTGTCTTCATGAATTTCAAAAGAGAGACATTATTTTGTGATCAAGAAGTCTGGAGTCAATGTGAATGATCTCCTTAACTTTCATCCCATTTCCCACAGTATCACCATTCATTTCTCTCAAAAATCATATACTGTCACAAATTGTGTCATACTTGGTCCAACCTTTGACACTGCTGACCTTCTTTTACCTGCTCAATCTGGATTCAAAGAAATTGTCTCAACAGACATGAACCTGTTTCAGCTGACTATATTCGTCTGTCTTGATGTGTGAAGTGCTTTCGCACAGACAAGTGCTTTTACACAGAAGTGTCAAGTGCTTTTACACACTAAAACTTTCATTCTAAATTTCAGGCTAATCCTCTCAATAGATTTTATACAATCTGTCTAACAGCTCCCAAGTGATTGTTTAAGAATCCTTACAACTTAAATTGGACTCATGTTCCATTTTCTGTTCACAAAGTATTTGTGTATCTACTCTATACTGCTGACCTCTGTTCTTTAATTAGCACATATGGTTCAATTGTTAATCTCTTAAATACAATCGCATCATGCCTGTGCTCAAATCACTTCATTGGTTATCAGTCATGCAAGCTTTAAGTTTAGATCTAAAGACTTGAGGATATAATGCAGAGATTAAAGGATTGATGATTCAGAATCTGTTTGATCACGTCACAGGCAGCGGAGAGATGCTGGAATCAAGTTCCAGAGTTCTAGTGTGGTGCATAAAAAAACAGCGGTTGCAAATTTGGTTCCCAGAACATTCAGTACTGGAACATTCGGTACCGGAGAATTTGGCACCAAAATTTTACTTGTGGAAGATTCGGTACCAGATAAATCGGTACCAGATAAATTGGTACATGTTTGACATACAGATCAGATGACGCCTCACCACCTAACCCTAACCCTAACTCCAGCGGGCCCTCCATGTGGGCCGTTACCGACATTTCCGTCCCGAATTACTTACTTACTACCTTCAGGTCTAGACTTAAAACACATCTATTCCTGACTGCATATCCGCCTTAACCTGGAATCTGAAAGTACGGACTGACTGTTGGATTACAACCTCGATTCACCACGGACAAGATCACGACTATGATTATTTACTGAAGCGACCATCGACTGGTGCAGATGTACTACTACAATGGCGCTAAAGAAGTCTACTACTCCAAATGGTCCGGTACCGAATCTTCCATGACCGGTACCGAATTTTCCGTCCCGAATCTTCTGGTACCGAATCTTCTGGTCACCGCAAATTTTTAGCAATGACTGATTTAACAGACATAAATGAATGAGAAAGACAGCAGCCATGTGGATCAGTAAGGCTGTGGCATTATTTGTTAATGAAGATAGGCAGGTTTTGTTGAATGAGTGAGCTATATGCAGTTGTCATTATTTTGTACTGGACACATTCAGTTAGTTTTTACCCAGTGATTTAATTATAAATGAAATATGGCTGAATATTGGTGACTTGGTTGCCTTGCAAGCCAGTGCATTATGAATAGTTACAATTTACTGACAGACTTTTACAAAAAAATTAAAAACTAGTAAAGAGATTAACAGTAGTCTAATTTGGAGTGAACTATTCAAGTGGCAATTTTGGAGACAAGGATTCTTGTGACAATCCTATTGAAAGAAATTATGCTTTGGATGGATTAAAGGGACAGAACGTTAGATGACATCCATGCAGATTTTGATGAGAATGCTGATTCAAGTTTAATTACTTACATGGTATGTTGAAGGATTTACCTTAGTGCTGGGCAAGAGAATCTGCACTTGCATTCTGGAAATCCATTTGAATCAAGGACACATTGTCCGTCATATCTGCATGTTGTCTCATCACACAAATCTTTATTCAGCGGTTCCATTAAAGATAAAACAGTAACAGCAAAAATATATTAATTAAATTAAACAATTAAACATTGATGAGAACAAAAATATAATAGCAGCAAAAGCACAGCCTAATTTATTATCTTTCACTAGCTTATCATTATCATTCACACCATTTTTTTATTGCTGTGGTCATGACAAAGGCCAAAGTCAAGGGCATTTTAACAAATGTCACTTGAATGAGATGCTAAACAGGTGGCTCATACAGTTCTGTGTGAATAATGCAACAGAATTTGTACCATATAGTGAGTTCCATAAAATTGGATGCCACAAGAAGCTGATCAATCGACAAACTTTGCAGCTTTGGCTGGAGATGGAGCAAGTAGTTGATTGTGACCACTGGAGCAGAGTCAAAAGTGACTATCATTCCAAGTAGTTCTGAAGACAAGCATGGAAAGGAATTCCTTCAAGGCTCAGTGAGTGAACACACATTGCTTGAAGGTGATATGTTCATGGACACAAAGCCGGGAAACTTATCTCGAATTAACAGGATCATTTCAATGGCAGCCAAAAATAAGATGATAATATATATTCGAACTAGTACATTATGTCTAGGTAAGTTTAACTGCTGTTGGAATGTAGTGGCAAATGGCACTGATCCTATGCAGTTGATAATAACACCTCTGAGTCAAGTGACTGATGTGGCATGCTGGAAAAGAAAAGTATCAGGAAGGAAGCCAAGGAGAAGAGTAAGCATAGTGGATATGACATCAACACCATCAAAGTGTGAAAAGAGTGCGATTGATAGGATATCTCCTTCTGGCGGTGCTTAGTCATATAGAAATCAGTTTTAATAGGATTTAGCACGATGCAACTGCTGCCATCCATGACGTGATCTTCAAGATGCATTCTACAACTCTGATCAAAAGAGGATCAGAAGGGAAGCAGTAAGAATGAATTTGGCCATCATAGGATGGTCTTGTAGGCTGGTGGAGGAATTATATAAAACATATACAAAGTACCGCAGACACTACTTTATTAGAGTCTTAACCAAAAATAAGAGCATCATAAATAAGACATTTAGTATCCAGCATACCTCCAGATCCAGAACCAGATTGTTCCTCACATTCACCAGGATGAACGACCTTAAGATTCATGGCAAGTTCACATCTAGCACGCTGCATGGCACATTCATTGATGTAAGTAATATCATTGCTGGCACAGACAGGCTTCTCCAGTTCTGGACACTGTTGTAGGCAAACACATGTGCCATTTTTACACTGAGATCCATGATGACACTTGATGTTGTCACAGACATCTTCATTGATAAAGTATAATAACATAATTAAACAGTTTCATAAAAGCTACATGATGAGACAATATCTTGTGTGCTATATTTATGTTCATTGTGGATTAATTTAAATTGTATCCAATATCATCTACCTAAAGATACACTGTAATCTGATGAATGTCACATACAGTGTAAGGCTGAAGAAAGTATAGTCAGAAGCAATGTTCCCTCTAAGCTGCGCACCTGCGCGGCCGCGCACATGACAAGAAAACGTCGCGCAGCAATTTCCAGCCGCCGCGCAGTGATTTTCAGTTTCAAAAAACTGATTTTGTTGTGTTTTGTCTTGGGTGACATCTGTGAAACAATTCAGGTGCTCAGGCATGAAAGAGTGCCGCTCAGGAACTATACTTTTCCGCGCACACTCAACAAAATTTAGAGAGAACATTGGTCAGAAGGTAATTCGAGTAACAGCAATTAATTTTCAGACACCGTTAGCGCTAAATAAGTTGGCACATAGCATAGCAACTTTTAAAGAAAACAATGTTGTTTTGGTTTTGCCTAACATGAAAGTCAATTATACTGGAATAAAATTTGTAAGAAGTAAAACTTCATTTCCTTACCGCATTGGCCTCTGTAGAGAACAGAAACATTTTTCTTCTCTTCACAATTTTCAGCTCTCATTATACATTCACTTGAATATGAAACACCATTGCTGCCACAGACCTAACATGAAGACCACAAAAGTGCAGCATAATGAAATTTATTCCACTGAATTCTGAAATATTGATATCCAAAACTCCCAGATTTGAACATGTAATCCCTGTTAAACAGTCTGGCTTCCTATTGAACAGCGAATTATGAAAGCTGTCCTCTTGGTTTATAAAACCACACCATGCAACAAACTTAGTTATTAAAGCTTATCCCTCCCAAACCCAATACTCATTCCAATAGGTATTCAGCAGAGTTTTCATTTGCATTCCACAAACTCCCACAGTCATTGGCACTCTCAATTTTCAGAGTGTGGCTCAGGCTCTGGAATTTATTGCCAACATCACTTCTTATTACCTGCATGTTTTCATCATCTAGATCTGGTCTAAAAACGTGCAGGTCTGACTGAGTCTTTGCCCGGTAAATTATTCTCACCACCAACCTGGACTGATTCTTCAGGTTTAACCTGGCACTAATTCAGCTTGAATTTGGTGCATCATCTGCTAATGCTATAGGCATTACGCATGGTGATAGTGGGGCTAAAAAGTTTACCTATTGAAAATTGATTGATTGATTGATTGATTGATTGATTGATTGATTGATTGATTGATTGATTGATTGATTGATTGATTGGTCATGATAACACATTAGCGGCTAACTTACAGGGTTGAATTCATCTAGACATGAAGGGCAAATGCAGAGTGACTGATTATGAATGAGAATACATTGTGCTCCGTCTGAGCAATCAGGCTGATTGCACACTGGATGATAATCATCTAAATGAAAAATACAATCAAACAAACAAAAATGAAAGCAATATCTCAGATAAATTACTTTCAAATTGATCTGTACCTCTAATTTAAATAAATGATAACAAATATCATTCAAGATAAAACAATCAGTACTAAAACCATATCCAAGGAATAATCAAGATGAAAATAGTAAGCAAAAATAAAGAAATAATTATAAGACAATACATAAGACAATGGTAGATCCACATTTGGAATATTGCTGTCAGGCGTGCAATACATGTTTAAATAAAGACAGATTTTGGAAAAGTTAAATGCAGAGCAATCAAGATAATCAAGGGATGTCAACAAATATGCTATGAAGAAAGGCTGAAGCATTGTCAATTGACTACCCTAGAGAAAAGGAAAGTAAGAGGAGCTCTACTAGAGACCTTCAAGATGTTGAATTCTTTAAACTGAGCAGCATAAAATCAGTTTTATTTGATGCCAAACTTGGACGGTAAATATTCCAAAGAGGCCAGCTGATTACAAATGGTCTTGAAAAAGTTTTACAATTTGCAAATTTTAATATCTATTTTAAAGACCAAATTTTATTAAACTTTGCATTTCAAAGAAAGACATCAGATAGATTAGTATTATTAAAGAATTTGTAGAAGTTCCCATATTTCTCCTAGATATTCTTCCTCAAAGTATCTAATTCTTTAAATGTTCCAGCAAATACCCTGATCTAACTAGCGACTTTGACAACCTTCCTCACTTAAAATAGACTAAAGTGCCTCAGATTAAATTCTATTTTTAAAAACAGCTGGCAATAAAATTTATTGCTCCACGTATTATTTATGGCAATCAAATAAATGAACTTCTATGGCGCCACTACCATAATACCTAAGGCATCATCTGATGGCGCACCAGATCCAGTCTGAACTAGAGCTATGTCAAGCCGGAAGGTCAGTTAGATACGCAGGCGAGCAACGGCAGACATTGGCCTACTTATTTCTGGACGGAATTAGCAATTAGAATTTAGAGCTGCAAACCTTAAACAAAGACACTTAACCATGTGGTGTAAGTCTTTGTCTAGTAGTAATTTTAATTTCAAATAAATGTCTGTAATTAATTTCATAGTTTAAAAGTGGTTAATTAATCAAAAGACAAATCATCCATTGATCCAGTCATCTCTAAGGTTTGTTCAGCTTCATGCATTCTCCATAAAATAAACCATTTTCACCATTATCATGTCTTAATAGTCCTTAAAAGCTTTCATTCTAGAATAAAAAAAAATCGTGTGATGAAGCGCACAAATATCTTGACATTAACTAATTATACCAGGATGCTTGCAGGTTGTTTTCTGCATCTTTGCTTCTGGCTCTACAGTTTTGCTTCTGGTTATGCTGCTACCAACAATGGATTGCTTGAAAGGAGACAATCTTGTGCCCTTGACTCGGATGACGAAGACGTTTCAAGCGTGATAGAGTCAATAAAATCTCTAGTACCTCCTAAGTATCACAAGTTCTAGGCTACTAGTAGACTTCTAAAGTTAATTTTGAAGTGGTAAAATAAATATAATCAAGTAGTTATGTGGTAAAATAAATATAATCAAGTAGTTATATAGACGACTTGAAAGAATGCCGGTAAATGGCTATGCATGGGCAAATTCATGATAATTAATTAATCACTGATTTACCAGTACATCTCTTGTAGGTTTATTTATTCTGTCTTGGACTTTTGGATGAATTAAGAGCACAAGTTTAGATGACATCCACATTGATATTAATGTGAACTCTAATCAAGTTCATTGACTGATGGATCAAATGATGAATGCGCAAAGGATAACAGTTGAGTATCGTCAACATAGAGTTGATGATTTAAAATAAAGGGATCAGGGGTGTAGAGGCTGATCAACACAGACACTGACCCATGTTTGCACTACATAGTCTATACTAGAGTACCCATCTGATTTAAGTTTCTTAAAATTCCAAACTTAACATGCTATCCTGGCATCTAAATTAAGTGCAATGCAGTTTTCACATGACATGTTAGCAAACAGATGATTGATCAAAATAATTGCTTTTTGTCAAGTGATGCTTCACAACATTGTATCAAATAATTCTTCTAATAAAATAAGTCAAACTTTTTGAAGAACTTACAACACGATCCATTATGGCTGATAGTGATCAGTTCACCAGCTGCACAGGAGCTCTTTTCCAATTCACACCAATTATCATACGTATTACCGTCACTTCCACAGACTGGCATAAAAACGGGTCCACAGTTTTGTGAGCAAACACAATGAGCTTTAGACTGATTGAAATGACAGTCAGAATATATGCTGCAATTGAAATCTCCACATGGATCATTATCTAAAAATATTTACATAAGTAATTTATGCATAATTCATATACCGGCAATAGTGCAAACTTCTCAGCATTACCATAAGTAGATTGCAAATGAATTGCAATGTTTTAGAGGTTTTAGTACCCCGGTAATTACATCAAATGATCAAATACTTTTTTAGTTTAATTCAAGACAATTAGGGTGATAATGATTAATTCAAAATTAGTATTTAATTTCGAAAAATTAATGCTTAATTAATAGTTGATTTTGATGAAATCACAAAAACTTCTGTAGTGAAATTTATTGACCAATCAATGTGTGATATTTCACATAAAATTCAGTTGAAAAGCGTAAATGGCACAAGCGTTTTCTCGCTCAAATGTCACTAGATAACCAAGCACATGAGCATATTAAGTGTTTGATTCAAGTGACAAATGCATCTTATTGACAACGCAATCAGCAGAGCTCACTATTCATTAATCATTATTGCTTCCAGACTTCCGGTGCATTTGTTAGTGATGAGCAAAAAATTGATTACCCATTAATAAACTAATCATAACATGCAAAAAAGTTACAAAAATTAAATCTGAGAAGATGAGTTCAAGAAACTTTGCCAATGTCAAAAATATTTTGCAATTTGCACAATCTTTGAAGTTGTGAGTCACGTTATGAAGCAAAGTTTTGAGCACTTCAGAATTTTCCCTGACATTTTGCTAAAACTTAAAACTTTTTCAGTATCAAATTTGATGTATCAGTGACAACACGTTCTTTCACTCAGTCAAAAATATTAGTTATAATATTCAGATTCAGCTGAAAAGTAAGGAATGGAATTCTGAATAGGTCTAAATAGCAAACCTTCAGAACATTTTCCATCATATAACTTAATGATTTCTCTTTCTATCTTGCAGGACTCTGATTTCATGAAACACTCATTTTTATATGTCCGGCCATTACTGGCACAAACTGGTGTCAATGCATCATCACAGCTGATGTTACTGCACAGGCAACTAGGTTGTCGACTGATGTTAACTCTACAGATGTCTCCAGAATGACACGATATTCCTTCACAGGGATCTGAACATGAACACTTTACAGTTGACAGCTTGATACAAATCTTAAAACTACATACATTTCACAGAATTCCACCCATCAAAAGAAATCAGTGCTTACCCGGTAGTTAATTCTTGTTCCAAGCAGAATTGTCAAGTATAATACTTCTTTTTAAATAGAAGAAAAATGTTAGATTGCATAACAATATTAATTGCAATCACCGGTATGTATTAGTCTCTGGGATCTGCATAACCCTCTGCACTTTGTTCTGTATTTTCTGTTAAAAACCCTCAAAACTTAATCTTAATACTGAACTGCAATTCCAATATTTAATAAATAATTTAAAGCTTAATAGCCAATGACCAAGACATTACTTTCATACAGCATTCAAAGAATCAAAATATATCTTTAAGTAAAGCAAACTATAAAAAATTCAAGATAATGCACAAACAATTCAATCAATTAATCAATTAGTCAATCAATCAATCTTCTTCTTTAGCATCATTATAATCAAGTACTAACACTTTAGTCAGTGTTGGCCCATACATAAAATCATGGTGGAAAATCATGTTCATGGCTAGTTCAAGGGTTACATCATGGGAATCAGCCTGGTTTCAAAACATCTCTTACAGTTGGCTTTGGGGCTATAGCATATCTTCCTTTTATTTCCACTCTGTAGTCAATTTCATCTTTTACAGGTGGATTTGGAGTAAGAGCAACTGACACTTGTGCATTAGAACTGGACTATAAAGTGTATTATTAATTATTGTTATTATTATTTTAATAAGGAGGATATGCAATAGAAGGTGTTGTTAATAATATTTCAAAATGAGACCTGAAGGTCAAGAGACATTCAGTTGACCAAACAGATGCTGGGAGAATATTTCAGAACCCTTGTCAAGAGGGGTCTTAAAATATGTGTACCGGTATTTGAAGTTCTTGAGCATCAGAAGACAAACTAGTAGAGCATGAAAAAGCAGTACATGTGTTTCATATACCACCTACCACATTTGCCATCATATTTCTTAACAATACTTCTCATCTCAAGACATGCAGTTTTTTCCATTTCACAGACGTTGGCATAGTTTTGTCCATCGCTGCCACAAATAGGAAGTGAACTGCTGTTGTCAGAACAGTTATTTGAACACTTGCACCAGGCATGTGCTCCATCAGCCAAGTGAACACAATTGGCACCAAAGACGCATCTTTTGCCAGCACAAAGATTACGACTTGCTAACAAAATGTAAATAAAAACAAATTTTGGTTTTCTTTCTTGAAGATCCCATTACAGATTTCAATGCAGAAGGAAACAGTCATGTTTCTTACAGTGGAATCCAAGCCATCCAACATGGATCCATGTCTGCATTTGACAACTTGCTATTTTGAGATGGCATTTATATACCATAGGTAATGTTATCATTACCACAAACAGTAGTGAAGACTTGGGAAATCTAAAATATGGTTCACCAGTCAATTCTTTTATGTAACATTTGCTCAAAATATCAAAATTCACAGAAAAAAGGTTCACATAAACCTAACAAGGTAAAGGAAGCAGACTGCCAATCCATAATGCAAGTATGATGGGATTAGGTGTTAGCTAAAGGGCCGCCCATTAATTATGTCAACAAATTGGGAAGATGGGTTTGAAAAAGTTTGACAGTTGTTGACAGGAGGAAGGGGTCAAGAGAAGTTGACGTCAACAATTTCATTTTTTACAAATGATAAAAAATTTGATATTTCATGGAATACTATTTATTACAACGGAAAACAGTCTGACAAGCAAAAAAGGGTCGTCACCGCCACATTATGACACTTGATGAACAAAAGAAAGGGAAAAATGTCTCACTGCTGCAAAAATAATAACCTTCTAAACTTTTTAGGGGGTCCATCACTGGTCTTAGTGGGGAGTGAAAAGTTTTTGACATAATTATAGGGGGCCATTGAAAGTTGACAGTTGTTTACAAGGGGGAGGGGTCAAAATTGCCCAAAAATTGTTGACATAATTAATAGACAGCCCCTAATGTATACAAAAATAAAGCTGAAAGTAGTTCACTTATTTCATTAGTTTACCCATTTCAACATCCAACTGCAGCATAGCAACAATGGTGTGCGACATGACATGACTTGACATGATGTGACAGAAAACAGTTACTGGTAATCTAGAGAGGAACTTAAAATCTTAACGTTCGCCTAGATTGCCCTAGAATTTAGACATTGAAATTGCCCAATTGCACCCCTAAATAATGAAATTACCCCCCCCCCCCCGATGGGGCCTACGCCCCACATTGGGAACCACTGGCCTAGAGCAAGATTTGCAAATAACTGGTGCTACATACTACTGTGGTAATTACAATCTGAAAAATCTGAAAATATCAACAGCTCAGTTGTTCCAGCAGGCCGTGCACTCCTAACCATGATTAATACCCTGTAGCAATAAACATAATGACACTGGACAGTGACAGTCAAACATTCGATAAAATGAAAGGTTTCATGATTAAGTTACTCTGTTGTGTAATGTGAATTGGGCTTAGTAAATAAAAGAATTTAAAGTTTAACCACATAAATGTGAGTGGCAAGAATGTCTCTAGCCAGGCACGCCTGAAGTGGGGGTGCAGGAGTGCAGCTGCACCCCCTGAAAAATGTAGGAGGTGCAATGCACCCCCTGGAAAGACGATGGTCTGCACCCCCACTTACCAGAAAAGCATTCATTAATTATACCATACCAGAAAAGCATTCATTAATTATAAATAAGAAACTCTCAATAATCAAAGCCAACCCAATAACAAACACAACCTGAGTGAATACTATGGTCACCTTTTGGTTCCTTAGCTTCAAAAGAAAATAAATTACTTTTATGGCACTACATACAGTACCATAGATGCACTCAAGATTAGCAATTAGGCATTAAATATCTGCTAACTGGTAGTTCAAAGTATTTTCAAGGCCTCTGGACCGTTATGATTAATATATCCAATTTATTATAAGATTACAGGGTTTAGTCCAATCAATTAATCATTATGCAACTTGACCAAAAATTATCTTTTCTAGTTATTCTTCTTCTTCTTTAGGTGCTGTGTATTTCTATGTTAGCAACCATGAATTTCCACTTTGTTCTACCTTGACATCCTCTTATTAGTTCGATGTTATTCATTATTCCCTCAATTCCTTCTCGTAGGCAGTCTACGTATGTGTTTCTCTGCCTTCCTCTGGCTCTTTTTTCCTCCACTTTTCCGGTTATTGCCAAAAGCTCCGATCCTTCCTTCCTCATTACATATCCAAAGGAGGAAAGCTGGCTTTTTATGGTTGTCATCAGACTTCTTTCTATTCCAATTTCATTCAAAATCTCTTCATTGGTTTTCTTTTCCGTCCATGAAATCTTCAGCATCCTTCGCAGAAACCACATTTCTGTGGCTTCCAATTTCTTCTGCATGGCCTTGGATATATAGTCCATGTCTCTGCTCCATACAAGAGGAGTGACCAAACATAGCTTCTGAGCACTCTTAATCGTGTCTCGTAAGAGATGTGCCTATTTGTAAGTATCGTTTTAATGTTCCCAGAATGCTGGCTTGGCCAATCATATTCTTGATGTTATGTCTTTCTCGCATTTCCCATCGCTGGTTATCATACTGCCTAAGTATTTGAAGTGTGCCACTTGTTTGATTTCATTGCCGTTTAGTCTTATTTTGCATGTGGGTGTTACTTTGTTCTTGGTAATCACCATGCAGAAGGTCTTTTTTATATTGATCTTTAAACCTTTTCTTTTGCCTTCTATTGCTAATCTATCATATTAAGATTCTTCCTCTGTGCTCTGTGCAAGCATTCTGATTGGTTGGCTGTGTGAGCGTTCTGATTGGTTGGCTGTGTGATGTTCTCATTGGTTACCTTCAAGCGTTCTGATTGGTTGGCTGGGTGAGTGTTCTGATTGGTCGTTCTGGAATATTCGTTGCCTCGAGCGAAGCGAGCCTGCACTGCGAGCGAAGCTCGCCTGATGCGAGCGAAGCGCTGAGCAAAGCGAGCCTGCGTTCTAGTTTATTTATAAGTTCCTGCAGTTTCTCCTCTGAATCAGCTATTAGAGTTGCATCGTCTGCAAATCTAAGATTATTTATGTTTCTTCCTCCAAGTTTGACCCCTTCTAGGTCTTCAATTGCTTTCATGACTTCCTCTCTATATAAGTTGAAAAAGTCTGGCGATATTCCACATCCCTGTCTTGCCCCTTTCCATATCTTTATCCATTTTCCTATAGTTAAGTTAATCCTGATTGCAGCTTTCTGTTTCCAATACAAATCTTGCAGCAGTCTTAAGTCCTTCCCATCAATTCCTGAATTCTCCAAGACTGTAAATAGTTTCATGCACCACGCTATCAAATGCTTTTTCTTAATCAATAAAACATAGATACAAATCTTTTTGCATCTCAATGCATCTTTCCCCAAGCATAGTAACTGAGATGGTACTTACAACTTACTTACTTCTAGTAATTAAGTTACCGGTAAAAAGTAAAGTTCATCCGTAGGCTCTGTGCCCATAGGTGCCGGTGCTGATCTCCGGTTTCATGACCATCAGCCCATAGGTGGCTAGGCCATTTATCAACGGACGGTGGCCAGTCATTCCGTCGATCCTATGGTTACCTTCGTAATGTTGCCATTGCTCTTCATTTTAACATCACGAAAAAGGCTGAGTTGACCTTTAGGGCTCCTGCGGGACTCGAACCCACGACCTCCTGCTCCATCATCCAACGTTGTTACCACTCTGCACCGGTAGCAACACCAAAATCAAAGGCAGATTAGGAGCCATCCACAAAGTATGTCACATTCGAGAGGGAGGGGTCTAAGAAAGTGTGACAGTTTGTGACAGCAGTAAGGACTACTGTGACGTCATACTTTCAATATAAATAAAACCTTAGATACACAAATAGAAGGTATGGTAAAAGTTTGAGAATGTAGGTTTTTTGTTTTTGTTTTTTGCTCATTAATACACAAAATTTTAGGTCTCAATTATTCTAGGTCTTAATTATCAGTGCCAGAAGTTGAATATCTGCTTCACTGCTGAAAATTGAATGAGAAACTCAAATATATTAAATAGAAACCTGCATGATGCAATTTATGGACGACGCTTTAAAGGGGGTTCCGAGATTTGTGACGTACTTTAGAGTGGGTCCGAGATTTGTGACAGGTTGTGACAGAAGGAGGGGTGCGGGCCAATATGTTGCAACTGCCTAATTAGGATTTATCCCTCGGGTTGGTTGGATTACGCTACAATAATAAATCAAAATAAATAATCAAAGTAAAGTAAATAAACTATTACTCAATTGACTAACCTGAATATAAAGCTGATATCTTCTTGGATACTGTAAATTCCTCGTTTGCAACAGGTATAGTCCCTGCAGAAATAAAAATAGCTAAGATCACTCTAATATTTAAATCTGAATCGAAAACACTTGAAACTAATTATAGACCTATATCTAATCTCCCAACTTTTTCTAAAATTTTCGAAAAATTAATCCTTAACAGAATAATTAATTACTTGGATAAACATGAAATGTTATCTTTATTTCAATTTGGCTCTAGACCAAAAACCTCAACTTATATGCCTGTATTGAATCTAATTGATAAAATATTATCAAATTTTGAAAATTAAAAAACATACAATAGGAATCTTTCTAGATCTCACTAAGGCTTTCGATGTGATAGACCATAAAATTTTATTTACAAAATTATTTAATTATGGATTTAGTGGGCTTTCCAATTCCTGGTTTTCCAACTACCTGACTAATTGTAAACAATTCACTGAGGTAAAGAACTTAAAATCTGATTATAAAGATATCAAATATGGAGTCCCTCAAGGTTCCATATTAGGACCTCTCTTATATATTATATTTATTAATGATCTCCCAAATATCTCTACATTTTTATTACTTAATATTTGCTGATGATATGAATATTTAACTAGTCATGAAAACTATAATGAATTAATTAACCATATCAACATAGAATTTATAAAAATATCTGACTGGTTTAAATTAAATAAACTAGCCATAAACCTTACTAAAATCAACTATGTATATTTTTATCCTAAGTTCAAGAATATCCTGACAAATTTGGTACAAATGAAACTGGACGATAAAATTATTTCACAATCATCCTTTACAAAATTCCTGAGAATCACAGTACCGGGTAGATCAAAATCTAAACTGGAAAGAAAATTTGGGTATACTAGCCAATAAAATTTCAAAAAAATTTAAATTTAATTAAACATATTAAAAAATTTCTTAGCAACAAAGCTCTGCAAAAACTATTGTATAACTTAATACATCCACATTTAATTTATGGTAATATTATTTGGAGAAATAATTATAAAACAAAAACAGAAAAAATTCCAGATTTTACAAAATAAATAAGTTAGGTTAATTTTTAAAGATCATGATTACATTAACACAGCAAATCTATTTAATTGATATATTTTTAAAATGTAAAATATTCATAAATATCAAACATCGATTTTCATATTTAAATTTCTCAACAAGCTCTTAGGGGCTGTCCATTAATTACGTCAATTTTTGGGCAATTTTGACCCCTCCCCTTGTCAACAACTGTACACTTTCAGTTACCCCAACTCCCTATAATTACGTCAAAAACTTTTGACCCCCCCCCAAGATCAATGACAGGTCCCAATAACAAGGTTATTATTTTTGTGGTGATGACCATATTTTCCCTGTTTTGCTCATCGCGTGTCAAAATGTAGTGGTGATGACCTTTTTGCCATGCTTTTTTCCATTGTAATAAGTAGTATTCCATGAAATTTCCTATTTTTAATTCTTTGTAAAAAGTGAAATTGTTGACGTCAACTTCTCTTGACCCCCCTCCCCCTGTCAACAACTGTCAAACTTTTTCAAACCCCTCCCCTAAATTGTTGACATAATTAATGGACAGCCCCTTACCTCCATTCTTCTACTCAAGCTATTTTCTTGACAAAACCAATATATCCAATGTAAATTCACTTAGAAGCAGTAATAACCTCCATATCCTCTTTGCTCATCAAAAACTGGACTATTTACTATTCTCTGGCCCAAGAATTTGGAATAAACTACCTTCCTACAGTATATTAAGAATTATAATAATCTTTCTTTATTTCAGTGTAATGTTTAAAAAATTCCTTATACTAAACCAAGTGTAATAACTTAACTAATTAACTGATCTAACTCTAGCTAATCTAACAGGTTCTACATACACTTCTATTAAGTAAAATATAATTTGCACATTACTTTCAACGTTACTTTTACGTTTACGGGTACCTTTCACTCACTTACATATACACTAGTCACTCATCTCAATTTTTTTCTGCCATATAACTTTAACTACAAATTGGGACAACCACATTACGGGATTCTTATCCCTTTGGTTATCCCTTACTTGTTTATATCATGAACAACCCTGATCAGCTAATTGGCTAATTACTTACTAGCAGTTACGGGCACTAAACTTTAAAAAATTCAATTAAACTAAAACTTTTTACAACTAAAAATCATTAGTTAAACTTTATTTTGAAATTGAACTTTTAAAATAGTTGAACTAAACTTTTTAAAAGTCAGTTAAACTATTCTAAACTTTTTCACAAACTTTTTTATCGGATCTTCATGTATTTCCTCTCAAACGTGAATCATCTATATAACCGACAATAATGTTGTTCTGCTATGTACAGTACAGTATTAAGCAAAATGTGACAGTATGACGTCCATGTTGGTGAAATTGTATCAATTTATTATCTATGCTGACTATACAGTCTACTCTACTGTATTTGTTTTCTTTCATTCACACATAGTTGCATAACTTGCATACCTTACAAGTTACAACACAACAGCCCAGCTACTTGGCAGACGTCATTCAATTGCAGGGAGTCTCGCCTGCTTAGATCACGTGGTGCTAAAAACTGATAAAGCGGCGCACTCGTCTTTCTCTCACCGACCGTTCCTTCGCAATCGCTGCTCCGTCTGTTTGGAACAATCTACCTAAATCTGTCACGTAAAGAGTAGTAGCACCAGATGACCTCGTTGAGTGCTGGTTGTCTTGAACGGTCAGTAATGATCTTAGATACATTGGTTGATTTTTGTGGAGCGTCTTATGCACAATTAGACTTATCTTGAATTCGATCCTTTGTTTGACAGGCAGCAAATGAAGTGA
Source organism: Metaphire vulgaris (assembly GCA_018105865.1). Classification (NCBI taxonomy): domain Eukaryota; kingdom Metazoa; phylum Annelida; class Clitellata; order Crassiclitellata; family Megascolecidae; genus Metaphire; species Metaphire vulgaris. The sequence continues at coordinate 7,837,321 of CM030836.1, forward strand.
TTTTAAGATTGGTGTGATGTGCTCATATTTGGCAGTTCCAGTGATAGCTCTGGCTAATGAATTTCGAATCCTTTGCAGGCGGTTTAAGTTAGATTTTGAAATCCTAGTATACAACAAATTGCAATAGTCGAGACGACTCGATATCAAAGCGTTGGCCAGAGGAATAAGTGCTGAGGAAGGGATGAGGTGTCTGATCCTCCTTACATCTCGTATGTTAGGCTATACCGCTAGTGAGCAGAACGGCAGACGAAATCGATGTGTTCTGAGAATGAGAGGTGATTGTCAAAGATAATACCAATTAGGCCTACCAAGATTGCGAGCAGACTGAGAAGGACGAATCAGTGAAGTGCCAAAAGAAAGACATGCCAATGACAAGTCGATCTTAAGCTGAGGTGGTGTTCCTACTAGCAGAAATTGGGGGTTTCCTGGATCTAGGAGTTTGTTTTTAGTCATCCAAGCGTGAACAGAAGCCAGAATGCTCGACAGACATTCCAGCAATGGTGAGGTAGATGGTTGCTCGAAGCTCCAAAAAATTTGGGTATCATCTGTGTACCAGTGTTTTATACAGGCCAGTTAGGAGGAGATCCCCCAAAAAAAAAAAACTCAACCCCAAATCCCAGCACTTACACAAATTGTGCATTGAACTGCATCTGTTCCCCACCAATCAAGTCGATTTCTCCCCGAAAGCCTCAATTTCCCCCCAAAGGCCTGGAGTCTGGATAAAACACTGCTGCGTACAAATAATGGGAGCGCTGAAAATGCAGGTCTGGAAAATGACGGACTATCAAAAAGCAGCCACTAGAAAATGCAGGACTGGAAAATGAAGGACCAAATCGCAGGGGGTGAAAATGCAGGACTGGAAAATGAAGGACCAAATCGCAGGGGGTGAAAATGCAGGACTGGAAAATGAAGGACCAAATCGCAGAAGGTGAAAATGCAGGACTGGAAATGTAATTCTTAATTTCTTTATAAATGATCTATAAAAAGGAACTTGATGCCGTTTTCTTATCTTGACCCTCCGCTCCGGCGCCTCTGTTATCAACTGTAGGCCTACTATCGCTATCAATATAAATAAGACATAAGCTGTATATTTACTGAACTCCGTAAAAGCTTAATAACATACAAAGGAAGGTTAGTGTAACTCAAAAATGCATTCGTCAATCAAGCATCGACACAAAGTGGTTTTACATCTGAAGTTAGCAATGAAAAAGGCAAAAACAACAAGTTAAGGTAATAAAAGTATAAATCTTGAAATAAAGATGCAAAGCATCGACATACAGTGTTTGTCAATGTGAAGTTGACAATGAAAGCAACAAATTAAATGTTGAGCAAATTAAACTAAAAGTCTGAAAAGGACCTACGAATTATATAGACGCATAACCGTTGTAATTGGGGTCCGACAAATCGGACAATGTCTTGACATTCCTGCAACCGTGTCTGCGCAAGTGTTGCAAAATGTGGCGTGCCCACAAGGAACTAGCGCGACGCCTGACCGCGGGGCAACTAAACAGACCTCACAACAATCAAAACTCTGGGCTGTCACTGGCTCAGCTGGCAGGTTATTATCCGAAAACAAGCTATCATGTAGCCTACAGTCGGCTGCAGCATCTGCTCTTCCCCACTGTCTTCATTGTCGGTACTAGCACGGTAGCACCCATGAAATCTAGGGCCTCTGTGTGTGTGTGTGTGTGTGTGTGTGTGTGTGTGTGTGTGTGTGTGTGTGTGTGTGTGTGTGTGTGTGTGTGTGTGTGTGTGTGTGTGTGTGTGTGTGTGTGTGTGTGTGTGTGCTCCAACGCTATGGCTTACAGCTTTTAAAAATTGCATTCGAGTATAGTTGCTGGAATCGAACCGACTCATTTGGTTTTCTTGTTTGCTGTCGATCATTTGAAAATTTGGTCCGTCATTTTCCAGTCCTGCATTTTCTAGTCCTGCAATCTCCAGTCCGTCATATTCCAGTCCTGCATTTTCACCCTCTGCGATTTGGTCCGTCATTTTCCAGTCCTGCATTTTCAGCGCTCCCGCGCGACGACACCGCGAGCCGGCGTCGCCACAAGATTACCCAGATTCTTCAAGATCACTTAATTGTGTGTTCATTTGCTTCTCAAATTTCTCTATCATACGTGTGTTTGTGCTTGCTGCTATCAAGTCATCTACATGCAGTGGTGGCTCTAGGATTTGGTAAGTGGGGGGCCGTTGGGGGGGCAACTTCTAATCATGGGGGGCCAACCATTTGTTGTTTAATGTATGTAGCATTAAGTATAGGGTCCCAACTGGGGGGGCCACTGGGGGGCCAGGCAGTCAATAGGGGGGCACGGGCCCCCCTGGCCCTCCCGGTGGAGCCGCCACTGTCTACATGTACTGTACTGTAGTGTATAGTAAATATTTGCTGTATATTAAATATTTGCCTTCTTGTTTGCTGTACAAACACTCATCACTTTTAGTTCTGTTATAACTATTGACTCCAGAATTTCATGTAGTTTTTTATAGTGCTGTTACGGTTTCACCTCGTGCAGTCTCGGTCGGTTTCGGTTCGGTTTTGACCGAAAAACCGCGGTTTCGGTTCGGTTCGGTTTTTTAACCCTAGGTTAGGGTTAGGGTTAGCGTTAGGTAAACCCTAACCCTATGACCTCTTTTTGCTTGCAGGGATTTTGGAGAGAAAAAATGATACAATTATGACCTCTTTTTGCTTGTCAGGGTTTTTCGAGAGGAACACATACAGGGATGGCCTTTTTTGAGGACTTTAATAAGAAATAAAAAATAAAATGACGTTACGCGATTTTTTAAAATGGGGGTCGGCCCCGTTGTGACGTCATATTTTAGGGGTCCGACGTTTTGTGGCGTCGCGTGACGTAGGGGGGGTAAAAAAGTGACAAATTCGCGTGACGTCATTTATGGACGGCCCCTTTAATTAAGTCACCTTCTCTTTTCAATTGATGCAATTGCCAATATAGGCCTAATTTTAAACTCGACATGATTTAAAGTGGCTTAGGAGGCATTACTGCATGTGTGAAAGCCACTAGGGGCACTAACAGGGCTTGAACCCGCTCCGTTAGCCTCAGGGATATTTCTAGGATTGTGGATTTAGGGGGATGTCTACCTCAATTTTGGGGAGTGTCCGGAGCTAATTGGTATTCCACACTAAACTGGCACTGCGCGACACTACTAATGCAGCCATTTTAATTTTTTTTACTGATTTCAATAATGACGTCAGACTCTGACTCATCATAGAGACATGACAGAAGAACAACACTCGTTATTTTAGCGCTTAAAAGCTGTGCATTGATTGAACTGCGTTGAAATGCATTAAATGCATTTAATGCATTGCAAAAAAGAGGTCATAGGGTTAGTGTTAACCCTAACCCTAACCTAGGGTTTTAACCCTAGGTTAGGGCTAAAACCGTCCAATTTGCATGGTCAAAACCGCGGTTTCGGTTCGGTTCGGTTTTGACCGAAAAACCGCGGTTTCGGTTCGGTTCGGTTAACCGTAACAGCACTAGTTTTTTATTCCATTCATTTGCTCCTCGTTTGAGGCAATATAAATTCTTTGTCAGTTTACATACTAAATTGTTTCCTCCTCTATTATTTCCATCCGGGGTTGTCTCATATAAACATCATGCGACAGATCTCCAATGAGATAGGCCAACTGAATATCATCGTGTTTTACTATCATTTGCTCCTTGCTGCTATAGTGAGAAGCATTCTGACTGGAATTATCTTTACCACAGGAGCAAACACTTCATCGTAATCTTCGCCGTACTTTTGCGAAAAAACTTGGGCTACTAAACGAGCTTTATATTTTGAAACTTTTTCTGTTTCATCTTTTACTTCCTATAGGCAGTGCTTTTTTCTAGAAAAAAGGTGCCGGAACGCATCTTCTGTAAATCCTGTAATATAAGTTAACAGATCATAAGTTATAGTCAGTCACAGCCTGGAAAAGCTATTAAAATAATTAAAATAATTCACAGCCTGGAAAGCTATACAAATAATTAAAATAGTTTAATTTAATTAATTTAAATAAACAATTTATAAAATTCGGAAGAAAAAGGTTCCGGAACGGCGTTCCGGCGTGTTCCCGGCAGCTAGAAAAGAAGCACTGCCTATAGGTGCTTTGTTCTCTGATAACTCGACATAAATCCAAGCTTTGTTCCTTTTCATATTGTCAATTTCTTCATCCATGGATTTTAGATTCTGGACTTTCACCAGTAGAACGGGTTCGTGAAAATATGAGCTACTTGAGCCTACTTCTTGAAAGAAAGAATCTTTAGGAAATATCTTTATCAGAGAGCGAGCCGAGAACTTGTTGAGAGAATCAAAACATTTATTGATTTCAACACAAAGCATAAGATATATAGTAAAGTCATCTATCAATCATCTTAAGCATTCAGCTGTTCAGTGTAAATTGTTGCCACTGTAGATACATGTGAAAATATGCCAACACTACTATGGTTTATTGATAAATTATTAGAACACCTTTCCTTGGTGTCATTAATGTTCATTCATTCGCTAATGGCGATTCTGCTTCATCCGTTTTTGCGTTTCAATCATTTACTCTATATTATGTAGACCCTACTAATAAAATGACCTATAAATCTTAGCATTAAATTAAAATTTAGGCTAAGTAGTATAGACAAATCTGGCCCTGGCCTTGAGAGCTGAGACCTTGGTCTTGGTCCTGACCTTGAGAGTTGAGTCTTTGGACCTGGTCCTGACCTTGAGGGTTGAGTCCTTGTTAACATCCCTGACCAAACTTAAAAGTGGCTTAGCCAGAATTCCGGAATAGCAGTCTTGTCCGTGGGAGTGGGACAGATTTTTCTGTCCCATTCCCATTCCATCCAATGACAATTTATGCCTATTCCATGACAATTTATGCCTGTCCTATCCCAACTTATCGTCCCATGAAATTCACATTATAATATTAATATGAAATATTAATCATGTGTAATACAATTCATTGGCTCAGAAACCGTGGAACAGGTTGATTCATTTGATTGATTGATTGATTGATTGATTGATTGATTGATTGATTGATTGATTGATTGATTGATTGATTGATTGATTGATTGATTGATTGATTGATTGATTGATTGATTGATTGATTGATTGATTGATTGATTGATTGATTCTGCTATCTTGGCCCAAACGTGCACAGTATGGCTAACTCGCGAGAGGAGTTTCTTCGCCGCATAGGTATTGCCTCCTCTGCCATGAATCTACTAGACAGAATCCGGAGGCAACAGAATTTAAGCCTTAAAATCAAATTCCGGATGTATACATCTCTGGTTGTCCAAGTTCTTCTCTATGGCAACGAGACCTGGGCTATGACCAATCGAGACTGGCAGAAAATTGAGGCATTCCACACAGTAGCGTCATTTCACACTTTTCTGAGGGGTGAGATAATTTTTTGGCAATTTTTTGGCAATTTTTGGCAAATTTGTGCAAATTTTAGTCAATTTTTTGCAAATTTTAGGCAATTGTACGCAATGACGAGATTTATTCACGATCTGACCAGGAGACTAATAGACTACGCAATCACAAATCCGTCGTCGGCGTCTTGGTCTCTTCGGACATGTGGCACGACTCCCGATCGAAGTACCTGCCTCTGCCGCACTCCGCCTGGCTGCATCCGTTCGATATGATGTCACAGATATCCTTGATTGGCATCGACCTCGAGGAAGACCACCAACCACCTGGCTTCATCAAATCTGTGATGACTGCGGACTAACAGCTACCGAAGCACTCAGGCACTTGTAGAGAATTCATTAAGCTAAGCATACCTTTTTGTCCCGTGAAACTTTAGGTAGTCAAGAATAAGACGTTTAATATAAAGTTATGGTGAGTTTAGTCGCAAAAGGGCGCTTATCACAGTAGAATAGATTTACGCCTTTAGCACACCTCGATTAAGGTTATAATTGAAGTACTTAAAGACTAGTTGCAGTGCATAGGTAAGTCCCGAATTATTCAGTAGGTGGCACTAGATACTAATGGTTTTAGCGTATGCAGATAGAGCACACCACCGTTAAGCGAGAACCAAAACTCTTAAGTAAGGCCTCGAATGGAATACGAAGGAATGTACTGAAAGACTGTCTTTTGACAGATACAAAAAAGTACTGGTATAGCAGAGTACTAAGGGGAAAGGAAGTAGTGATCAGTGCGATATTAGAGTACTAAGATATAAGTAGGATGGAGGACGCAGAGCAGATAAGTACATCCGAATAGTGAAGTACTGTTCTCTGTGTAGACAGACCTGAGGTATAGGGTTGTGCACTGGCAAGAGAGAGAGAGAAAAGGTGCATTGAGCTGTCAGAGAAGGAGGTTTTGGCGAGTGTACATTCTGCGAGAGTACATTTAGCAAAAGTACATTCAGAGAGAGTACATTCAGAGATAATACATTAGAGATGGTTCAGTAGTAGTGAAGGATGTTAGGGAAGTACATTTGAAATTGGAGAGTACAGGTGCTGTGAATTGCTCTTATCTTAGCCAAAAAACTGAGAGGCCATAGACGTGCCTTTGGGTAGAAGCACCCCGTGTAGTGTGATTAGAGGTATCCTGGAAAATAGTTGACTGATACACTATATATTTAATATGAGCGAACAAGACTTAGTGGGTGTCTGAGAGCATGTTGCAACATTACAATACGCACTTGTGGTTTCGCCACACACTCAAGTGTGCCCAGGACAGAACTGTATGGAGAGCAATCGCAACGCCAATCGAGCTATGCGTGACGGATGATGATAATAAATACAGTTCAAATGAAATTATGAATTATGACATTTATTAAAGTTTTGGTTTAGTGTCTACTAAATAGGACTACATGTACAAAGAGACATGTAAAAGTACAAATTCTGTCGTTTTACTGTAAAACGACAGAATTTGTTAACTCTATTAACTTTAATGTCTCGTCACAAAATATAGATGCAAATATTCTGAATATATGAATAAACAAATAATTTGAAATAAACAGCTTGAAAAAGGTTAAAAAATTAAGAGTAGCTCTGTTCCATGAGTCCCATAGGATGGGACGGAACAGTGCTGTCCCATCCCAATCCAATCCCATGGAATTCCCATGGGGCGTCCCGTCCCATGGAAATGCCTGCGGAATAGAGGGCATGCCCCAAGGCTTTTTGCAGTCCGACATTCCCAGTTTCGACTAGGGGGCTTGCGGGAGCGTGGCGAACTCCCTGCACGACGTCAATCACTGCAAATTTTTAGGGCAATATTCAATTAAAATCTTGACATTTAATGCATATTTTAAAGACTATTTGGCAGCAGATCAGCAATCTCTCACCGAAAAAATGTTTTCAAATTCATTAGTTTTCCTACCGGGTTTGGAGAACCCCAGTTATAGGCGTAGACTTGGATGAAAAAGTGGGCATCCACACCAATACCTTTTCTTCAATGCAAATTGTTCAGGTAGAGGGTGGGACCAATAAAAAAATTAGTTCAAGGGTTGTGGACAAATGAAACAGTAACAGCTGAAAATAGATTCAAATAAATAGATCCAGTGGCGTAACCAGTGATATTTTTACACCTTCTAACGCCCCCAACACCCCCATTTGAGACCGACACCCCCAATTTCAGCTATGCGACGATCTTTTTAGGCTTGTCAAACTTTTTTGGCTTTAGATCCCCAGAATTTACCGACACCACCAAATTGATAATCCTCAAAATAACCCTGGGTGTAGCCAAGGGGAGGGGTTTGAGTTAAGCCCCTTGGCTGTTCTCAGTGAAGCCAAAGGTGGAGTTTTGAGGTTTAAAAGCCTCCATGGCTGTTTGACCAAAAATTCCATTTTCTATTGCGTAGCCTATCAAAATAGTTGTAGGCGTTTATATATCTATATAATTCACTTGTTGAGGCAAAATAATAGTTGACGACCTTTTTGCTTGTCCAAATTTTTTCCGTGCTGTCAATCATGGGAATCATGATGATAACTTTTTGGTTGTCAGAATTTTGAACCATAACCTCCCCCCACCCCCACCTTTCGGAAAATCCTGGCTACGCCACTGAATAGATTCAAATGTTATCTAGAAAGACTGGTTTATTCAATGTTGAGAGCAATTATAGTGGTCTTCATACAGGTCAATATCTTCTAAATCACTTGAAATCACGCTACTATTAATAACATACTCTGATTCAATTTTCGCAATCGATTAATTCTAACTCCCAAATATTATCAGAAAAGAATAGGCCTAATTATTTGTCTCACTAACCATTGACAGCTTCTTCAATGCGTCTTATGTTATAAACGGTAATGCGCATAAGTGACGAATTCAAATGCAATTCAGATCCAATTTCATTCGTCAAAAAAATTCGAGTGTCGTTCACTTTTGCTGCAGAATCACAAATCGATGGGTTACGAAGTCCGTGAACTTCAACATATTGTCGAAAAGTTTTTGCCAGGTGAACGTGATCAGCGAGGTTTGCAGCGACCAAATCACCCTTAAAAACTCGTTTCACTTCAACAACTGCGCAAGTCTGATCCTCGCGTAGTTGCCGAATAGTTGCCGAAAATATTGTACTTGCACTATCTTCGCAGTCTTCCAAAGGCAGCTCACGACAGGCGCTGGTATTGGTAAAATTTGGATAACTGTTGGAGGAGGTCGTCCACTGACAAATGATCACTGATGAAAGACAGAGTAACGTCGAAATCCTCCAAGAAACTCCACAAAACCGCAACGACATTTCAAACGCTACTTGAAAATCTTTCATATATGATTGATATTCTTCGAACACTCTATAGGCCTACCGCTCTTTTGAAAACAATATTTAAAATAAAAGACACATCTGATCGATGAGGTGGATTGAACGATACTGTGCCAGGAGTGATTAATGATGCACCTCTAAGTGAATATAGCAACTATCTTTTAGAATAGGTCAAATATGTGGCCTAGCTGATCTTCGAGCGATCAGAACCAAGCCCACGTACGTGCAATAGACGCTTAAATGAAGCCTCAAGTATTAATAAATTCTTTCAAATGACCTGACCAACCGCAGAACAACTTGAGTGCCAGGTTAGGCCACAGGCCGTCTCAACTGCTCATTTCGTAAAGCGAAATTATCACTTCTGACTTAACGACGAGTTGTCAGAGTGGTTTCGAGCGATCTTTCATGTTCAGAGATAGACCTGTGCGGCGCCGCCGCCGCCGCCGACGTTTTGCATGACGCCGCCGTCGCCGGTAGGCCTAACAGGGGCGGTTCCACGTTGGGGATGACTGGGATGCATCCCTCCCCACCGAGTTTTTTTGTCCTCATCATCTGCACCGGCTACACTAACATGATCATTGAGGTTCGAATGCTTGATTTGTCCGCCATTTTACTCAATACACATAGAAGTTCGTTGATTGATTGAGTTGGGAGAATACGTATAATTTGATCTTTGATCTTCTGTTGATAATAAAGATCAAAATCACCGAAAAAGTGATTTAAAGTCAGAGTCAAAGATCACTAGTAAAAAGTGATCTAGATCAAAGATCAAAGATCATGAATTGTGATCTTAGACCGTGATCTTTGATCTTTTGATCTAAGATCACTCCTAACACTGGTCCTTGTTAACATTCCTGAGGCATAGCGGCTGTCCATTAATCACGTTAACAAATAGGGGGAGGGTTTAAAACAGTTTGACAGTTGTTGACAGGGGAGGGGAGTCAACAGAAGTTGACGTCAACAATTTCATTTTTTTGCAAATGAAAAAAATAGGAAATTTCATGGAATACTATTTATTACACCGGAAAAAAGCATGACAAGCAAGAAAAAAGTCATCATCACCACCACCACCACATTATGACGCTTGATGAACAAAAGAAAGAGGAAAAGGTCTCATCGCTGCAAAACTAATAACCTTTTTAAATTTTTAGGGGGACCCGTCACTGGTCTTATTGGGGGGGGGGGGGGTTAAAAGATTAACAAACCAATAGACTAACATGAAGTTTACATTCCAACTTAGACTACTGCAACTCCCTCCACTATAGCCTTCCAAAGACCTCCATCGACAAATTACAATCCATTCAAAACTGTGAAACGGTGCAATTAGATACTGCTAATAATAATTATAATTTGCTTGTTTCAGTCATCTGCCTTGGCAGTTTTTGCAGCTTCAATGCCTCTAAAAAATTATGTATGCGTGGTTGCTGGAGAAATCCATTTTTAAAAATAGATACTAAACGTAACGTTTTATTTTATTTGTATTTGGATGTGGTCATATTGTCAATAGATAATTTGCAGGTAATTTTGAATAGTTTGCCAGCGCAATTACTGCGATATCTTTATAGTTTCAACTTACATCTAATAGTGCTTTGTGGCTGTTGGAATTTTCCAGAAAATAAGAATTAGAAGTTACTGGTATGAGACCTATCCGGGTGCCCCAAAGTTTGCGATTTAATGTCCAAAACGCACTGAAATTCACTGCGAGCATCTATTGATTTCAAAAAATTTCCGGGGTTATACACCGGACCCAGGCTTTTTTCCATGAATTTTCGTGAGTGTCAATGTCCAATGTCGAGTCTTATATGGCTAGTTTTTCGTATAATAATAATAATAATAATAATAATAATAATAATAATAATAATAATAATAATAATAATAATAATAATAACAATAATAATAATAATAATAATAATAATAATAATAATAATAATAATAATAATAATAATAATAATAATAATAATAATAATAATAATAATAATAATAATAATAATAATAATGTGTTGTAGTTAAATCCCTGCCGGACCCCCGTTTAGGGGTAGGAGAGGGAAGGGGGAAGCTGCTTCCAGCAGCCAAGGGGGGATGGGCGACCCTGGATAGCCATGCATATATTATCACAACATTAGGCATGCCATCAGCATAGGTTACTCTTGAAGTACTGATCAGGTCAGCAAAACCAACACGTGCATCAGTCAACTACTAACCAATCATAAGTTTTGAGATAAGACAGACAGACAGACTGAGACAGTACAGTTTTTGAGATAAGACAGACAGTATAAGGGAGAAGATTATTTGTACAATACTTCTCCGTTATGAGAGCGACAATTTCAGAAATGTTGATAGCCATGCATAGTATTACAGAGTGGATTAGATTTATGTAGCGCCTTAATGCTTATAGTACTTTACCTTGTATTAGTTTGCACTTATTGCGGTTTGAACTTGAACAAAAAGGAGAGGCCGATCTTGTGACCAAGACTGAGTGCAAAGAGTTCAAAAACGTGATGGAAACAACAGTGATGCGAGTGACCAAGGGCAGTAGCCAGGTCGAGTAGTCACGCGATCCATTCTCTTAAAAACCTGGGTAGTCGACAAGGAAGAAGTTTTTAGTAAGACGGAATCGAAGAGAGAAGGTCGGAAGATTGGTTCGATCGAAGGCAGCCAACCAAGGGGAGTCGTCGGAAAGAATTCACTCAATCAAGTTCAGTCGATCAGCCAGTCAATCTGAGAGGAGTTGGAAGAAGAGTCGAAAAGGAGGAAAGAGGAAACGGGAATCAAGACGAACGAGGGTAACGAAAGAAGTTGGGAAGTAACGGTTCTAATTTTACTCTTTAAATTCTAGGTTAACTACCATAATCAATAACTATTAATCTACTTTATTATTATTGCTATGTTTTATTGTGTCACGATAATAATGTTGTTTCAAATTTATAATGTTTATTAAATTGTTCATGATTTATTAAAATACGTAAAACTATAATAATTCTCTTGACTACCAATTCACTAAGGCAGTCAGCTATATCATGATCTTTAGACTAAGCTAGTGACCCCGTGGACTACCGAGTCGCAGAACGCCTTGCTCCACCTAATCTATATAGGTAGTATAGTTGGGTAGGAGGGCTCGTAGTTACACTAGATATTTAAAATAGAGTGCCCCTGCAATACAATATAATGCACACTGGCGAACTTAAGAATTCCGTGCCTCCCTAAGTAACTTACTTGATTAAATAACTGTTAATTTAGGTAAGAACATTGTAATGAATCGTGATCGACATTAAGATATACTCTGAGGTTGGGGATCTACGTGCCTAAGGTGACGGATTCGAACTCGGTATCTCCACCAAGTGTAACTACGAGCCCTCTGCACCCAACTATACTACCTATATAGATTAGGTGGAGCAAGGCGTTCTGCGACTCGGTAGTCCACGGGGTCACTAGCTTAGTCTAAAGATCATGATATAGCTGACTGCCTAAGTGAATTGGTAGTCAAGAGAATTATTATAGTTTTACGTATTTTAATAAATCATGAACAATTTAATAAACATTATAAATTTGAAACAACATTATTATCGTGACACAATAAAACATAGAATAATAATAAAGTAGATTAATAGTTATTGATTATGGTAGTTAACAGAATTTAAAGAGAAAATTAGAACCGTTACTTCCCAACTCTTTCGTTACCCTCGTTCGTCTTGATTCCTGTTCTTCCTCCTTTTCGGGATTGACTGGCTGATCGCCTTTCCGACGACTCCTTGGTTGGCTGCCTTCGACGAACCAATCTTCCGACCTTCTCTCTTCGATTCCGTCTTACTAAAAACTTCTTCCTTGTCGACTACCCAGGTTTTTAAGAGAATGGATCTCCACTGCCCCCACTCGCATTTGAACGTTTTTGAACTCTTGCACTCAGTCTTGGTCACAAGATCGGCCTCTCCTTTTGGACCCTTCTACCCATTGTACCCACTTCTTAACACTTACAATGGCAACACATATTTAAAGTTCAAACCGCAATAAGTGCAAACTAATACAAGGTAAAGTACTATAAGCATTAAGGCGCTACATAAATCTAATCCACTCTGTAATAATATATTATCACAACATTAGGCATGCCATCAGCATAGGTTACTCTTGAAGTACTGATCAGGTCAGCAAAACCAACACGTGCATCAGTCAACTACTAATCAATCACAAGTTTTGAGATAAGACAGACAGACTGAGACAGTACAGTTTACTTCCATGGTTCCCTCAGAGGCGTAGCTATAGGGGGGGCGGGGGAGGTGGTACATACGTCCCAGGGCGCCGGGGTGGAGAGCGCCAAAATCGGGTTTATGGTAGCAAAACAAGTAAGATGATTTGTCCCCGGGCGCTGGATAGGCAACAAACAGACCAAACTCAGCCGCTGCGACGGTCGCACCGCAATCGTCGCGCGAATGTCTTCGGAAACGACTGCAGGGTCAGTTAACATTGTTGGACATATTTTAGCAAATTTTGCACTGCAAACATTTTTCTTTCTTGGATGGGATCATGGGAGGGAAATATAGTGACTGATACTAAGCGATGAGTCATGCATCAGGGCAAGCCAGCAGCAGGCCCTCCGAGAGGGGGCAGGGGGCAACTGCACAGGGGCCCGGCGGTCTGGAGGGGGCCCGGGCCGATGATGAATATGTATAATTAACAATAAAATGAATAATAACACAAAAGAATGGTTAAAATGTCAGTTCAGCAGAGGGGCCCGGCGAGCACAAGGGCCCGGGACATAGTGCTAAACAAACACCACGGCTGACGAGCAAAAAAAAAAGTCGTCAAGAACAGGGGCCCGGAATTTCTCTCGGAGGGCCTGGCCAGCAGTCGAACGGCCGCCCACTGTCCGTAGGAGCATAGCCAGTGGCGTAACTAGGAGGCGTGGGGGCACTTTGTTGACAGCCCCCGGGCCCCGGGCGGGGGGCCCGAAGAGGGGTCTAAGCTAGGGTTAGGTTAGCTAACCTAACCCTAACCCTAGAAATGATGTGCCGACGACCTTTTTTTGCTCTCGTCAGGATGAAAAAGGAGGCGATAACGTTTTTTTGCTCGTCAGCTCGAAACTCTGGGACCCTCATGGCAAAGATGCCCCCCGGGCCCCCAAAAGTCACGCTACGCCACTGAGTATAGCTGCCGCAGGCAGTAATGTAGAGTACTAGCTGGAAGACATTGTACGACATTGCAGTATTGTCTTTTAGTTGGACATTTCTCGATTGAATTTAGAATAAATATATTAAATCACGAAACACCTCGTACATTTATATTGTGGCTCCTACAGTCACAACAGGCATTTAGTCGCAACCGTTGCATTATAGATTAGAAGCACTCAATCATTGGAGTGATTCATATCTTTGCAGACTGCGCAATGCGCACTTATCTTCGAGAAATGTTATTATATCATCAGCCATATATATCCACGAGGTCTGCAAATAAATGCCTTCTTGAAATTCCCTTTCGTCGCACTAAATCTGGGTGTAGGGCCTTTAGTTATGCATCTCCATATGTTTGGAACTCCCTTCCCCTTGATATTCGGATGGCCTCTTCTCTAGATATGCGCAATGATATGTTGCCAGGAAAATAAGTCAAATGTAGGCCTACTGGTTTTCATTTTATTTTGACTCACTTTGACACTGTCAGTATTATTATTATTATTATTATTATTATTATTATTATTATTATTATTATTATTATTATTATTATTATTATTATTATTATTATTATTATTATTATTATTATTAGGCCTATGTCTAGACAATTTCTCCAGCGCAGTAAACAAGGCTAAGGCCTACGACAAAAGCGCTTTGACATAATTAGCGCTTTGACATAATTAAGTATAATAATATAATAATATAAATATAATTAAATAAAAGTATGAGTAGTTCAGTACACATATTCCTATATTAATGTATTTAGGCTACTATTATAAAACTTGCATTTTTTTTGTTCGGCCCACGAGTTATTTGAGAACATTGAAGTTGGCCCTCGGTCTCGATTCTCAAATGGTTGTGCTAAGTGCTAAGTGCTAAACTACAATCATAGCCATGCAGCATTATTTAAGACCATGCAAAAACAAAAACAAGAGGCCATCAACAGAACTACAGCTCAATTCAGTTCGTCTGTTTTCTATAGTTCGACCAGCAACTGAAAATGATCTTTCTGATGACGTGCTAGTAGCCGGAACTCCAAGCAAGGCACGAGCTACAACAATTGAGTCTTGGCCAAACTCTAGACTTCTGCTGCCCAGAGACATCATTTCACTGTTTTTCAGGGGGGGGGGCAAAACACTTCCGACCTGACAAGTTACAAGTTTGCGAAAAAGCTGACGATTTTTTTTGCTTGTCAGCCAATTTTCACGGTTAGTTAAAGTAGTTACTTCAAATTACTCGACATCATCAAGCACTCCTTCTCCTTTAGGGCGTGTAAAATCTAAATAACACAAACATTGGCCCAAAAATTTTGTCCCTCAAAATCAGGGGCAAATGCCCCCCCCTGCCCCCCCCCCCCAAATGACGTCCCTGTTGCTGCCAGAACTGAGAAAGACGGTTATTTGGAATTTTTCAGAGTTAGACAAATAACTGTCAACTTCCTCAATTACTGACTCTTCAGCTGGAGTGCTTATCAATTACCCTCAAGTTCTCAAATGGCTTTCTAGTCTCTACTGCATTCCAGGTCTTAAGTTCAGCACACAGTCCTTATTGTTTATCAACTGCGAACTAACAAGGGAAGTCAAGTGATCCAAACCAATCTTGCCTGACCTAACAGTCCAATTTAATGGCCTTTGATTTTGAAACTGAAAGGCGTGTAGTTAGTAGCTATGCTAAAATCGGCCGAACGCATGATTATTGATTTACGAGATTAATGGTCACCATTCCCGCGGTATTCACGGAATTTTTCAAACCGCATCCGCGGTACTACCGTGAGCCTGGATCCCGTTCCCGCGGTACTACCGCCATAATTTTTACCGTCCCCATTAATATTTCGGTAAAATTACTAGTGCTGTTACGGTTAACCGAACCGAACCGAAACCGCGGTTTTGACCATGCAAATTGGACGGGTTTAACCCTAGGTTAGGGTTAACGCTAACCCTAACCCTAGGTTAGGGTTAGCGTTAACACTAACCCTATGACTTCTTTCTTTCAATGCATTAGATGCATTAAATGCATTTAATGCATTTCAATGCAGTTCAATCAAAGCATAGCTTTTAAGCGCTAAAATAACGAGTGTTGTTCTTCTGTCATGTCTATGTCTCTATGATGAGACGTCATTATTGAAATCAGTAAAAATAATTTTAAAATGGCTGCATTAGTAGTGTCGCGCAGTGCCAGTTTAGTGTGGAATACCAATTAGCTCCGGACACACCCAAAATTGAGGTAGACATCCCCCTAAATCCACAATCCTAGAAATATCCCTGAGGCTAACGGAGCGGGTTCAAGTCCTGTTAGTGCCCCTAGTGGCTTTCACACGTGCTGTAATGCCTCCTAAGCCACTTTAAATCATGCCGAGTTTAAAATTAGGCCTATATTGGCAATTGCATCAACTGAAAAGAGAAGGTGACTTAAATAAAGGGGCCGTCCATAAATGACGTCACGCGAATTTGTCACTTTTTTGACCCCCCTACGTCACGCGACGTCACAAAACGTCGGACCCCCTAAAATATGACATCACAACTGGCCGACCTCTCCCCCATTTTCAAAAATCGCGTAACGTCATTTTATTTTTATTTCTTATTAAAGTCCTCAAAAAGGCCATCCTTGTATTTGTTCCTCTCGAAAAACCCTGACAAGCAAAAAGAGGTCATATAATTGTATAATTTTTCGTCTCCAAAATCCTTGCAAGCAAAAAGAGGTCATAGGGTTAGGGTTAACCTAACGAGGCTAACGTTAACCCTAGGGTTAGGGTTAACCCTAACCCTACACTAGGGTTAAAAGACCGAACCGAACCGAAACCGCGGTTTTTCGGTAAAAGCTGAACCGAAACCGACCGAGACTGCACGAGGTGAAACCGTAACAGCACTAAAAATTACAGGCTTTAGCCCCGTTACCGCGGTAAATCCGCGGATTAGTGAAACCGCGGTAGCCACTACCGTGCACTCATCTATTGTGCACCCCTGTGACCTAGACCACGCAGACAATGCATGGACTACTTTGTTATTACCGTATTTCATGGCGATTTAAAGTCCCCACCATAATATGCAATATCCCCCCTCAAAAAAGGGGGATTTTTATATTTCTGAAAGGTCAACTGTAACAAAATTATTATATCCCCCCAATGTTGACGCCAGGTTTACGCCCCTACTTGACACCAAAGTCCAAAACTGCCTCGATCCACAATCGCCACTTCATTAGTCCACGCCAAATAGATTATTGCAACTACCTCTGCTATAGGCTAATCTTCCAAAACCTCAATCAGTAAACTACATTAAATTCAAATTCAAAACACACTAGCCCGAGGCCCGAGCTGTAACTAAATCACCAAAGTTCTGCCACATGATCCATATCTCACCTATATATACAGGTCTACTGAAGTCACTGCACTGGCTTAAAAAATCTGAACACATTCTGTAGGCTACAGCAGTGGCGTAGCCAAGAGGTGGTTGGGGGGGTTAAACACCCTTGGGTGCCCGTCCGAATTTTTTTTATTGTATTTCACACATTTTTACATTTTCGGACGCGGTTTTGAGGGTTAAACCCCCTTGGCTGCCAGGACCCAATGGTTTTAGAGCAAGCAGCGACCTAGCTTTTTTGCTTGTTAGCACTGGCGAGCGACGGAGATCAGGAGATAACACGCGATGACCTTTTTTGCTTGTCATGATTTTTCGAAGTTTCGAAGTTGGAAGTCATAATGGGCATAACCCCCTTTCGGAAATCCTGGCTAAGTCACTGGTCTACAACATAATAACGATTAGGCTAAATATGCAGTTCACTTCATTCATCAAAACCAGTTTACCAGTTTTCTTAACTCTTCAGCAATAATAATAACCCCTCTAATTTTTTTGTAGTACGTGTGCGCTTCAAAAATTTCTTGTGTGCAAAATTGTACATGGAAAGTCAACTTCTGTGCAATAAGTACTTGTATGATATGAAAGCAATGGAAACACTGTTCAAAAATTTGTGCGCTCCATTTTTTCCTTTGTGCGCTTGCCTTGCGACCTCTGTGGGAACATTGCCCTTCAGCCTCTTGGACCCATATCATCTTCATTTCATCTCACACTTTCACGGCCGTTAGGCCTAAGTCAGTCATATATCAAAATCCGCAAACGCGCTTTCTCATATGCCGCACCAGAATTGTAGAACTCGATTCCAGCTTCCCTCCGCAACCTACGACACATGTATAATTCCGACTCCTCATTTCCGTTCGTTATCTCCTCAAGCGTTTAAGTCTAAACTTAAAACCTTCCTATTCCAAAAGTAATTTCCTCCGTTTCTATAACAATCCGCCCATGCAGCTGCCTCATGGACACACTGTCACTGACCTTTGCCTGACCGACAAATCACCGTGCCTTTGGCTATTTCAAGAAAGACTAGGCGCATAAGAACAACAGCTTCCACTGTACTTGAAGTAAACTAAAGCGCTGTGTAAGTTCATGGGATTTTACTTATCCAATCAGCCAGTGGCATCCCACTGCATTACTTACTTATTTCGGTGGAGTGTGCCCGTCCGCCCCGTCGTCTCAGCGGCCGCTAAAAACAGTCTAAGGACCAATATGGTCGACTGATTCGCGTGAATTATCCCCCGAAGAAAACAACGGTAATACTGGCGATATTTATGGACAAAACAGGTCGAATCGGCTTCTGGATTTACCGATTCACGCGAAATCGATAACTATTCCTGTACAGTACCTGGTCCCGTAATTTCGTATATTTTGTTCGTTGACCCACCCCCTGCAGTTTGATTGGTTCAGTTCTTAGTGGTCTATCATTACTTTGTGTATTCATTGCGTCGCATAATTTCATAGAGTAATGCATGCACTCTTAAATACTTCGGGTATTGCGCTCATTTCCCGACACTATTTTGGACCTGATGCTATTTTATATTAACTAAAAACATTAAGTATGACGCTAACAATACTTTTATAGCTCCATTTATAATGCATGAGGTATCAGGCCAACAGACGACGTGTGTTAAGGTCAATTTGAAGGTACTCGGGTCTTTGGAAGATCAGACAAAATGGGGAAGAGCATCAGATTTTTGTTCATGCAACAGAAAATATGTTCTGTTATCAGTTTGAGGGTTCCAGTTAAATTAAGTAAGGAATCAACAAATCTTGTTGAGTGAAAATGTTTTGGGCATTTTAGCATAGATTCAAATACTGTTTATCACCTGTTTAAAAATGTTCACTCTTCAACAGGTTACTATATAAATTTTGCCACTCTTCTGAATGTCAATCCCAAATTATTTCTGTGGCTTTTTCACTAATTACTTACTTATTACTCATGGAAGTAAAGCACAAAGCCTGTGACTGATGCTTGGTGAGGTTATAATGACATCGGTCAACTCAACAATGGCAGTTGTTTTGTGCATATGATTAATGATTGATAAATGACTTTGAATTAATAGAAATTGCACCATTGCATTGTGGATGCCTGGATGATGTAGTTTTGAATGGCTGGGATGTTATCAGCTTTGACATTATTTAAGTTACTTGATTTATTGAGATGGTAATGTAGTCTGAAAAGAAGAAATGAAGCTTTTGAATTAAAGGCAAGTTTATTATTGCTTCTCCAGGACTTGAATTTTGGAGGTAAGCCAATAAGTTGCTGAGTGAGCAATGTCTAAGTAGACAGTTTTTGTAAGAATTTGAAGGTATAAATTCTTCCATAGCAAAGCAAAGTGTCCAAGGCCAGTGATTGTGTATATGAAAAAGCAATATATGGCCACTAAATAAGTTAATTAATTGTCTCTATTTTGTAGGTATCAAACAATGAGTTTTGCAGAGTACAGCCAAACAGCAGAGGATCATGCCAGTTTACTCATACTAATCAAGCAAGTTGGTTCTGGCCTTACGACAAAGAGCTTCAATAAGGTATTTGAAAAGGTCTCTCGACTGCGTGCTCTGAAGATTGCGAATCCTCCACGGATCATATCCCTACGCTATAAACGTGTCTACACCATAGACAATAATGCTTGGGGCAATTTTCAAGCACATCGAAGAGTTCTCGGTCTTGTAAGCATCAGTAAATGCGAAAATGAAAATGATGTAACGGAACTCTGCCGTCTTCATGAAGACCTGAAGGAACAGTACGAAGGGACGCTGCTTGATTCGCGATTAATTTTATTCGGTTCGTGCTTTGCACGTGAAGATGGAGATCTGGACACAACAGTCAGTAGTCCCGACAGTAATGCTAACATATGTGGCAAAGAGACTATTAACACTAAACTTGACTCGAAAAGTTTTCAGGATCCTCTAAATGTAAACGGCATAGACAACAAACTTGAGGATGACTCAGCACAGAAAAATAATCAAAATAATAGTGAGGATTTGCCTTTAAGCCCTGAATTGCTAGGAAATGCACAAGAAAGGAAAAATCGTGAACTGAATGGCAGCCACGTTTTGCACTTTTACAGTGAAGATGACTGTCCAAGTCTTGAAGAACATTTGCAGGAATTCTTACGTTCACTTTTTTGGGTTCTTGAAGGCAAACGACTTGATAGATCAAATGAACGTCTTGATCATCTGATACTTATGACCGCCCCGTTTGAACGAAAGGATTCTACAACTTCTGACAGTGATAGCAGGTATATATGATATGTATATCATATCATATGTATATATGAGGTTATATAGATATATGATATGTATATCTTATCATTATCATATGTATATATATCTGAGGTTGCCCCTCAAAACTTTGGCTCTGTTGTGACCTGGCAAAATGTAGGGAATTGCCGGAAACCGCTCTGGACATTTTCTCCGGCCAGATAGTGTGGCATTCGGCAATATCCAGATTCGCCAAATACTTATGTCATGAAACTACCGAGTCAGAATATTGTTACATTTCGTGATTTAATTGTAACTTTTCCGATTTTGTTTAACCCCTTTACCGTGCACGGCGGCACAGACACGTCTGCTGCCATCCTTTCTTATTTGTGTGCAATGTCAGGGACGCGTCCCGTAACTTTATAGTGGTTCGTCAATCGGGCGCAACATATCAGATACATTATATGCTATAAATTGCTTTAGTATCTATCCATTTGCTAGATGACACCTATTTTTAAGGTAGTTTGGCTCTATGTGCTAGGGAATATATATTCTTTTAGACAGAGAGGGTCAGACCTTGGGACGTGTTGTGTAGAAAATGGTTTCGAGAAAATGAGTTTTGGGTTAGTAGTAATATATCCGTACCAAATGTGGTCCGAATTTCAAAATTTTTGATTTATTTTGTTCCACTGACAATCCCTTACAACTTTGCCACTCATCCAAGTGAGGTCACCACTGAAAAATTTTAGCTACAGGGCTTCAAAAATTTTTTTTGGAGGGGTGCAATTTTAGGCAGTAGAGTGGACCCTACTCCCAAATTTTGTTGTTGACACGGATGGTTAGAAAGCAATAAAAAAGCAAAGCAATGGTGTATACCTCATCTTTTTAGCTTTCATATAGCCGGATATATAGTAAATTTTGAAAATTATATTATTTAGTTTTGAAGAATGCTTTCTCCAAAAATAATTCCACTGCATGGTAATGGCTTCTAGAATTTAAATGCACGGTAAAAGGGTTAACTTTCACTTTGAAGTCGCAATTGTGATTTTAAAGAATTTTAATTTTAAAGATTTTCAAGCTGCATATGCTTGTGATAACTGTGATGGCTTAATGAACCTTTTTAATTCTGAGGAAATTATTATCCTCTTTATTTTCAACCCCAGGTATGGCAGGTAGTTTACCTGTGAACTCAAGACTTGAGGGGTCATTCTAATCCTGTGCAGTTATATTCATTTTGGATCCAGATCTGGCAAATGTTGACCCAAAATATTTGGATTGGGTATCTGGTGGAAATAACACATCTGGTCATTGCCTAGCAAGATGCTGGATTTATGTGGTCTGTTCTACTAAGATGTGAAGTTTTTTTGTATTGTAATTATTTTATGGTAAAGATTATTGTGAACATCGCTGGCAACAAAGTTGAGGTGGTCAAAACATTTACCTATCTTGGCTTTTGAATGGACAACACTGGAAGTAGTGAACCAGAGGTGCTTAGAAGGATAGGTATTGCCTGAGAGAGCTTCTCATCACCAGGAACATATGGAGCACCAAAACCTCACACAAAAATCTGCATATATGCAGCCAACATCCTGCCAGTACTGCTCTATGGGGCGGAAACCAGGCCACTTACAGCAATGCTGGAATGGAGGCTCGATGCCTGTGACTTATGGTGCCTGAGAAAATACTTAGAATTTCACAAATTCGCACACTTTGCAGACAACCAATGAGGAATCGTTTCAACGCACTGGAAAGGACCTATCTCGATTATTATCAGGAAAAGACTGGTCCAGCTCTCTAGACATATTGTGAGGTCCACACACAACATGGACCACAACAGAGGACTACGGGCAGCCATAGATGATCCACTGAAGACAGGCGACCGAGAACTATGTGGATAACAATTAAGACTGATCTCACACCGCACAACCTCAGACTAAACGCATCGTGGAAATCAGCCCAAAATAGAGAACATTGGAGACAGATTGTGGAAAAGGCCATGCTCCGAATTAGGGCCTGCGAATGATGAAAAGAAATTATTGCAGTTTGAGGTTTTCTAAATGTTTTTAGGCTTTATAGAAAGCGCTGTCAGGGTCGTCTTAAAAAGCACTTGGCTGACCTTTGTCTCTTGTCTGGTGTTTGTGGTGAAGCCGTACTTCATTATCGCGCATCACTCGATATCTTAAGAGCAGCAAATGATTCACTTTGGATGGCTGGTAAGCTCATCTTGACATGACTTGACTTCTTTGTTTCTTTCTTCATAATTTCGCACAATTTACATAACAGATAAACAAAATAACTTATGTATACATAAGCCTATGTACTTATCTAATAATAACATTGTAACTACTCAGAAGGATGAGAAAGAAATAAGAAATGGTTACTGAAGGGATCATAGATCCCGCATGAAAGTAGCCAGTACATATGGAATTTTATAATGATAGCAGACATAAATTAGGAAATTAGTTTCATAATTTGAACTTAAGTAAAATTAACAAACATAGCATATAAGTGTTTGTAACAAAGTAGACTATAGATTAAATTAAAGTTAGAAATTGTCTATTCTTATAGAATTATTTGCTTAAGTCTCTTTTTAAACAGTGTTAGGTTTGGTATATTTTTAATCTGAATGGGGAGATTGTTCCATATGTGTGGACCATGTATTTTTATTGTAAAAAGCCTAGTGTTAGTCCTTGCAAATGGGATGGATATTTTATCACAATTTCTTACATTGCACATGTTTCTTTTATTAACTGTTTTAAAATACTCTTCTAGATAAAATATTTTGGGTAGCAGATTATTTATATATTTGTACATAAAGATCGCCCTTTGATGTTTATAAATATTAGTGACATTCAGTATATTTAAATTTTTAGAAAGATGACTAGTATTTGAATACTTATTTGAAAAGGTTATTAACCTAATAGCTTTATTTTGCAAAATTTTGATTTTTTTCTGTTAAATATTTATAAGTATCATTCCATATTACCGGTATGTTACAATAGGTTAGGTAGGGTTGTATCAGAGTGAAATATAATTTCAATAGAGTTTTTTATTTACAAATTTCATGATGTGTCTAATGATATTTATGTTTTTGGATATTTTTGAGGCAATTTGATCACCAATACTCCAAGAAATTTAGTCACTTTTTTTTGTTGTATTTCAATATTATTTATTTTTAATTTCGGACGATTTATGAATTCTTAGACGATTTATGAATTCAGTTTACATGTATTTTCTTCGGTGGAGTTCTTTAGAGTTGTATTTGACTCGGAACTGAAATTTTTGTGTGGATTTTATGCATTTTGGTTTTATGAAATGTGTAGACGAAATGTTTAGAACTGATTAGCAGTTGAATGTCCTTGTTGTTTTGGCATCATTTTGAATGCAAGTAGTTTGCAAAATGCAAAAATTGTAATCTAGTTCTTTCCTTGTGGTACAACTGATGATTCTTATTTTGTCTTCAGGTGCATTTGAAGGCTTGGCTGTTGCCTTATACTTGGACCTTCAGGGAAGAACTGTTACTTCTCAGAGTATGGCAAGAAATCCTTCATTTTCGATGAAACCTGGTCTTTCACGGCTTAAGGAAGCTAAATTGCGTTCTAGCTTACGAAGTATGTGCAGCATGTGTGTTTATGGATTATTTTGTGTGATGCGTCTATGTTATTAAAGGTGTTGTATATGCTTTCTTTGCCATCTTGGTGTTGATCATTCCTCATCATAGTTATATGATGTAATAAACTCGTCAATATCTTTGACACTTAAAAGACTGAATGTGCGCAAATTAACTTTTCTTAATGCTTGCTTTTCTGTCATTTTCAATCCTATCTGTTCTCTCCAGTGTGCTTGTGACCAACCAGTTGTGCATGTTTTGATAATTGTGTGCAGCTGCTTTGCCAGGTATTTTTTGTAGCAGTGCTTTTTGGTAGACATATACATATCAGCTTATCACCATTAACATATTGCAGCACAGCAAAACTTGACACATTGCAAACCGTGTTAACTTCCACTTTGTGCTGGCTGGCACCTGACTGCATGAAAAACAAAATCTTTGATCCCTCAGAACTGAATGTGGGCTGATAGGTTATCCCACCTTAAATCTGATGCTTTACTGAGTGAGCCATTGAGGCAGTTGAATTACAGGTTATGTTACTATCTGTTTAATTAGAAATTATCATAGCAGACTAATGCTATTTTAATATTTATTTTCAACTTTTAAATGTACAGTATATGGGATGATAGCACTAGACCTTCTGTCCTAGGCAGTACAGCATGATGGCTCCAAGTGGGACTCAGAACATTTTTTGGTGGCAAGGGTCAGTCCATAGAGTCTTTCAAAAAGTATATTCAATTATCATTGCAAATTGTAGGCCCTGAAAGTTGGACTGACAAAGAAATGCTATTTTGAATTTTCTTCTCACTTTCATATTACTATATTAAGAAAATGACCACAATATTATCTTTCCTAACCCTTTCACTGTCACAGTATGTGCAAAATTCCCTGGACCCCCTGTTCCAACCTTTACACGCCATGATGGCACACTGAACACTAACGGTTCATGATGTGTTAGCACATCATAAAGGCAGTGTAAAGGTTAAGCTTATACTTTTAATATATAAAATAGATAAAAAGTTCTTGTGTTTGATTATTTGAAGGCCAAATCTGATATACCGATAGTCTGATATATTATTCAGTTGCACACACACATGCACTTGATAGTATTAAGGAGGCTTCCACAGTCTGTGTGAAGAGCCCATTATAGTCTATAGTTTAATATAATGCTTCTAAAATTGCAACGTCAAAATGACATTCAGATATTAAACTTTATTTAAAGTGTCATTTTTAAAAGTCTAATGCATTTAAAATCCTCTTGAGCAATGGATACTTGACCTTTTTGAGACCGGGACCGTGTTTCAGTTTTAAAACTGTTTGATGGTCACAAGATAGTTTAAATGTGAATTTAGCATAAATTTGAAAATGAACAGTTTTCATTGATATATTTAATTACACTGATACAGCTGACTGAAACTTATGCACTTTCACGATTGTGTGCAAGAAGTTCAGCTAAGTGATTTATATGATGGATGGGACTGATAGCATTAAACAATCTTGCCTTGCTCTGCATTTAGAAAACTTAATATTTGCATCTGTCAAGTTTAGTCTTAAATTACTTTTTAAAGACTTGCAATAGAACATTTTTCTTGCAAATTTATATTTCTACTAAATTTAGAATAGCTTTTACAAGCCAGTTCTTGAAAGTTGTCTTGAGATCAGATGAATGTTTTTCTTTGAACGTACACTTCAGTCCATTAGAAAGAATAACTGAAATACAGTGATATCCAACTGCCATTATTTTTTGGATTTAAAATGTGGTAATAGAAAGGATCATCAATGAAGCTGAAGTGTACTTTTGCATTCACTTGTATAACTATGAAAATATCTGAATGACAAAATGATTTTGACGGCTTAGTCATCCTAGCCAGTAATATTGAGTTCCAATTACATGCGTCTCATTTTCTATGCATTTGCCTAGGTTCTTCAGCGGTCAACGCATTAAATTAAAGATGGAATAGACAAACCTTGCTGTAGTTGATGATAGCTTCTCTGTAGTTGTCGAGGACATCGTCAGGTAGAGTCACCGGAGATGACGGCTTAACCGTTTTGGACTGATCTTCTGGCTTGACCTGGCTCTAATTCTATTTGGATTTAGTGTGCCATCGGCTGATGCCCTGGGCATTATGATAGTGGCGCTATAGAAGTTGATTGATTGATTGATTGATTGATTAATCATGAATATTAGCATTTATCCTCACTCATGGATAACCCTAATCCAAAAACCCTAACCCTTCCTCCATCCAGGGTGTGATATTATTTCTCCTTATTCGTCCATTCATCCAGTTTTTACTCCAGGCGTCCTAGATGAATTTTGCATCCTATGATGCAATTTGTATAAGTGCACGGGCAAGAGAATGCTGTGCATTTTATGTCATACAGGTGTTGGTTTATTGGCTTATTGTATTGTTGCTTGACAGAATAGGTTGTTTTCATTTATTCTTTTATTGGTACTTGTAGTCATGACACCAACTGTTCGAAATGGTCTTGACTTAGCAGATAACAGCAGTTCATCATCTCCGGTGACTCTGCCTGACGATGTCCTCGACAACTACAGAGAAGCTATCATCAACTACAGCAAGGTTTGTCTATTCCATCTTTAAATGTCTTTACATCTATTGATTTTCTGCATGTCACCACCATGCTTTTTGACTGTTATTTTGTTCAGTTTTAGTATTAACTTTCCTCGTCTTGGCTTAACCATTCTTGCTCTGAGATTTGGCTGCATCTTGAATTATTCTTCTCTGTGTAAGCCTTCCATTTTTCAATCATTACTGTTTTCAATATCAATCCAGTCCATGATTTGATGTTTTCTATCAAATCACATGCTGCATATATCTTCTTCTCTCTCTCCTCCTGCTCCTCCTCCTGCTCCTTCTCCTCCTCCATTCCATACATCATTCTTTATTATATTTTCCAGCACAATATCCATGCTACCTTGATTCTAACCTCTAAAATAAGTTGACCCTCTTTTTAGCATTTCCCACAACTGTGCTGCTGTTCCAGCTTTCTCAAATGCCCATGGATTAATTTATTTTCTTTTTTGTCCATTTAATTCCTAACATCTATCTTAGCCCTTTCATTTCAAATGCCTTAATACATCTTTCATTTTCCCTTTTTAATGTTAACAATTCAAACTCATATGTTGCCAATGGCCATGCCATCACTTTTCAGAATTGCATTTTAGTGCTGATGCTTATGTCAAAATCTTCCATATTCCATTAACCCATGTTGCATTAAAATTTTTCATGGCTTACGCTATTTTCATAGTGACTTTTTCACCTCATTGTTGAAATCCAAGAAAGATTTTGCTGTTTTTTATAATTACTTGTGACTTGTTGTTGATCGTTACTTAACGTAATTATTTCATTTATAAATTGCCAAAAAAATTTGTCAATTTTGGCTGGCAGTGGGTGCAGTGGAGGTTATGTTATTTCTGTTGTATTTTTTAAAATTTTGTAATTTGGATTTATGTAATAAAACTCAGCTAAATGAATGTTGAAAATGCACTAAACGAAATAAATCATGGCTCTATGCATTATTTGAGTCACTACTAGAGTGCAGGCTATTGATTAGTTGTCACTAGTAATTGAATCTGTGATTAATCTTGCATTTGCTGTTGTTTCCTTCAAGTTCCTGGTCTGATAATTAATCAAACGATGTTGTAGTTTTCTGAAGCTGGTATTATTGAGATGGAAGGAAGTCTAAAGGCTTGCCGTATTCTTATTGCACATCAGGTTGGATTCTTCTTTAAATTAGCATCACACTTTTTGTATTGCCATTGATAAGATTTATCCTTGAACAATCATTTTAAGGTGACTGAACAATGATGTTTTGCTTTCTTTCTCTGAAAGTTCAATAGACGCTGTCAATGTTTTTTATTGCAATGTTCAGTTGACCAGGGCTGTTGTCCAATCATGAAATCAAAAAGGTCATTTAAAAAGATTGTCTTTGGTCAATGATCTAATGGACTGATTCAGATCTGGTATCAGTTGTGTAAAATTGGGCATTTGAATTTGAAAGTTTGAGTTATGGTTAATTGGAAAGAATTAGACAATAAGTCTATCATGATTGTTATATAAAATAAATTTAGTAATGGTCTTTCATTGTTTAACATCTAAAGTTGCTACCTTACAAAATACATGTTTGTGTTTATTAACTTTATTGCTTAACGGGTTTTTGCTTTTCAGAGAATTTTGGAAGCAGCTGATTTTTTGCAAAATGTTATCACAATTAATTTGGAGCTTATGGAAGAAGAGAAGGTTTGTGTACAGCCAGTGTTTGTTTACTTCAAATGCTAGTATACATGAAAGTTATGTTTGTTGTCTGGCACCACCATTCATTGTGCTGCAGAGTCTTATGTACACGTTATATTAATGATATGAACTGAAAAATTGTAGGACTTTGAAATGAAAGCTTGATCAAGACTGCATGCTATCAGATAGGTTGATAAAGCTCACCTCACTGAGTGAAAACCTATAGGAGAACTGAAGATTCATGCCTTCGGTTTTTTGTGACATTGGCTGAATAAGGGCAATTGTCACGCTGTCTCTTGCCATCTTTCCTCCCACCAAGTAAGCACCAGCTATACTTGTTTGCAGCTGCATCATCTGGATGGAATACCTGGGGCATAGACAATCGAAAAGTTTCTGCTGTTGCTGAGGTTTGAACCCTGGACTTCATGACTAGGCCACCACACCACCGCCTGTTATAGTGTGTGGCTGAGTAATTAATCGACCATTTATTTTAGAAATTTATGCGTTGATGTGTGAATAAATCTATTAATTTAACCCCTTAACCGTGTATTTAACTGTAACTCAATGTAAAATGGATGGATATACCCGGGATCCCCAGTTAAGGGTTAAGAATTTTATTTTTATGGATTTGCTTTGCAGGGAATGTACTGAATTCTCTTTATTAAATAGTAGATGCAAGTATTGCATCTTTGTTAGTCATCTGCCTGCTTTGCTGCTTATTCATGTGCCTAAGTTTGTGATTGAGTTTGGTGCATTGCTGAATTATAGTGCATTGACTGAGCATTCAGATTGCTGCACTTTCACTACCGTAATTTGTAGCATGCGCCATTTTATTGATGTGACTATGAAAATGGGACTGTGTTTGGTTTGTAAGAAGAGCACAGCACTTTGGCTGTGAAATTCTTGCTCTATGGTTGATTGCCTGAATCCGTTTCATGCTCTACATCTCTGTAGTTGCATTTGTTCGTATTTAGATTCAGCGGTTCATGACGTTATCCACGCTGTACTCGGCGTTGAATATGCAGCGAAAAGCGTCGTTCTACAGTCGAGTAGCTGCCATGCATTGCATCTCTCCTGCCAATCCAAAGCAGGCTTGGTCTCAGTGCTACCACCTGTTGGTCAAGTCTCTGCCTGGTTTCAAGCTGTCATTGGATCCGAAAGAGATGCCTCCAGGTTACTTTTTCATGTTGTGTAGTAAATACTGATTTCAGGAACATATATGTTAGTTGATGTTAGGGCTGTATGGTTTGGATGTTGACTCTGTGACTGGGCATAATAAATTTTGTGACATTACAATTAGCATGACATTATTAGGCATAGTTGTGGTAAGCCTATTTGAAATATAGGTTTCCATTATATTGATTACCATTATGGAACTGGTATATGGAGACAATTTATGCTCAATAATAGCAAGTAGCAATATTTTATTTAAAATGCAGTGCTTAGCGGGTGCTGTGATGTATAGACTCACAAAACAGTCTGCATGTATTGTATACCGGTAGATTGTACAAATAATCTGTAAATAATTTAAATGAGAGCATTTTTCATCCAAACCCGATATGGAGTTATTTCTAAATGAAAAGATAAAACTTAGTTTTAGGAAAGCAGAGGCAACCTCAATTTTAATACCGTACAGTAAAATTTGTTATTTCCTCAGGCACAAGCAGACCAACAGGCACTTATCAGGTGCTATTATTAAGACTTGTGTAAATCAAAGGTGGTTTCATGTAGGATTCATGAAAGGAAACAGCTTTGACTATGGACCTGAGATGGTTTTACTGTGCTTTTTCTTTATTATTGCTTTCTTACTGCAGACCCAGTGTGCATAATGAACAAAATCGATACATTGACACTATTGAAATAGTAAAATCGGAATATAATTTATCAATTTTTGACTCTCTCTCTCTCATGTGTTTTGATTCAATGCATACATTACAGATGGTCTTGTTGGCTGGTCGGCTGTCCAACTGCGAGTTGTTCATGAGTTGGTCTACACTGCTCGGAGAATGGGAAATGCCTCCATAGCTAGCAGGTTTCAATCACAATTAGTGTTTTATCTTCTCAGAGAAATAAATTTATTAAAATCATTTCTTTACTGCCAGATGTTTTGAGGCAGATCTTTATTTAGTATTGGTTACTTGTCTGTTATTTATTCCACTCACTGTTTCATTAGGATGAACATATGCACAGTCTGAGTTTAATCTTCTGCTTTTGTAAGTTTTTAAGCTATGTATTGATGTCTGTCTTAGACATTTGTCATTCTTGCTTCACACAATGTTTGACTATCTTCGTAACGATGAATGCACGGAATTGGCTGCCATTCTAAAATCTTACACAAGCAAGTGTACCGCCACCCATTTGTCAATTGCCCTTGACGATGGCACCATTTTACCGCCGGTGGTGTTCACCAGATTTCCTAGTGTCAGGTATGAACAGGACGAGGTTAATTAATTATTGAAGGGATGAGAAGTTAAACTTTTCTAGTGAAGTACGAGCATTTTATGCACGGTTTCTGTGAAAGTCATCTGTGCTGAATTTACTTTCTTTGTATGAAGCATGCAAAATATCCCTGTTTAATGCTGCTGTTCCAGTTGTCTCTTGTATTGTCTGACTTTTGTTAGCTTAGTTTGAGATGCAGTGACTTTCGGAATAGTCTCTAAAATTTTATCTTTGAACTGCTACAGACATTTTATTGGCTTACACTGTTACTATTAAAAAAGCAATTGACTGATTGCATTAATAAAATGGTGCTATAGAAGTTCTTTGATTGTTTTATTGAATATTATTAAGAAATTGGTAACTTGGAAATTCTGTACCTGCCAAATGTCATAAGCATTTCACTGATGTCTTGTGTCTTGTGTCTTGTGTTAATTAATTATTGAAGGGATGAGAAGTTAAACTTTTCTAGTGAAGTACGAGCATTTTATGCACGGTTTCTGTGAAAGTCATCTGTGCTGAATTTACTTTCTTTGTATGAATCTGCTATGAAGCATGCAAAATATCCCTGTTTAATGCTGCTGTTCCAGTTGTCTCTTGTATTGTCTGACTTTTGTTAGCTTAGTTTGAGATGCAGTGACTTTCGGAATAGTCTCTAAAATTTTATCTTTGAACTGCTACAGACATTTTATTGGCTTACACTGTTACTATTAAAAAAGCAATTGACTGATTGCATTAATAAAATGGTGCTATAGAAGTTCTTTGATTGTTTTATTGAATATTATTAAGAAATTGGTAACTTGGAAATTCTGTACCTGCCAAATGTCATAAGCATTTCACTGATGTCTTGTGTCTTATAGAGGTTGGATACTTTTTATGGATTTCTTTAATTTCTTGATTTAACTAGATTATGATATTTCTACTTTTTAATTATTAATTTTTTTGTAGGAGTTTTCGATTGCTCAAACTAATGCCTCATTGTCGACCAGTTCATTTCAGAAATGATCACCAGATGTCGTCTGCTGTGCCATCAATTAGCAGCCCTTTTATTTATTCGCCGTTGTCAATTAGAGTTGAAAAGTCATCGAGCCCAGGTTGTGATTAGTAGAGAGCGTATTTTTAGTCTCAGAAGTCAGTGTGTAAAAGTCTGTTCTTATAACTGTGCGGTGGTATATCATTTAAGCATATTTCTCAAATTTCATCAATATTGTTATCTAACGCACAGACAGACAATGCATATCTCATCGATGTAATTGACTTTATGTTGAGTTACCTATGTGGTCATAATGCATTGCATTGTGTTATAATTATCTGAGATTGTGCCATCATGGTTCTTTTCCTTCTTTAAGATATTTGTCAAAATTCAGAGGTTAAGTATCAATTTCCAGAACATTTTGTATTCTTA
Source organism: Metaphire vulgaris (assembly GCA_018105865.1). Lineage (NCBI taxonomy): Eukaryota > Metazoa > Annelida > Clitellata > Crassiclitellata > Megascolecidae > Metaphire > Metaphire vulgaris. Next base: position 7,869,439 of record CM030836.1, read on the forward strand.
TATGGTTATTTTTTGTTATATGCTGTTTTTCTTTTTTATGATTTATAGTTTCATATTTGTTATTTGAAAATGATTGGTATTTTGACAGAACATTACTACTGGGTTGAAGGTGAGACGTCTGAAGTAGAACTTCAGTTACAGAATCCCTTACCATTTGAAATCAATGTTGATGGACTGGTAAGTACTGCCAGTTACTTCTGTTATTCACCGCATAGCAGATCCTTGTGTTCATTGGCTTCTTGCACTTTAGTACATCTCTGTGTCTCTGTTTAGCAAGAGAAGGTGTGTTAATGATTGAAGAGTGAGTGAGAGAATCTTTTTCGTGGTAGGACTAATCCCGAATCAATTAATTATTAGCATGAAACAGTTTTTGTTCTTATGAGTTTTTGGTTGCATGTCTATCTGATTAGATCTTTCTGTAAGCAAGGCATTCTAATTGTTGCAGAGTTTGATGACTGATGGAGTAGAGGTTGTCTGTCATCCGGCCAACATCATTCTCTCACCTGAGTCTGGAGTGGTTCAAGTGAAGATCCTGCTCACTCCATGCCAACCAGGTCAACTATCTATTTATGGTGAGAATTCCTTTATGTAGACTGTATATGATTTTGTTTTCTCTCATGCAATTGTGGTGTTACTTACAGCTGACGGCTTTTATCGTTATTAGTATCTGATATGGTAAATAGTTTTTTTTTATGCATATTAAACTATTTACATGCATGCGTTTGTTGCTTTATTTGTTGCTGTACAATTTTGTGATTAAATTTTTGAATTGCTAATGAAGTTCCTGTACTAGAAGCAATGCTTTTAAGCTGCCTCTACTATGTACTGTTGTGGTGTCAATACTGTGTTAGCTGGGAATTGTATAGATATACTGAGTATAAAGCTGTATAAAAACATTCATTTCAAACCTTGATCTTTATGTTCTTAAATACATTTTTTTGAAAAATTGATGATAAATATTGCGAGTTTCCTTCTAAGCTATGTGTTTTATGATGAAAAAGTGAAAAGGAATTAAAAAGTGTTGTTTCTCATCACTTTCATTACAAACAGTCCAGCAGCATTGTTTTTGCCTTATTTCATAAGCAGATCAAATAATGTTATGATTGTTCATGTTGTTTCATTACTGAAAAAGGACAAATGAGTAACGATGCATTATGTTGTTTTTGCTGATGTTTCTGCTGCTCTTGTTATTATTGTTGTTGTAACATTTTTGAAGTTGTTGTTATTATCTTTGTTGCTTGATGGTAGCTATTAGAGATGACTGCAGTGATGTTGATGTGTACTGTTGCATTGTATGTGTTTGAAGGTTACATGACGCAAGTGTTGGGCGTGAAGAGCCCATGTAGATTTCGTGAAATTAGTCATTTATCACCGGGTAATTACACGACTACCGTTGTTCCAGCACTTCCGATGCTTGAGGTCAAAACGTCTTTACCAAAGACAGAAAGTTTCTGTTCCATGGAAGATGGTGAATGTGTTGTCACAAGTGGATCACTTAGTCTTCACGCTGGGCAAAGGTGAATTATTGTTTGTTTATATAGCCATCTGTGTAAACTGTATTTTGTATTTCTAAATTTGATTATATTTGCTAAGCAGGCTAAATTTGCCAAATCTTCCTTAATGCAGGTAAATCATCTAAATGTAGGTGTTATCGTGGTATAAATAATTCACTTATGCATCTAGATGCAATGCCTTTTAGTCCATATATAATGTAATGTAGTATTTGTATAGTGCCTCTTATATTTCTACTCAGAGGCACTCCTGACATTGGAGTCTTTTGCTAATAATGCTTTTGCTACTAGCATATTTTATACTAGCATATTTAATGTAATGTGAAATTTGTACAGCACTTTTGGTACTAGTACTTAAAGGCAATCTTACTCAGTCATTTTGATGAAGATATGTATGTTGAGTTAAACAGCTTCTAGTTTCTGCTTAAATTTGCTGTGTTTCATAAATTTATGGATTAGACACACTGTGACATCATCCATATTGAAATATTAATTATTATGTTGCATGCTGAGCTTATTGTTGCATTTTATTAACAGCTCTAGTTTTGAACTGGAACTCATGAACATTGGAAAGATTGCCATAGAACGATTAAATGTGATTTTGAACTCAGTGATTCCTCAGGGTAAAGTTGTCCTAAATTTTAGCTTCACTGTTAACTATTCTTAATATTTATATCTGAATCGATTTGAATTTGTGTGATGGGTTATGCATATTCTGCTGAACTTTAGAAAATTTTGGACAAATTAAGCACTGGCTTTACTTTTTGCATGATTACTAAATTTACACTTATTCAGCCAGATCATATACCCTGTTTCCTGATCATGAGCAAAAGGGATTTTTAATATGATTCAGACTATATCAATGTGTCTGCTACACTAGCAGAGTTGTGCCCTGCAGAGGAGTACGTGAGGACTGCTTTGCCTTCATCATCCAGCAAAAGCCTCACATTACCAACACAACATTAATGACACTGGAAAAAACAACTTACATAAACGCACGCTAAAAATTGGACAGTGGAACATAAGAGGAATGCAACCGGATGGCAAAACTCATGTAATCAGCAACATCCTACACAGTACTGAAGTAGAGGTCTGTTTCCTCTCAGAAATGAAGCAAAAGGCTTCAGGTCACTATGAAACACTCGATGATGATACAGTGCTATGTTCTGGAAAGGATTGCCATTATGGCCTTGGCATATGGCTCAGTAAAAGAGTGGCTAGCAGCCATCTAGAACACAATCTTGTCAATAACTGCATAATCTATGTAACATTCAAATCAGCACCTCACAACATCGCAGTTATGCAATGCTATGCACTCATAGCCAACAGGAGCTATGAATGATGCGACGAAAGCAATACCAAAATCAAACGTTATGATAGTCGCTGGCAACTTTAGTACGTGTATTGGTGGATGCCTTATTCCATTGAAGGAAGTGTTTGGATATGGAGCAGAGGATGAAGTCAGAGCAGCAGCTCCTTGACTTTTGTCAACAGAATGCGTTCATAGTCTAAAAAAAACTCTTCAGGCACTATCCCCATCATTTCAGATATACGTGGAGGTTCCCAGGCAGCACAACATGTAGCCAAATTGGCTACTTGCTAATACAAAAGCGATGGCTTCACAGCATACCAAACTCTCATGCATACACGAGTCGAGAGTTAGTGTCTGATCATTGCTCATACATCTGGCTACTGAAGTTTCATTTTAGCAGACAATGCACCCAGACTGGTCTATTGCCCACTGCCACTGGTATCTCTATATTCAAGTACACAAAAGACTTCATAGCATGAGTTGACATTTCATTATTGAACTAAGCCTGCCAATACATTCTGTATTTTCAATTTAACAGATGTCTTGAAGAGACTGTTGGTTTGGGATGAGTCAGAATTTGAAAAGCAATTGCCGCTGACTGCTGGTAGTCAGAGCTGCATAATATTTACAGCACATGGTCTTTCAAATTTCTTGTCACCTGCAGTTTGTCACGATTCTTGTAAAGGTTTGCTGTCGCATTTGCTCAACTCTCAGCAGTTCAAGTATCGTTTTTAATTACTGTATCTAAGCTACAGTTGGTATGGTGTGAGTGCTTTAGACTTTGTGTAATATTAATGCATTGTTAGTTTTCATATTTTATGATACACAGATTTTTGGTTGTAAGTAGATTAAGCAAATGCAAAATGCATTTAAATCACAATGATTTTGTGCTGTGAGCACTAATATTTCTAGATATGGTTTTATTGAAGTATATTTAGAAATGGATATTGTATTTAAATTATAGACTGCATCACTATAATCAGTTAGGGAATTACTAGAAAATGAATGAATTCATATGCATTTCTTATGTGTTATATTGTTGAAAAACCTAACTGAATTGCCTTCACAACCTTTGGTGTTTGGTGCGCCAACGCATATATAAATAGCTATCATCAAGCGTAACATTTATAGCTACTGTATAGTTATACTCTTGAATTAAACACTGCCCTTGGTACCAGTGAAGCTGTATTGTAGCTTATAATGAGAATCAATAATTGTTTGATCAAAAATGCCTCATTTAAAATAGTTTTGAATATCATTCCTTTGTAGATTCATTTAGTACAGAACATTCATTTTCCAACAGCTTGGCTACATTATTAGAATCAAGAGATTCATCAGGAACAGTAGTATGTACATGGCTACATCTGTTATTGATCATTTTTACATTAATTCTACTGTTCCTTGATTGACTACATCTTTCTTGTCTGTTTGCTTATTTTAGGGGAGACATTCAGAGATAATTCATTAAAATGTTAATCATAATTGATGATTGGATAAAAGTTGACTTTATATTTTGAATTTTTGTTCATCCATTATGTTTTTTGTCCTTTTCTTGTCATATAATTATGCATGCACTTCATGTATATTAAATAATTTACGTAATCGCCAATTTCTTTTTAAAATATTCACAAGAATGGCTCTTGACTAAATCTGGCAGAATCTACATTTCCCAAGAAGACACTGCAAATGTGAATTTTTGGCTCACAATTTTTAGTAAATATTACAAGTCTGTGGATTTAGTTTGACCTTTTGAGGATTTTATTTTAGACAATTGAAGTTTTGATACTGATTCAATACAGTGGCAGTAGCAGTGGCCAGGATCGACCGTTTTGTAGACAGTGTTCTGTGAGTTTAACGTTGGACATTCAGCCGACCATTTACATCACTCGGTGGCAGCTGTTTCCCTCACTCAGGTAGAGCATCTATGAGAGACACTTGTGTGCATTTTGTAATGATTGGACAGTGAAACTCCACTGTTCAATCATTATAAACTGTGACTGTTCTTTCTAGATTTTGAGGTGCTGGTTTTAGAAATGAATGATACAATTCTCAAATGCTCTCAGTTATTGAGAAAATTTGATTTTAACATGTCTGCTTCTGGCTTAGCAATAAAACTAAAATGATTTTCATAATTAAAGAAAATATGTAAAATGTATGATGGTCTAATGATGTACAGTTTAAGGTATATCGAGCTGTATACATGATTAGATTTGAGTCGAGGCTATGGTAACAGGAACCAGAAATGCACTTAGTGCCAAGTTCCATCTCTGGACAGTTCTGTCAAGTTCGTCAATGGATCACTGTCTTGCAGAAGACTGCCCTCAGGAATTTGCTATCTGATTTCGCCGCACGGAGAATTTCTCTCAATGTCAATGTGGTCCTTCAGCGTCCTTTCTTCTGCATTTCGCTGACACTTCGATGGAACTTCTTGTGGGAGACCGCCCCCTTAAGCGTTACCTGCCTGATTTTGCCACGTCAGCTAACTCTTTTGTATCATCTGAGCAGTTTTTTCTAAGACCAACATCTTCCGTTTGTCGTTGATTTGTCAATGATGTAATGCGCTTGGAAACATTTGCACAATTGAAATTGATTGATTGATTGATTGATTGATCGATTGATTGATTGATTGATTTGTGATTCCTGTTATACTTATTTTTAGGAATGACAATTGCTATCTTGAACTAGATATAGAGAACTGCAGCTCTTCTGACATTACAATTGTGCCGCAGGAGATGCTTATTTCCAGTGGGAAGACAGACAGGTAATTGTAATTAATTGCATGCATATCAGTGATAGTAGTAAAATTTGTGTGGAATCTTGTTGCCTAGTTTTGTGTCTAGAATGTGTTTTGTGTCTAGAATGCAATAAGAATTCTTAAAATTTGTGGATTATTCCCCAAATCAAGCAGGTTTGCATTTTTGTATTCTGTCGGCATCTGCATTCAACTGTGACAGTGCTCTTGCTGAAATTTTACCAAATTAAATTGTTTCATGGCTTTATACATTTGTTTGTTGCTTTTCATTATATTTCTATTGTATGCAATATGTTGCATAGAATAACAATTTAGTGAGCAGCAGTAATTCATGACTTCTCTTGTTTCCAATAATATCTGGAAGATTATTTGTGAATTTTCAAGGAAGCATGCAATGTTTTGCCTGATCCTTAGTACTGTGGTACTTCTTTTAATAGAATTATATCTGAGCCATTTGCTTTGCATATTAGCAGTTTTTATAAACCATGCTATTTTCAAGATTTTTATGGTAAAAAAATAATCCAAAAGCATTTTGAATCTCTTATTTGTTAATAATCCTTTCAGTTTCTTGTGTTCCGTAGAACTTTAAGAAGATAAGGTTTCATGCCTACAAGGTTTATGCAGTCTAATAAGAACTGCGACCAATTCTTCACATTAGTGCCTTTCTTTTTACTCAAAGTGTATACCCAACGTTTTAATTTAGATATTGTCATCAAGGATCACTCTAGCATACCTTTTCTATGCTGATGATGTTCAAATGGTGCTAGGACAAAATGTAATGGGGACAAAATGTCACGAACAAGATGTAATAGGGATAAAATGTAAGCCTAACCCCAACCAGAACCCGTGACATTTTGTCCGTGACATTTTGTCCGTGACATTTTGTGCAGCCATGGGTCAAATCTATTCATCCTGTGCTTCTCATGATGCTGATCAACTACAGACCCGGGTGATCGACTGCATCTCGATCATCAAGACATGGATGGCATCAAATTGCCTTATGTTGAACCTGAGCCTCGCATAAACAAAGTCCCTGTGGTTGAGCATGCCCAGGATGAAGCAACTGATCATCCGAGCACCTTTTATGGTTGATGGGGTAGACTTTGCTCCAAACTTGGTTATGGTCTACTTGGCGTCCTCGTCGATGAAGTGCTCTACTTCAGTAATCACGTTAGCCACATAGCACATAGCAAGGAACTGCTACTACCAACTACAAAGGATAAAGAGCATTCGACACTACATTCCAACATCTGTCGCCATTCAGCTAATGTGTGCTCTTGTTCTGCCACAGAATGACTACTGCAGTGGCGTACTGCTTGGCCTTCCGGTCAGTGAGTTGCCAACTGCAATCAGTTCTGAACGTTTCTCAGAGACAAGCTTCACCGGCTAAGAATCCCTGAGCACATCATCTTCAAATGATGACTGTTCACCTACAGAGCACTGAACAATCCATTCTGTCCTGATTACATCTCCTCGCTTGTTACCAGAACTGTCCTGAATGATTGACATTCCAGACTGCTCAAGCAGTCAGACACGGCTATTTGTTCCAGCTCTGGCAAAGGTGGCCAAGTTCGGTGAACGATCGGCTTCACGAGTGAATCCATTCTTTTGGAATGCATTACCTGTGAACGTCGCATCATGCAAATCTATCATTTCATTTCGGAATACCCGGTAATCTGAAGACTCACTTGTTTGTCAACTCTTACAAGTGACAGTTAGTGACACCTGTCAAAGCGCCCTTGACTTTGACCTTTGTTTTGCCACAGCTCTATATAAATTGTCGTGATGATGGTGGTGTTGGTGGTGGTGGGGTTGGTGGTGGTGGTGATGATGATGATGATGATGATCTTGTGGAGTGGGGCATATACTGTAAATGATCACCATCACCAGGGCCGTCATCACGATGGTGATGGCGATGATGATCATGGCGATGGTGATAATGGTACATAGATGACAGAGTATAACATTTTTCATCACATTTTTTGGTAATGGATTTCTTCACTGTAATGAGTTTATTCCATAAGGTGTGCAGGTCATTAGTTTCTTTATCTATGTCTTCCTGTTTAAGGGGTGAAGTTTGTTCTTGTTTCCATTGTCTATGTTTTGTATCTATTATATAGATGTCACAGTGAGATCCATTTTTGATTGATTGATTTTTGATTGATTGATTTGTGTGAAGAGATTGGTGATTGATGTGTTCTGTTTAGTTTTAATTGTTTAATTCTAGTGTTTAGTGTTTGCCATGTCATGTTCACTTAATTATTGGAACTTGCATCTTTTACAATATATCATGTATATTAAGTTGCAGCATAACAATTGTTGCAAATTGTTTTGCGATACGACAATGATTTAACTGACTGCACAATGTTTTCTTGGATTTCAGACTGTCTCTGTGTCTGCCACGCTTTGATTCAGTGCCTTCTGTCTCATCTGTATCTTCAGCAGAGCAGGGAGATTGGGATTCATACTCTTTGAAATATACTGGTTCAGAGGCCGAGACCCTGATTAGACAACACATCTGCAGCCATGTTGACATTCAATGGACCAAGGTAAAGGGGCGCGTTTTATCATCAGGTGGCTTGCATATGGTTTCTTGTGTTCAGAACAAAAGATTTACGTCAGGTAGGTATTGTCTTCATGCAGGCAGGGCGGATGGATATTGTGTACAAATCTACTGCACACAAATTAGCTCTGTACAGTCCACATCATAGATATTATCTAATGTCATATCTAATGTGCAATTGTTCATGTGATTTTAGAATTGGTTTGTCAATTTTTTCAGTTCTTTTGAATTAATGGTGAAAATAAAATATTGAATGATTGTTTTATCTGAATATAATTCGATATGATTAAAAATATATGCTCATTAGAACTGCCTAATATTTATGGCCAAATGTTTATTGATGGCTTAGAATTTTTGAGCATTTGTTTTTTATATTAGTTAAGACATTTTCAGTATTTGGACCATTTCAATTAAGGAATTGACTTTCATTTTACTTTGGTTGTGTTTTCTTTCATTGCAGCCATCTTTAGGAATGTCTGGTAAGATTTCTTTGGAGGGGCTTTGGTGGACCGAGTCTCAAGTTCTTGCTGTTGAGACACTGCCAGTTACTTGTGGTAATTTTCAACACTTGTGTATATTGACTTGTGTATGTGTGTGTTATGGCTAATTCCCAAATCATATTTTATGTGAATTTTCTCTCTACCCACTGTAAAATAGGTAAAGGTAGTCCCATACTCGAACGACCATAGGGTCCGGTGCTAATTTCCAAGTACTAGGCAAGCAACAGCAGCAACGCAGATGGCTTGTGCCATTAATCTAGAGTAGGTTGCCATTACTTTCTGTAGACCTGCGTTTTTCCTTCGCAGCTTAGCACTGCTACCAATTTATCGGTGCCTAAGCAATGAACATACTGTGCACACTGCACAGGCTTATATTCTCATTTGTAAAAGCAGTAGACACAAGCAGATAATTTTGAAAATAATGAGCAAAGCATGGCTTTGCCTGTCTTGGCCGAGATTCAAGCCTTGTTTGGATGGGAAAGTAGTTATTTCTAGAGAAATTGTATTGGCTGAGACTTGCGCATTGCCAAGGTTATATTTCAAGCTGTTACAGTTTGCCAAAAAAAAGGAATATTAGTAATGTTATTAGGTGCCCAATTCACAGTAATCAGATGTGCCATATTTCAGATTTGTTTTATTGAAAAGAAGTAGGGATAAGTTAGGATTTTGACACATAGGATATCTTGACATTCAAGTGCTGATCAAACAGATTCTTTGTAACATTTTTGCTTGTCAGCTAACTTTGGAAAAGTTATCATGTTCCATCAGAAATTTTTTGGATTCAATGAAGTTTATTTGCTTGGTGGCTACAGATATTGATCTAACTGATAATTAATGCTCCCTTTGCATATGTGTGTTGTAATAATAATAATAATAATAATAATAATAATAATAATAATAATAATAGTACTGCATTTATTGTTATACAGTAGTACCAGTTCTAATACTCTAGTCTCTAAGGTAATAATCATTGGTACTACTACCGGTAATCCATCTGTAAAAGACCAAGCCAGTTGCAGAGATCAGTCAGAGTGGAAAACAGCAAGAAAGGCTGAGAAGGAAATGCCATTTGGAAGAGATGTGTTCTAAGACTAGGTTTAAAAATACTCAATTCTTAGGAATATCCAACAGCCAAGGAAATATAGTTCAGATTTTTGGGCCCTAAACAGAAAGAGCTGTCTTACAAATTTCAGTGTTGATTCTAAGTGTACTTGTAATATGACATAATGTCTCACAAATTTTACATTTCTCACTAAACTAAAGATTGTTTAAGGGGAAAAGAATGGAGCGGTAGTAGAGGACGCCAATATATAATATTTGGTCAGACAAATCTATTGAAATGGACAGAAAAAGGTCATCCACTTTGATCGAAGGAAGAAGTGGATGATGTAGTTTCAGTGCAATTAGCCAGAAGACAAATAATGAAGGTTATACTAAAACACAGCTTTTCTTCTGCTGGCATTTAAATTAAAAATTATAATATTAATATTATTATCTGTGGATTGAAGCAATCATATTTTGATGATCTAGTGATCGCTGTCAACGGAAGTCAAGTGGTGCCTGGTTCAACAATTATGCAAAAGGCTGCATCTCCAGTTTGTGTTGGGATTACTGTTGTGAATCACTCGGGTGAGTGCATGAGTTAGCTCGCACTCTGCTATGGGTAGATGCCACCCTGTCACTTTTTCCAAATTTTTCAGAGACTAATAAGTTATTCTGAAACACTTTTACGTACCTTTAGGCGCTGTTCGAGAATTCAAGGAGTCCAGTTTTAAAATTCAGTAGAATTCAGTAATACAATATCTTTGGTTGGGCTACCTTTGAGATGACGGGGATGCTGCAAAAGCAGCTGGCAACAAACGTTCAATGTGTACTTAATGTGTGCAAATTGCATTGAACAATAAACAATGTTAAATGACGTGTGACTGGCATAACTAAGTATTCCATGACATGTAACAGTATGTCTTCTACATTTATTAGTGAATAACTGACATCGATTACTTGAAACATGACTATAATAATAAGGAAACATGTGTTTATTGTTGTTTTTATACATTCTGTAGCCAAATAAGCACATACTTTTGGTATTTGATAGACCTAAAATGCCAAAATCTGGAGATTATTAAATTTCTATGAGTTGGTTACATTTGATGGCTATTAAATTACTTGTACTTGGTAAAAAGAAACATCAAAACCTGAAAAGTCAGTGTTGTAGAGCTTTAAACTTAGAATCTGGTGACATATTACAATCTGCAATTTTCACAGGCTGGGCTGAGATAAATGGGGTACCATTGGGGTAGTATCCACCTCTTAGTAGAAGAAATTATGATAAAACCTAGAAGTGTGGGGGTTAATGCTAGTACTTAAACCAATATTTTGATCATTTGTTAATTCATTTTCCTGTGCCATTCATTGACTTGATTTTATCTATTATTGTCATATTTGAATTTTCTTTGCTTGTTTTGACAAGGCACTGTTTCTTGAAAGTGCTTTTGAGTTGTGTTTTAGAACAGAACTACAGAAATGTGCACACAGGGTATGCTGCACTGTACTACAGACAAATTGTCAAAAGTCTCTTGTTAGCAACTCTGCAGTAATTATATTATGGGAAGAACCAGTTGAAATTAATTTAATATATTTATTTGTTTGTGTCATTTAGCTTTGGACTTGATTGATGTCGTTCTTAGTGTCAACTGTTGCCAGGATGTTGACCTGTTCCTTGAAGACTCAAGACCAAATCACGTTGAACAGACTGTTTCTGACTCTGCTATAGTCATTGGTACTACAAAGACGTTGCTCACAAGGGTACATTTTAACTCTACTTGAAGCTATCAATAAAGACGTTTAGAAGTACAGTGCAAGATTGGCCATCTTTTATTCTCTTTCCTACTCAATCTTTCAATCTTCTACCTTGCCAGTTCATGAAATATTTAGATAACCATCAGAGTTTTGAAATGTTGTGTACCAATTTGATAATAAACAGACATTACATAATAATGTTAACATTAACCTTTTCCTCGAGTTAGCCGTTTTAAGACGGCGGCGGAAAACTTTGACCAAACGGGGTTAGCCGTCTATAAACGGCGCGCTATATAAGCGACTGCGTACTGCGGACCTGCGCGATTTTCAAAAATCCAACGTGGGGACCGAGTTAGCTCACATCCATTCGATAGGCGGCTGCACCGTTTTCGATAATACTGACTATATATGCAAGGGATATTGACTGTAGACTGACCAAGGCTGGAAAATGTATAGGAAAAATCTTCAGCCGGAGGCTAGAATGGCCATAACTACGCCGAATATGGTCCGATCTTCAAAATTTTTGCACTATTCTGTTCCAGTTACACCTCCCAACAACTTTCCCGCTCACAGTTGGGGGTCACCGCTGAAAATTTTTTTTTATTGAGCTTTGAAAATTTTTTGTCGGAGATGGTCCGATTTTGGGGTGTAGAGTGGACCCTACCCCAAAATTTTTTTCGCACGGATGGTTCGAAAGCCCAATAAAAATGCTCAACAATGGTGCAAACCGCATCTTTCTAGCTTCTATATAGCCTGAAATATACCGAGTTGTTCGGTTTTTCACATTGAAAATCCGTTCGCGTAATTGTCATTTCAGCAAGCAATTGGTACTTGGGTATGAAATTTCATAATTACCCCAAATATGGTCCGATCTTCAAAATTTTTGCACCATTCTGTTCCAATTACACTCCTCTAGAACTCTATCGCCACATTTGGGGGTTTACCGCTGAAGACGTTTTGCTATTGACCTTTGATCAAAATTTGAACAAAATGTTGGGGAGGGGTCCGATTTTGGGGTGTAGAGTGGTCCCTACCCCCAACTTTTTTCTTTTGGCATGGATGGATAGAAAGAGCAATAAAAATGCTCAACAACTGTGCAAACCGCATCTTTCTAGCTTCTATATAGCCTGAAATTTAGTAAGTTTATAACGTATATGTTCACGTTTTCATACGAACGCCTTTTCCAAAAATTAATTCCCCCGACGCGGGATGACTTTAAAAATGTAATTCCCCCTTTAAAAGGTTAAAAGAAGAAAATAAGTAATCAAATTTGAATTTTTACACTGATATTTATGATGCAGTACATTTTGATGATGGTGATGACTATGATTATGATGAAGGTGATGATAATGCACTTTTATAGCACCAACATTTGGATGATGGTGGTGATGATGACAGAGCTGGCGCGTGACTTTCGGGGGCCCAATGCAATTTTTACGAGCACAACATTTTTTAAATGTCTTGGCGAGCAAAAACAGGTCATCTGTATATATTTTTGCCTCTTCAAATGGCCTGACAAGCAAAAAAAGGTCATCCATATTTATTTTTGCCCCTTCAAATGGCCTGACGAGCAAAAAACAAAAAACAAATACTACTTAAGAGTAAGAAAAATTAAACTCTTAAATATCCGAGGCCAGCAGGGTCCCCTGCGGCCGCAGGCTTTGCAGGCCCCACGCGCCAGCTCTGGATGATAACGATGATGATGATGATGACAATGGTACTGCACTTTTATAGCACCTGTTATAATGCACAAAGGTATCAATTGATAGTTCCCCATACATATTTGCCACAAACGATCAAATCAATTGCAGAGATTGGTCAGAGTGGAAATATCTTTGCTACTGACAAGAAAAGACACAGTTATTGTAACTTTGCGAATGATTTGGTTCCAAGTGATGAACTGAGCGTTCTTTTGGTCTTGCTTGTTGCAGGTTACTCCTGGTGCTAGTGCTCTTCACAGTTGCTCATTCCTTTTCCCTTGGTTTGGTGCGTACCAGTTATTATGCTGCTGTGAAGCGTCTCTGACTAAGTCAAGTCCAGCGGCTAAAAGACAGGTTTGGCGGCGGATCGTCGAACTGGAGATTTACAATGCCACTGTAACGACCGTATGACTGTTCTGGTTGCAGATGGTTCAAATCGGACTCTTATTATGATTTGCCGGTCTGTGTGCCAAGCCGTCCGTCATCTTGCTGGTTTTGATTTTGCTCGGGTGTCCTTTTTGGCCACCACCAAATGATGATAATAGCAAGTCTATACTGTATATCATATTGTATATTTTAGCATTTTATTATAAGGAGAAATAGTTGGCGCAGAGAGTGATGCCAAAAACATGCCATCAGTTTGAATGACAGTGAGACCTAATGATGCCGTGCTGCTGATGGCATCCTAGACGCTTGCTCTCTGACAGTTTGGAGATTTGCAAAATGGATGAAATTTAAAATTTTCCATGTGATAAAAAATGTACTGCATCGTGAATCGCTGCATCAGAATTTATTTACATTCGAGTTCATTCTTGGCCTTTGACTGCAAAATGGAGTTCGCTGAGGTGTACATGGAATCACTAAAGTATTTAACCTTTGTATTTTATTTTATATGCGTATATGTATGACCTGTACATGTGTATTTATACACTGTACAGCAGTCTGATGCAGTTGTGATTTAGTAATTGGTTGTGATGGTTTTGATCAGGATCTTTTAAGATATGTGATGTCTTAGGGGGAGAACTTTGTTACCGCATCACTTTACTCTTTCTCTCTCTCTCTCTCTCTCTCTCTCTCTCTCTCTCATGAGTGTTATTCTGATCATCATTATGCCACATCGTCACACCAGCGCTAGGCGATGACATGGGTTAACTGCCTCCATGAAGTCCTGTCTTCTGCAACACGTTATGCTTCTGGTACTGTCATAAAGGTCCATTCTGTGATGTTATTCATCCAGGTCGCTCTTGGTCTTCCTCTGCTTCTTTGTCCTTCTGTGATCCCTAGCATTATGGACTTTATTATAGCGTTTCCCTGTCATGCTACAGTATATGTCCAAGATATTTCAATGTTCTTTCTTTCACTTTGGCGAGTAGCAGTCTTGCCGTTCCTGCTTTGTGGAGTACTTCATCATTAGTTCTTCTTTCTAGGTATGTCGTACCTAATATTTTTAGTAGTGTTGTGAGATCCTCTTCCAAGTTATTATTTACTTACTTATTAATGTGAATTTGGTGCGTGCACAGTGGGCGTATTAAGCTTCCGGTTAAGATTTGGCTGTTGAAACTATGTTGAGAATTAAAACTATTAAAATCTGATCAATCTTATCTTAAAATACGGCATTGCGCAGTGAGCCCTCTACAGGAGGCAGTTAATTTCAAAAGCTTCTATTTTTTGATCTGCTTCTATTCTGATCCGCTTTAATAACACTGAGAGATAATATATTTGTTCTGTTGAATCTTATTCGTTTGGTTTTGATGGTTTTCGTTTTCCCTTTACAACTGTGCATGTTGCAACAGTTTCGATGATTAAGTTAACATGGCATCAGTTTTTCGAACAACGAAAATATATTAGTCGAGTGTAATTGTTAATTTCTTACAAAAACAGAATGCAAACATGCTTGTTTATTTGTTGAAGGTTATTCGATTTGATCAGAAATTGTGTTTGCAATGAGGCCTACCTAGGCAGAACTGAGGACTACTTATATTTATTATTTATTAGTTTTTTCGTGACTTCTGCTCTGTATAATTTTCCTGTTGCTGAACACAGCTGTTGAGACATTTTTTGCCAGCATAACTTGTGCCTAATCACTCAAATCGATGGATGATGGTCTAACCTGTAATTACATATTGATGAATAGAAGTTGACAATTTGTGATGACTAAAACGCTGACTAATGACATATTCGTTATGCAGATGAGTGCCAGATTGAAATTTGGTGTGATGTGTTGACTTTTATAGCTTAGTGGATGGATTAGTGCATCGTGGGAGGGGAGGCTTATCGTGAAAATAGAGGATTTAAGCAATTTTGTAAAATGTAAAAATAATTGTCAACTTTTGCACTCGATACCGTCTGGGCAAAACTTGGCTAATTATCAGAAAGAGCATTATGCTTTAAAAGTCCCTCCCTAAAACATTTGTGAAGTTTCGATCTCTTGGAGAAAATAACCATTATAGACGTAGGGGCTGTAGGCTATAGACTTTGTCATCATGAATGTTGGTGAAAGTCGTAATGGACTTTCTTAGTGACAGTTGCCGAATGTGTTTCAAATCATTCTGTCAAAAGCTATGGATGGACGGCATTTTACATGTTTGTAGTTTTTAATAAGTAGTTCATAGTAGCCTATATGATCTATCAATCCTATTATTACACGGTGTAACTTGAGCTCTTAGGTGTATTTTAATGCCTGCGAATAAAATGATAGGCCCCGGGCCTGTACTCTGTAGCGCTCAAAGTGTTGCAGCCTATAATTATGTACTGGGTGGTTGATTTAGTGCCTTTCAGGGTAAACTTGGGCCCAAATGATCTGTCAATAGAAGTACTACTGTACGTTGAAAAGACAGCGGGGCCACGTTTTAGGAGGTCGCATGTGGTCTCTCGGTCTTTGATCTCCCATATGCCGCAGTGGACATGTTCATAGGCCCTGATTTTATTGCTTAACTTTGCATACAGTATTTACAATATTCTGTAATAAACCATCGGCCTATATGTGTATGGGTCTAAGCGTGCTTCTGTTGAGGACGGCTTGTGACAACACTTTAAGAATTCCTTGTCCAACAAGCGACGGGAAAGAGGAGACGAAGAGACTGTGAATTATTAGTCTGAGACTGTGGGTAAGTAGGCTACAATCAGGGTTATTTATAGGATTGTGAATTTGGGGGTGTCGGGAAAATTTGGGGTGTGTCGGAATTTGGGAATCTCTGCCGAAAAAGAAAAAGTCTTACAAACAAAAAACCTTATCAATTATCAAGTCTCCAAAAAAGAGTCTGAGAAGCAAAAAGGGCATCCTACCTCAGATTGGGTAGGGGGTGTTGAGGGGGTGTCGGTTCTCAAATTCGGGGGTGTCAAAATTAACCTGGATTGGGGTGTCGGTCTCATATTGGTATGGGTTGGTAGGGGGTTTAAATATATCACTGACTACAATGGATTCGCTGAATGAAACGATTGCATATATATATATATATATATATATATATATATATATATATATATATATCAAACGCATCCTGTTATTTTTCAGTCATTACGCCTATATGACAGTTTTACAGTAGTTTTTAATCTGGACACTCGTTTTAAGTCATAAGTTCATAACTCAATAGAATGGAACATCACTATAGGCCTACGTCAGTTTCGAAAGGGCATTTGACAGTGAAACACTGGGTTAGGGTTAGCACACCCTGTAGATTTTAAATTATTATGCTGTTGAACAAAATAATAGAATTGAAATTAAATGATTATGTTAGTCCTACAGCTTCAGTTCTATGGTTCACATAATTCTGAGCCCTTTGATCCTTTATCGCTATATACTCATTGTCTTTCAGTTAACTCTTCAGCGGCGAATGCGGTCGTTAACGACCGTATATGAAATGCGCACCCATTTCTAAATATAAACCGCTATATTTAGGATTTAGGGCTATTCTAACGAAAGCCAACATGCTTTCGCTTTTAAAACTTGCGAAAAAACCGTTTATTTCGCGATTTTGACTGCAAAAATATGTCGATTTGTAGGCAAGATTTGCGGTCCTTCTGGCATTTAAATTTTAAATACCCTTCTATACACAGGGGCAGAAATTTTATTCAACTAAAGAAGTTTTGGAAGCGATTGAAAATGGTAAGTTTGATGACATGGGTATTTCCAGGTGCGATGACAACGAAAACGAACAAATTCTGCTGGAAAATATAAAAAAACAAAGTCTTTGAACTTATGTGACATGTGTCAAATATATATATGTCATAATTGCTTCAACATCTTTCACACAAGATCCTTTCTAAACTAAAATATCACATTTTACATAATTTCTAATGTCTATAAAGCTGCCTTTCCACTCGAGGTAAGCCAACGCGGCAAGTCACCATGTTGACGGCGCGCGCGCTCCACCGCCTGAATGATAAGCCGGTTACAAATGGCTACGTTTCCACTCGCGGCTTGCGAACGTGGGCACACTGGGGAGGGGGTGAAACCAACACGTTGAGCCGCCGTCTGAGCGTGGATGCACATTCTTTTGAGCCGTCGACGCGGTGATTTTTACTTTTCAACCAATCAGGAGTCAGTTCAAAGGTCGAAGCCCGCCAAAAGTACAGTAACAACAACAGTCAACAGATAATCGTGTGAAAATGGCGAATTTTTACAAGAGTGAGTTTGACGTAAATATTTTAAAAGAAGTGGCTCAGCGTCCGATATTATGGGACATAAATACAGATGAGTATAAAGATAGCGAGAAAAACCGACAGTGTGGCTTGAGATTGCCGAAAAACTGCGGACAACTCTCTCTGCAGCTTATCCACGGTCTCACCCAGAACTTCCTTTTCCGCTGAGATTTCTTTTCCTTCTGATCTGATGAAACACGTTTTAACGCTGCCGTTACGGTAACCATCATCAAACAACACAACTCAACACCTTCCTCGTCAGCCATATTACAGTTTGCGCTACATCAAATGTTCGTGGGCGTGGCTTTTTTTTAGCCCATATGCATATAGATCTGCTTGCGGTATAGCGCGGTGGAGCGCGCGCGCCGTCAACATGGTGACTTGCCGTGTTGGCTGCCCTCGAGTGGAAAGGCAGCTTTACATACGTCTACACGTTTCAGATAGTTTGCCACTAATGTCTTGTTGCTAAAAACTTTTTTTAGCAACTTTTTTTGAAAAGTCCCAAAAATACATGTGTTATAATTGCTTTGAGACCATTCACACAAAATCCTCTGTAAAATAAAATATGACACTTATACATCTATATATAATTTTTAAAATGTTTATAACATATGTGTACATGTTTCTGATAGCTGACTTACACTGTGTTGTTGCTGGCAAATTTTTGATGAATTTCAAAGTCCAATTTTAATTTTTAATTTTTAATATTTTTTATTTATTCCCATGAAATATGAAGAATGTAATTGTAAATTTTACATGTTTCTCTTCATATACTTGTAGATAATCAAAAACCCTTTCCATTGAGATATACATTGTCAATATTGCAGTGATATTTGATTTAAAATATTTCTGGAAACTGTTGAGGGGTAAATTCTGTGAAAACAACATAGCCGCCAAAGAGTTAAAAACTCGCAATTTCTGCTTTAAGCTACAAAATCAGTCAAATCTACACAATTCAGTGTTGGAGTTGCCGGGGTTGGGGAAGGATGGGGAGGGTTGGGGGGTGAACCCCCTAGCTAACTTTGCAACCCTCCCAAAAATCGCATATCGGGTACATGCAGTTTCTGTTATTCATTGAATTTCAGTCTAATGAAAATCTCAAACTCCCCCAGCTCAAATTTCACAACTCTAGCACTGACACAATTATAGTATCTGGTAATAGTAATTAAAGCAGTACAGTATTCTACAAGACCACTGACTCCGCACAATTACAAAATTCTCCCTATTCTCTCTAATCAAATACTAGCTCTACAATTCTTAAATGATTCACTATGACAGCACAGAGCTTCAACTCTTACTAGGCTATACACAATTCCAGTCCTCAGACTAAAACATACATCACCAAATTCTTTTGGGCCGCAGCCGGCCGCTAGGCTGGAGCACCCTCTCCCACTCTCTAACAGGCTAGCTAGACGGAAAGGGGAATGTTATAGGGACTGCAGCCCACTTTTTCATCAAAGTCTACGGCTATGCGTCTTCCTGTTAGTTGGTCCAACGGTGAAAGATGCTTCGATGGCTCAGTTGGTAGCGTTACCTTCTATCAACCTTAGTTCGATACCAGGGCACTCGCATTTTCCACCTACACAGAGTGGAAATTAATTTGGTTTGCTCAGCGATTTAGACTGACGTAATAAAGTTAGTCCATACTCGAGCGAGCGTATATGGTCCGGCGCTGATCTTCGTGTACTCGGCAAGCAGAGACGAAGTTAACTTGCGCCATTAGTCTAGTGTAGTTTGACAATTTACCGTTGCTTTCTCTAAACCCGCGTTTTACCTTCTCAGCTTAGCGCAACCGCCAATTTATCGACGCCGAAACGATGAACGGCCGGTTGGCCGCCGGCATTACGACTTTATCCAGGAATGGTCACCCATCAGGGTTATTTCTGGGATTATCAATTTGGTGGGTGTTTGTATTTTCTGGGGGTGCCCTGACGAAGAAGCATGACAAGCAAAAAGGACATCCGGCTCTCAGATGGGGGATGTTAGGGGGTGTAAAAATATCCCTATCACCCATCCAAGTACTAACCGCACTCGGCGTTGCTTAGGCTGAAGTTGAAGACTAGTTAATTAGTATCAATGGGCTGCATAATTTAAACGTAAGATTAGCCTCCATTTACATTTCTCAGTTGCGTAGACCTGAGTTTCCCAAATATTTTGGAACCGCGGCCCACTTCGGCGGTTTTGTAACGTACCGCGACCCTCATAATAGCATGTAATATCAAAACAAATGTATTAGGCCATCTGGCGAACGTTAGTTACAAAGAATCTTATGAGTTTTGAATAGATGGCAAAAAAATCTCTGATTCAATTCGAATGAAAATGTGGTAATTATATTTTAGGTATAATTATTCATATTTTTGCCAAACAAGTCACGGGGAGAGAAATATAGGCCCATATTGAAATTTCTTGAAAATTATCTTTTTAAGATTTCCTACAAACATACCTTTGTTACGCGCCTTAATAATACTATGAGTTTGGCAAAATCAATGCCGGGCAGTAGTTAACTACAAGTAGGTAACTACTTGTAGTTTAACTACACTTTAGTAGTTACAGAGTAGTTAGTAACTACATGTGAAAAAGTAGTTAACTACAAGTAGTTTAACTACTTTCTGCAGTAGTTATCAAGTAAAGTAGTTAACTACTGTGGTCAACTACTTTTGTTAAAACATTAATTGCCACTTAAACCCGCTTTTGCCAACAACGCTGACGCCAGGCTTCTCGGTGAGCTCTTCGATGAGACTCTGTCGTGTAGCGGGCACATCGTCGATGTAACCCATGCCTGCCCTTGTTGCCCTTGTGCATACTAGCTTACTTACTTACCTACCAGTAATATAATATTCTATTCCTGATTTCCGGTCTCATACTTACACAACTTTTAGTAGTACCAAAAATACAGGTTCGTGTTGTTTACTGAGGAGATATAATTAATAATAGTAATAAAAGTTAACAGAATTAACAGATTAATTCTTAATAACTCATAGATATCATTAAATATGAATAGCCAATTAGTCAAAAGCTGTTTCGTGAACCCACGTAAAAAGAGTGAACGCAGTGATGATAAAAACTTCATTGCCGACTGTGGTACATGCAAGAACTGAGTAATCATTCATTACATTGATTACATAAGCAGAACTGCTGCAGAAGCAGCTTATATTGATAGAATTGATGTTCGTGTTGACAGTGTTTGTGTGGTGTTTAAAAAAACAAGACATTGAACAATGGATATTTTTATTTGAGCGTTGCAGGGTCAAAAGTAGTTGCAAAGTAGTTAACTACGCAGGAAGTAGTTACCAATTAGTTAATAACTACTTTGTAGAAAAAGTAGTTAACTAGTAGTTACAACTACATTTTTATCAAGTAGTTCACTACAGTAGTTGAACTACTTTCACAGTAGTTGGTGCCCAGCATTGGGCAAAATCGCTTAACTGTTATAGCTAGGCCGTTATAGAGATTTCCTCTTGTTAGTGGAGTTTCAGAGCAAAATGGTCGGAATGCGCTTTCCTTGCGCTATTGCAAAATAAGATTAATTTTAAAAAGTATTATAGGCCAGGGTTTACTAAATTTTTTGCGCGACCCTGCAAACTTATTGTCAACTATTATTATTATTTTATTATTGGATAAAACACTAATCATTTTAACATAAGCCGTGTACGGAGGATTGCCGACATATAAATTCAGGGCCGGCCGTAAGCCTGGGCAAACCGGGCCTGTGCCCAGGGCCCCGCTCTTCTAGAAGCCCCGCGCAAAGCCTTTGAAGGGTCAGTGGCGTAGCCACGGGGGTTTTGGGGTTGAACCGCCCTTGGACGGCGGGAAAAAATTTTTGATGTATTTCCATGCAATTTTTGTTTTTTGAGGCGGTTTGGGAAGCACTGGCGTTGGCTAATGTCGACTTTCCTCAGTCAGTCAATTGTCCATGGTCAGTACCTCTACTCAGACTCAAGTCTAAGTGTCGGCGCTGGGCAGTGATCGCAGATTGAGCGTTCACTTGCCCACCGGCGCCGAATCAACATTGACCGACCGCGTGACGCATAAGTATTAGAGTGCTACATAACTTAGAAACCTATGACCAGTTAGTAACTACCGGGTTGTTAAGCACTGTGTAGACCCAACGAGAGTTAGGGTTTTAGCCACTGCATGGCTTGATAGTAGCAGTGTTGTTATGGCGTAGAAGGGCCGCATCGTTGAGCAGTAGATATTTGTTTGTCTCCATATGATAACGTGTAAGCAGTGGAGTTTAGGGCTTCATCTGCCACGCAGTAGCGACTCTTTACGACCATATCGAATGCGCGTTTATTGCCATCAGACAAAGATATCTGCGACATCAAAGGACAAAGGTAAAGAGGAGTCGACATGTAACATGCAATTCCCATAACGTCTCTATCTATCTATCTATCTATCTATCTATCTATCTATCTATCTATCTATCTATCTATCTATCTATCTATCTATCTATCTATCTATCTATTTCTATCTATCGATCGATCGATCTATCTATCTATCTATCTATTTCTATCTATCTATCTATCTATCTATCTATTTCTATCTATCTATCTATCTATCGATCGATCTATCTATCTATCTATCTATCTATCTATCTATTTCTATCTATCTATCTATCTATCGATCGATCTATCTATCTATCTATCTATCTATCTCAAAATTGTTTCCAGATTTGGAAAAGCAACCTGAATTCTCACCTGTTTTATTACCTGGTACACGTCTTGGTGGCTGAAACTTTCTTTTTCTGCACGAGCCTGTTTGATATACAAGTGGAAAGTCAAGAGCTCATCAACAAGATTGAGATCAATTTCATTTGTATATTCTTGCTCTTACTCGCCATTTTCAATTCTACGAATTATGAAACCGGTACCAAGGAGATTACAACGACGAGTTCGCACGCAAATGACTCGATCGTATGACAAAAATAATTCATCGTAAATTTTTAAATTTTCACCAAAAAGATTGGTCTCTGGGCCCTGCATGGCTACTGGACCCTGTGCTAGAACACATCTTAGCACAATGGTAAATCCGGCGCTGATAACGTGTCGTGGATGGAGTTAACGCTCTAGACTGATTTTTAAATGTCTATCAACCTTAATTGACCTTCAGAAAAGTGGCGTCAGCGTTTTAGCCTACATTCTTCTTCTTCTTCTTCAGGTGTCATGTATTTCTACGTTGACGACTATGGACTTCCATTTCTCTCTGTTGTGTGTTGCTTGTATGAATTCCAATTCTGTAGTCACCCCTTTACATCAGTCAGTAAGCTGCTGATATACGTCATTCTTTGTCTTCCTCTTGATCTTTTGCCTTCGACTTTTCCAGTAGTTACCAGGTTTTCTATACCTTTCTTCCTCATTATATGTCCCAAAAAATTGAAGTTGTCTTTTACGTATTGTAGATAGCAATTTTCTTTGCGTGCCTGCCATTTTGAGTACTAAATCATTTGTTTTCTTTTCAGTCCAAGATATTTTCAACATTTTTCTTAAGAACCACATCTCTGCAGCTTGAAGCTTTTTCTTCATGACTTTAGAGATAGTCCACGTTTCTGCACCATATAACATGACTACATTACAATGTTTTAAATTTCATGTCACTAATTTTCGGATGACGTTTTCAATTTGTCTTTATTTGCACTGGGATAAATTCCCCAGTAAACGCTCTATCAGTCAAGCGTTGCATTTGACATGACATGTGAACTAGGTCTTTCGAAATCTTTTTTTAACAATGCAACCTTGGCGTGTAGCACACTGCTATATATAACCCACGATCAACCATTGTGCAAATTAATGAAATGGCGAAAAACAATAGACATTATTACCAACTGGCATTATAATTACTTATACAGCTTTGCGCCTGGGTCAATGATTGAGACTAATATAAAGTCATTAACACAGACCATAGCTATTTCAAATTGTTACTAAGCGCCAAAGAATAAGTAGCTAACGCGGGCCTGCGGTATTATCTACGAAGCGCTGTATAAATTCACGATATTTTACATATTTACCTATTATTATATCATATTTTATTGAACGCAAAACAATTATGCCACATGCATAGACGAATAGCCGGCATGAGACGAAGTGTAGGGGACTGTCCATTAATTACGTCAACAGTTTTTGGCAATTTTTGACCCCTTCTTTGTCGACAACTGTCAAACTTTTGGTGACCCCCTAAAATTTTGTCAAAAACTTAGAACCCACCCCTGCAAAAGGCGTCCATTAATTGTGTCAAAAATGTTTAGACAATTTTTAATCCCCTCTGTCAACAACTGTCCAGTGGCGTAGTCAAGAGGTTAGGGTTGATGTTAAACCCTCTTGGCTGTTAGACCTAAAATTTTTATTGCGTATTTCCGTTTCAGAATCAATGTAGCTGTAAGCGCTACATACCGCCTAAACATAATATGTTTATTATTGTAGATATGTATCTATAGGGCCTATTATAGATAGTTCCTTTAACGAAGAAATTAATAGCTGATGAGTCATGACCTTTTTGCTTGTCAGGATTTTTCCGTGTTGGTTGTGAAATCATGGGAATTATTCACGACCATAACCCTTTTTGCTTGTCAGAATATTTCGAAGTTGGGAATCATGGAAGCATAACCCCCTTCGGAAAATCCTGGCTACGCCACTGCAGCTGTCAAACTTTCAGTGACCCCCTAATGAAATTATGTCAAAAGCTTTGATTCCTCCCCCACACATGCACTACAAGCTAAAAATCGTTTGTGCTACAATTGATGGAAGTCTACGATCGAATTTTAAAAAATTAAAATACGATGACGCAAGACTATGACTCCCTAGGTAAGAGTGCAAACGATTAAGGATTAAAGTGGTGGTGGGCTGTTGACGAGCGAGCGAGTGTGTACAATGGAGTACCAATGCACCGACTATTAAATTAAAATTCATATTTTTGGATTTATTAAATTTATTGTAAAATTTAAATTGTCGACGTCAATTTATTTTGACCCTATTCCCTCTGTCACCAAGTGTCAAACTTTTTCAACCCCTCCCCTATTTTGTCAACGTAATTAATGGACAGCGCCAAACATTAAAAAATTATCGTCATTCATTTCGTCACTTGACGCACAATAATGTATCACATCAGCGTTGGATGGAAGATATAAGAGTAGAGTATTAAAAAACAGAAAAGTAGTTTTTTTTAAATTTACACTGTAGACCAGTGGTTCCCAACCTTTTTTAGGCCATGCCCCACCAAAGTCGTTTTAAAATCCTTATGTTCCCCCGTGACACATGTACAGAAACAATCACAGAAATTGTATTGTCGGAATAACCTGAAATATATGAAAAACAGCAACGACAGATACAAAACATGCAAAACAGAACTGAATTGCATTAATAAACGTTACTCATTTAGTAATGAAAGCTTCTTCTGTGAATCTATATTCCTCTTGTCCGGAATACTTAGCGCCTTGATTCGGAGGACGACTACGAACGACCGACGGCTCCATCTGCGCTCCAGCAGCCGGGTTCACCTGTACGTTCCACCTCCGTCGAAGACACTCAACTTCGGCGAACGTTCTTTTTCCCGAGGAAACCCTCTCCTGTGGAATTCGTTACCGGCTACAGTGTCGGCGGCCACTTCATTAGAGGACTTTGAGACCAAATTAAAGACTCACCTATTTAACATCTCGTTCCCATGTTTTTTTGTAAAGCGCCTTTGACTTTGGCCCTCGCTATGCTACGGCGCTATATAAATTGTCGTGAACAATAACAATAACAATAAGTTCTTTAACACTCGTCATTTTAATTATCCTGTTCTAAAAAATTTAAACATTAAAATTGCCCAATTGTCCCTCTAAATAATGAAATTGCCCCCGGTGGGGCGTACGCCCCCCGTTGGGAACCACTGCTGTAGACCCCTCTTAATGCGTCGCAGTGCGCAAACGGGGGGCATTTTTAGAGTCGAGCTTTCCGCACACGTCGGCGCCGCTCACTGGACATTCATTGACATTGGCCAACGGTCACCAACCAGCGCCGAAAGTAAGTCGGTGGGAGCCTGCACTCTACACTCTACAGTGACGTGTAGCGCTGTGGTCAACCGTCAGACGAAACGACGGTTTGCACTGCATAACCCCTGAGCAAAAGTAGCGACAGGTCCCTATATGGTCCCTATACCGCAGGCCAACTTCGGGTCGTGATAAGATTAACAATGGACCATATGGGTCTACTACTTTGATCGTAAATCCAGTATGAAGCGACAATAGAAGTGCGTGATGAACACCACAGACTACGAGTGTATGTTTTATAGATATTTATTTATCTTTAACACGTATGCATACCTGCATGCCATTATTGCACACACACACACACACACACACACACACACAAATACCCGAATCCTCCCTCACGGCATAGTTTCCTATGCTACTATAACAAAGAGTGCGTTCTTTTCATGCGTGCGGTCGGATACATCGCCCATTTTAGTAAGACTTTTATGTAGCGCCTTGATAAACTGAATTTTCTTAGCAGAATATTTGGCAAGAGCTTCTGTCGTCAGTCGAGCGAGACGCGGGGCTCTGTTCGGTGTGTATGTGAATGGAGAGCTTTGGATGGCCGTCGTCACCTCCTATGCATACATCATCTAACGCGCTTCTCCTCTTCGCCTTCTGGTTTTTCGACGGTCATACACCACAATGCAGTCGGCCGTGGTCGAGTACCTGAAAACTCTTGTTGACATTTTCCGAATCGGCGCGTCTACCTAGCCCTACATGTCGACTTAATTAAGGTAATCGGTGAAGACAAGATCATTCGAAGGAAGAACACGATTATTGGGAGACCGTTGGATCAGCAGCGAGTGCTGCGAATTCGCCCAGCGAGCCGTAATTTTGCCTGCGTCCAATCGAAGTTACGGTAAGCTTTTGATGTTACATCTACCTACTGTCTACTGTCGAAGTGACCTTCTCTGAGTATTTTTCATCTATTCAAGCATTGTTTCTGACAGATATCATTCTTAGCGTGAAAAACAGCGTGATTTAAAGTAGCTTAGGAGGCATTACTCAGGGCCGGATTAAGGTCCGAGTGGGCCGGGGAGGGGGGCTGAGAAAAAAGGCCGTCGCCTATACTGAAAATCTCTGACAAGCAAAAAAGGTTATCTCCCTTCAAATCGTGCTGACAGTGAGCAAAAAAAGGTTATCTCGAAAATCGGTGGGCCTATTTTCATGATGGGCCCGGGGGCTACAGCCCCCTCAGCCCCCGCCTTAATATGGCCCTGGCATTACTGCCTGTGTGAAAGCCACTATAGGGGGCTTGAACCCGCTCCGTCAGCATAGCGCTCCAGCGCGTAACCCACTCTACCATCTTCCGCCCACCCCACCCCCACTCACTCTTAAAAGACTTAAATGGCAATCGCTCGTGACTCAATTTTTTTATTAGAATGGCGCTAAAGAAGTGTACCGATTGACCTGCGTAACTGCGTTGTTCGTTTTGCAATTGTTGAATGTGTGCTACTTAATTAATGCTAAGACGGATTTACTGGTAAATCGAGACGCCAGTATATTTAATATACACTATACAGCCAGTATACAATAGTAAACTCCGTGGTTTAGTAATTCTTGTCAGAGAGTTGGTTGGGGAGACTGGAAGCAAAAGCAGCTAAACACTTTCAATCGCCACACTACCTTGGGAATATGACAGCCGCTTCATGCGCTGGCAACGCACAACTGTTGCAATTAGTGGCAACTGTAGCCTAATTAGAGTCAGAGAAATTATCCGCATAGCCCTTGTATTAAGCGGCTAAGAATAAGCAGATACTGCGGTACCACTCTAAAGTGCTACATAAATTAACAAAATTTTACTTACTTACTTACCTACTTACTTGTATATGACGTCGCATCGTTATCGACCGTCTTACTATTACATCCAAGGAGCTAGTGAAAGATCTTCTCTGATTCCCTGGTCAGTTTTCAATTTCAATACAAAATACTGCTAACTGCCAGGCCTAACCACAGAATGAAAATTCCAAAAACTCGCGGCTTCCGTATTTTCGCATTAAAAGATATAGATTCTAACTCTCTGATAGTCCACTGACTAAAGCGGATATATATATACACATACAGAGAGAGAGAAAGAGAGAGAGAGAGAGAGAGAGAGAGAGAGAGAGAGAGAGAGAGAGAGAGAGAGAGAGAGAGAGAGAGAGAGAGAGAGAGAGAGAGAGAGAGAGAGAGAGAGAGAGAGAGAGAGAGGTAAATCACTATATATATATATATATAGTGACTAACCTCACTAGATATATATATATACACACATTATATATAGTGATTTACCCTCTAGGGTTGAGCCTCGCGCATATTAATACAGAAACGAAGATTGAAATTGTTTTTTGGTCATGTTGCAAGAATGACGGAGGAAAGACTATCAAAGAAAGCTTTATACAAGGGAAAGGACAGAAGGAAGACCAAGAAAAACATGGATAGAAAACTTAAAAGAGGACGCAGAAGAGATGCAAATGAACTTCATCCAAATGACCAGGGCAGCAAGAGACAGTCTAGAAGTGGAAGGAACTCATTCAGACCCTTCGTCCAACTCAATAGGGAACGACGGAAGGAAAGAAAGAAGAGACATATTCCATCGATAGCATCCGTTTTTAGCATCATATTGCACTTTAAATACACAAAGAGACGCCTATTTGCGTGATTAGCGCAAAATTTTACTAGCATATAATTTGTTGACTCGTATAGAAGAGATTCACGATCAGGAAATTCTGCCTACTGATTCCCGATTGGATAGAGAATTTTGTACTTAAGACAGTCTTCGACGTAGATTGATGACAATCGTTGCTATAAGTTGGATCTAAAATATATTCCTAAGAATTGCTGGGATGTAATAGTTGGTATGATAAAAAATGCGAGCACGTGACACGCACGCATGCACGCACGAACACATACACACAAGTTTTAGAATTTGTCTTACAATGGGACTACCAGATAAACTGCGCAGTGAGGCCATCACCAACTGCAGGAGTTTCAAGCTCAAATTGAGGGCCAATTTGATGGCCAATTGAGAACCTGTAAAGTAACCCGAGGTCCGCGTCCAGGAGCGGCGCTAGGTTTTGTTGGCTGGGTGGGTCTAATGCAATCTACACAACCAGGGACCCGGCTCAGACTACCCCTCTCCCAATCAAAATTTCTATGCGGATTTGCACGATTTGTTCGGGTGCCCCTGCCCGAAGCTGGGTGGGTCCGGACCCGCGGACCCACCCCCCTATCGCCGTCCCTGTCGGCCTGTCCGCGTCACCGGAAATTTCTAACTGTAGCCTATTAAAAACGTCAATCCAAAAACGATATATGACAGAGTTAGCCTATATCATAGGCCTATATACCATCAATCAGTTATAGGCCTAATCAGTTCAGATTTAACAAGTTTTGCTGGTTTTTCTGAGATTTAATTGGCACACCGATCACAACTGCAATTATTAAGTGCAAGTTATAGTTTAAGAGTTTCAAAATAATCGATTGGCTTGATATCTCTTTGTTTCCCATGTCCCGAACTCATACCCTCCGGCTGTGTCTGCGTCCATCCATCCGTCCGTCCGTCAGAATAGTCCCATAATTCACGGTTTCCCAAACATTTTGGAACTGCAACGGTCAACGGTATTTTAACGTGCCGCGACCCTCATAATAAACATGTATTATATTATCCCCCAAAAAAAAAACTGCATTAGGCCATCTGGCGAACGTTAGTTGAAAGGAATCTTCTGAGTTTTGAATAAATGGCAAAGCAAAAGCTTTGATTCAATTTGAATGAAAAATGTAACAAATATATTATGCAGAACTATTCATATTTTTTGCAAATAAGACAAAAGAAAAAAAAAATTGAAATTTCTTGAAAATTATCTGTTTTAAAATTTTGCCAGTAACACACCTTTGTTACGCATCTTAAAAATCCTATGAGTATGGCAAAATCTCTTTTAACCGGTAGGTCTAATTCCACTCCATACAGAGATTCCTATTGTTAGTGGAGTTTCAGAGCAAAATGGTCGGAATACGCCTTTCTTGTATTATTGCGAAATAAGGTTAATTTTAAAAAGTAATAATAACTTTTTGCAACTGTGCGACTAACGCCAGCGGCTTTGTAACATGCCGTGACCCTGCAAACTTATTGTGGACTAAAATTGAATAAAAGTTTCATAAAACACTAACCATTTTAATATAAGCTGTGTATAGAGGATTTCAGACACACACAGACCCGCAGACCCGTAGGAACGAATTTTCAGCAGGGGGTGCAGATTTTCAAGATAAAAGTTGTCTCTGAAAAACCCATGACAAGCCAAAAAAGGTCATTGAATACCATTTTTATCCAAGAATACCTTGACAAGCAAAAAGGTCGTCTGTATACTTTTTTCAGGGTTGCACCCTGTCTGCACCCCCTTTTGAAGGGGTGAATCCCATCTTCTTTCCAGGGAGTGCGCTGCACCACCTCAATTTTTCCAGGGGTGCAGCTGCACCCCACTTCGCGCGGGCCTGGGCATATAAATTTATAAATTTCTTAAAACCGAAGATTACTTGCAACTTTCAAGGCTTGTGACATTGTGGCATCGGTTAGAAAATGGCACTTTTGAATATAATTTCGCGCTACCCCGCGGCCCATTAGACTGAGCCCTGCTACCCACTTTTGGGTCGCGACCCACAGTTTGGGAAACACTGCCATAATTCATCCACTTGGGGACCGTGCATAAAGTACATCACGCTCCGAAGGGAGGAGGTCTGTCAGCTGTATATGCCACGTCGACATTGTCTGCATTTTGATTCTTCGGTCTAGATTCTAGAACATATATAATATATACATATTCATCAGGACGTCAGCTGAAAGTCTATCATTGTTCCAGAATGTCATGTCCTACTGCTTGTCTGTCAATCTCTTTGTCCCACTGCATTCCACCATCATCATGTACCGACCTGCTGACGCTATTTATGTTCAGCCTCAATAACCCAATAACCTGATCTCTTTCCCTCCCAGTCTGTCAAGCTGCCTCTCTCTCTCTCTCTCTCTCTCTCTCTCTCTCTCTCTCTCTCTCTCTCTCTCTCCAATGACTTGTTCTCAGAATGAACCCTGGTCTTTAAGTCAGTCACCATTTCCAGTCACAGATCCAAACGAGCGCTATAAAAGATTTAAATTCTAAATTTTGCATTTCTATGAATATACTGTAGGCCTATAAAAGTAAGAGAAGAGTGTTTAACAAATTCTATTCTATTCTATTCTATTCTATTGTTTTGGCATCAGGTGTGTCCATTCGAAATGAACAAGGGTTTGACTGGCAAATGCTTTTTAGCATAGACATATATTCTGTAATGCATGTTGGAAAATCTAATCACGTTAATGAATATACTTTGGGCAGAGCTCGAATTGCTGGGGGGTTGGGGGGTCAGCCCCCCTTTAAAATGGCAGACCCTCCCTAGAGAAATGCAAAAATGACAAAGTGTAAATTCTTAAAACACCACGCTCGCCATGACCCCCCCTTTCATTTTCTCACAATTCGAGCACTGACTTTGGGAGGAAGGTTCTAACCACCACAGAGGTAAAAAGAGACTTGGGGTGATCATCCATAGAAGTATGAATCCATCTCGACAATACATGAAGGCAGCCAAAAAAGGGTAGTCGAATATATTGGGAATAAGGAAAAGAACAATAGTGGGTTGAGACAAAGAGATGATTGTAAAATTATATCAGTATATGTATATCAGTGTATATATAGGCCTATATCAGTATTCAGTATACATCAGTATATATGCCTGTATAATTACAGCATATTACACAGTCTCATCTAGAATAGTATGTTCAGGCCTCGAAATACCTTCGAGATCGGCTTTCAACCCGTGGGTCGCGTGTTTAAGACCGAGGACCTATACTGAATACTGTATCGCCTAATCTGAAATACGTGACCTGAGGGATCACGACTTCGGTCTATTATTATCCACGATAAAGTTAATCTTTCAACTTCTGTGTATTTTCCTTGAATGAAACTCGTAGACGTTTCGTGGAATTGGGACGAACAGTGGTAAACTGTATATAGTATTAGGCCTGTTATTGTCTGCGATAAAGTTAATCTTTTAGTATCTTTGTATTTTCCTTGAAGGAAACTCGTAGACGTTTCGTGAAATTGGGTGAACAAATGGCAAACTTCGGTTCGGCTGTCGCTAAGAGCGATGGCATTGCCTGTCTACTGAGGCGATTCGAAACTCACATCGATACGGGCGGCGTGTTTACACGACTGCCGGATAAAGCTTATCGGGCAGGATCGATCAGGGGACAGAGAGACGTCCACAAGATCATCGATCTACCAGCACTGGAACCAATCAGCCAATCTCATCCATTTATACCAGCACCGAATGGAAGCCAGTCGATCGTAAAATCGTCGTCAAAGTCAACGGAGTCACCTGTCTTGTCGTCGCCGACGTCTGCCGTTGATCCATCGAAGATCGTGTCTGCGGTGGAGGTGAAACTCAACGACAGAGGCGAAACCAGCTCACAGCAAGCAGCGACGGGAGACGAAACCGCCGTCCACAGCGTGAATTCGACGGACGATCACGAACCAGACAGGTCGCTGGCGTCATCGTCGTCGGCGCAGACCGGCTCATCGTCAGATCCGTCGAAAGACTCCATCTCAACTCCACCACGGTCATCGGAAGCAAACCTACCTCGGGCCATCGAAAACCACGGTCCATCAGTCCATCAGTTCCCGTCGTCGTCGGAAGGTGGCAGCGCAGCGAGTAGAGTCCCGATCGGCAGTTCCAAAAATTCAAGATCCATGGACGAACTGGACGCAGCGGAGAGAAAGGCCGCAAAAGGAAGAGAGGCGGGCAACGCGGTCGCAACGCGTTTCATCTTCAAACAATCGTCCAGAGAGAACCAGAACGCCACCGTGTACTTGGACGACGCGTCGTCGTCGTCGTCTTTGCCGAGCACTTCGAATAAAGTGAAACAGTTGGCGAGGAGTATGGACAATATATGCAGCAACTCTGCCGCCTCCACTCCGACCAAAGAACGTAACGTATTCCACGTCGATAAGTCTGCGCCGCGGGTCGGGAAATGGAGCGACAACTCCTCTCCGTCGACCGCTCCAGCAGCGATTCCGTCGCTGGCGAACGACGAAGAAAAAGCAGCGGTGGCCAGGGCAAAGAAACCGCCCCCAGTTCCCAAGAAGAATTCGAAAGTCGGCCGCGAAGCAGAAGGTCGTGAACTGAACTCCGTAAGTGGGGACCAGAGTGACGCGAAGCCTCCGACCGGAGAAAGTCAGACGATGCCGAATCTCAGTCAGACAAAGAAACCCGCCGCTAGGCCGACCACACTCTTCCCCGACCTTCAGGTCGCAGACAACGACGACGGCGGCGGCGGCGGCAGCAGCAGCGGAGACGAGGTCGACGACGACGACGCCAGACACAAATCTCTTCCGATCCTCGGGAGTTCGAAAGACGTCGGCGCCGGTCGAGACGAACCTCGGCTGCTTCCCACAAACGATCCAAAGAACACGCTGTTCCCGTGCAATCGACAGAAAACTCGAACTCGGATTCTGTCGACGGAGACGAATTCCACGGACGATCAAGGAAGTCTGCCGTACAGTCCTTTCGTGACTTCGCCGATGTCTTTAGGAACAAGAACACCGCCGGACATCGATTCTATTGTTGACAACAAGACGAACTTCTCGGATAAGAAATACTCTTCAGAACAAAAATCGACAACAGCAGGCAACGCCTTCACAAGATCACGCTCCTCTGATCAGCTGCTTTCCGTCGAATCAGCAGCAGCAGCAGCAGCAGCAGCAACCAAAACCGATGATGTCTTTGATTCACACGAGGCGTTCGATCCTGATTCCTTTCTGTCAGATGCTTTCGATTTTCTCGGCAGTTCAAATTCGGCAGAAATTGAAACAAAGACGTCGCCGCTGAAATCGTGGACAGACACCTGGTGCAAAGCGTCGCAAAAGCGTCTCAGCAAGGCGTCCGACAGATTTGCAGAGGTTGCCGGCAGCAGTTCGATGGAGTACCGAACGACGGAAGGAGACAGGAAAGAACCGACAGGAAATCTGCCCGACAAGACGAAGCAGCAAGACGAGACAACAGCAAAGATCACGTCTACAGGCACGAATCATCTTAATGCTGGACTGAACAAGACATCGAATGCCCCGATGAAAGCCACCGGCCGCGGCGAGAAGACAAAGACGGGAGACGATGCGGACCCGCCGCCGCCGACGACACATTTCGGGGTTGTGTTGCGGAGGACCGATGCCCCATCGTCTCTCTTCAGAAGATCCTCTATTGCCTCTCTTGTTTCGAACGAAAACCCTTCTGCTCTTACCAAGAAGACCAATGCCCGACGCGAAAGCTTCGTTTCTCGACCGGTTACGATCGGAAAATCTACGGAAAGCTTCCGGACATCGGACAGGACGTCCGTAAACCTCAACCGGAAGCCGTCCATGGTTTCCGCCGGCACCTCGGCACTACCTCTGACCGCTGCTGTTCCGCCGTCGCAGAAACCAACTCATAAGCCTCTCTTTGGCAGGAATATTGTCGGCAGGGGTTCGTCTACGTTGAACCGCTCTTCGGTGGTCGACTCAAACGGAGCAGCCGAAGTGGCGGCGGTCGGTGCACGTGGAGCAAGGCAGTCGACCTCTGGAAACAAACTCGAATCGGAGTTGAACGACATCGATCGGGCGTTTATGTTTCTCGACAGATCCTGAACTTCATCACGGGTATATTTTTTAAACATGACCAAAGAGTTTTTCGATATTTTTCTCTTCAGTAGAGTTCTAGACATTCAAACAAGAAAGACGGGAGTTAGCAGTGGAGTAATTGAACTTGATGGAACGCGTACATGCTTTAGCATTGCGCAATCTATTGCCACTATTGCCACTCCAACATATTATACAGAACGCGAAGAGCTAAAATATTGTTAATAATAAATACTTTTCTTATTGTCTAACAGTCTACAGCTTACTTAGTCCCAGCGACCAGAGCCATATTAAGGCGGGGTCTGAGGGAGCTGAAGCCCGAGGCCCACTATAAAAAAATAGGCCCACCGCTTTTCAAGCGACTTTTTTGCTTGTCAGAGATTTTCTGTGAAGCCGGCGGGAAATTTTGCAAAGGGCAATTTTCAAATTATGGAAGCGACGATCGTTTTTCGCTTCTCAGCCCCAGGCCCACTCGGACCTTAATCCGGCTCTGCCAGCGACGCACCTTTGGAAAGACTAAAGAATCGATGTGTAGCAACACCATTTGTAAATATCAGGCGACTCTAGCCAGGTGACTCTAACCTTGCTAACTAGTAACTAGGCCTAGTCGTGCCATGATTGTGCAACAATGATGTGCTCACATTTTCACACGCTATCGAAGTGTTTGGCGGGGTCCCATATAGATTATACACGGGCCGCGGTGTACCGTACATTACTCCTGCCCGCCTCGTGAGTAAGCGACGCTCCAGTCTGTTGACGCTGTTAAAACCTCGAACCGTGAGAAGTCTTGCATTATTGTACTAAAGATGATTTGGTCACCAGTTTTGTGTAAATATTTTCTCTGAATGTTCGCCAACTGACTCAACTCGTATGCAGTGTGCATGGATCTCTAACATTCAGAGTCGGGTTTTATTTATGATTGAAAAAAAAACTGCAAATAGACAATAGAAGCGAGCGGTGTTGTTCAATACGATGTCTGCTGTCTATTCGAACGGCATTTATCACTCGTCTCGACGCGTCTGCGTCATGTTATCATGGCGTCTGCAATACCATTTAGGTATACAATCCCTGCAACAGACAGTGAGAGAATTCCGAATCTGAAGTATATTGAGGACAGACTATATGTTGTCCCCTTCGAATGTGAAATCGCTCATGTCCCGAGATTAGGCGCAAATTTGCAAGCTGAAATCTGGTTTGAAACTTTAGACTAGAGATGAGAAAGTGCACAAAATTTCAGTTCGGGTTCAGTTTTGGTAACGTTAAGGTTCAGGTTCGGTTGGTTCATATAACCATATAACCATTCTTGCTTGACTTTCTTGAGTTGAGTGTAGGGGTTCGGTTTAGATTCTTATTACTGCAGAAAAATTTGGTATAAACATGTCGCTAAAACCCCCATGACGTTCTATTTTGCCCGCTCGATAAATAAATAAGTAGCGTTCAGATTACTGTGGTGACTCGTCCACAGGTGGATTGCGGAACACATTACAGAGTTAGAGTTCATAACTATAGTGCGGGAACAGCCAAGTCTTTAGCCTCTTTTTGAAAATGTTGAGCGAAGGGGAAGTTGAACGCGTGTGGAGGTATACCATTCCAAGCCCTAGCGGCAGCCACATGAAATGCGCGGTCTCCGACGGCGCGGAGGCGCGCCCTCGGGACAGCCAGTGAGGCAGACATGGCGGATCTCAGGCGTTGCCGACAGGGATGTAGCCAGGATTTTAGGTTTGGGGTGAGGGGGGGGCTGAAGCCCAAGATTCACTCACCTCCCTTCCTTTTGAGCCCGCAACGCCATTTTGGCTTGAATTCATTTGGGGGAGGGCTAGCCTCAGGCTTGGGGGCTTGAGCCCCCAGCCTGTGCCTAGCTACGTCCCTGGTTGCCGACCTTCCAAAAGTGTACTGTATATGGCGCATGCGCAGTTACCAATGGTTGTCAGGCCGTATAGCCATGTTCAAATGGTAATCGTTAATGAGAAATTAGCCTTAAAAAAGAACGCGCATCCTACCAATTTTTGCCACATCTGTAGTTTTTCGTTATTCTGACTACTAGTTAAACATTCCTATCGACTTCAAGCAATTTGTTTTATTACACTGGTCTACATCAATTTTGCTGACTTGAAGACAACATGTGATCTTTATGTATTTTGGTGTGCTGAATCCAAAAATCACACCCATTTCCTCCCATCACGTCCAGTTTTCCCGCAAAACGCTGTTTACTGATTTACTGTTTACAGTAATAACATGGCATTATGCATTATAATTCTTTAGCTATATTGAATATGCAAAAAGATAAGGATGTGCAAAAAGCTATGCTTAATATGCAGTGGACATAACT
The DNA here is from genome assembly GCA_018105865.1 of Metaphire vulgaris. Taxonomy (NCBI): domain Eukaryota; kingdom Metazoa; phylum Annelida; class Clitellata; order Crassiclitellata; family Megascolecidae; genus Metaphire; species Metaphire vulgaris. Next base: position 7,906,226 of record CM030836.1, read on the forward strand.
ATTTAATAACACAACAGTTTAATAGGCAGTTTTAAACTGCAGACGTCAGCATTTTATGGATACTAGAACGATGCTCGCTTCGCTCGCGCTCGCTTCGCTCGCAGTGCAGGATAAATACTAATCCAATACCTATACCTAATACCCAATCATTGAATTCATGCTGAACAACATTTCAATGATCGCCACCTAGCCAAGCTCTGCGCCACGTAATAATTAGGCCTATGTACGTTAAAATCACGCAACTGTGGCCATTTGTGACGCTGTACACGTATTTTTTTGTACGCTAAAACTACCTCAGGCTGCGAACAATTGTTACCAATAGCAACGTCGTCGCACGCCCAGCCCTGACGCTGCAATGACTCGACTAAACCGGTTCTACGAACAATTGTTACCAATAGCAACGTCGTTCTTCGAACATCGTCCACCAACGCATCGCGACGTAAGGACTAAACGGTCTACCAATAGTCAACGCTCGCCCACCAACGCATCGCGACGTAAGGACTAAACGGTCTACCAATAGTCAACGCTCGCCCACCAACGCATCGCGACGTAAGGACTAAACGGTCTAAACCGTCTACCAATAGTCAACCAATCAGAACGCTTGAAGGTAACAGACAGAGAGACATACAGATAAGGATTTTAATATTATAGATAGGCATATATAAGCAGCGTGAAACCGACGGCAGCATTCAGTCGTTCATGAGGCTTACAAGTTGCAGCAAATGTAACTATTTTAACTAGTTTTCTGTAGAATATGTAAACCAGCACTTGAACACTTCGTGGGTAGTGCAGGAATGATCCTGACAAATTTTGCTACATTTGTGCAGTGGCGGCTCCACCGGGGGGGCCAGGGGGGGCCCGTGCCCCCCTATTGAGAGCCTGGCCCCCCCAGTGGCCCCCCCAGTTGGGACCTTATACTTAATGCTACATACATTAAACAACAAATGGTTGGCCCCCCATGATTAGAAGTTGCCCCCCCGGCCCCCACTTGCCAAATCCTAGAGCCGCCACTGCATTTGTGGTTGTTTTACAGCACCTAAACAAAGGAGAGAGGTGTTTGAATTTGTGCATAAAGCTTATCATGCATATTTCGCAGTTAAATTGGGTGACCAGGAAAACCTTGGGCACCAATAAAGTGTGGACATTTGTTGAAAGCCTCAGACAGTTCATAATGTGACTAAAGGTCAGAGTTTTTCTCTGTCTTAGCTTTCTCTGGTCTTAGCTTTGGAGTTCCAATGGTGTGGCGAGAGCCTCAAAACCATGCATGTTGATAACTGCTACTTCTGCCTGGTAAATATTTCAGGCATGTCCACAAAGACAAAATCTTCCAACCAGTACCCAAATCACCCTCTGCTCTGAGACCAGTTGCTCACTGTGACGAAGTTCCTGTACCTATTTGCACTACTTTGGGTGTTTCTGACAACGATGAATTTAGTCAGTCAACAGACACGAATGGTGAAGATTTCATGGCCTCAGAAGTTGACGCTGGAATGCACCAAACATTCAACCAAGCTGAGTTGTAAGACCTTATATGAGATCTAGATCTGTCGAAGTCGTCAGCAGAGTTACTGGGTTCAAGACTGAAGAAAAAGAACCTGTTCAGTGTTGGCTCCAGGAACCACGCTTATGTATCATGGCAGAGAGAATGATCTTTTGAAATATTTCCATATGGAGGAGGAGTTTGTATACTGCATCAACATCAAAGGACTTATTGAATCAATGGGATGTTATAGTTGTAGACAAGATGCTTTTTTACGACCTGATTACTGACTTACTTGGCAACTTAAGAGTCGAGAATTATGACCTTTCAGTTCAAAAATTCGAAGATTTTGCTTTTCGAAGACTGGGAGCAAACATAAGTGTCAAGTTGCATTTCCTTCATAGCTACCTGAACTTCAAATCTTGGAGCTATGAGTGAAGAACAAGGAGAATGCTTCCATCAAGACATCAAGACCATGGAACGTAGATATCAAGGCAGATGGAACTCAAACATTATGGCAGACTACTGCTGGTGTTTACAGTGTGACAACTGTGACCATAACTATACCAGAGCATCCAAAAAGAGAAGATTCCTTTCTCAGAACTTAAATTTAAGCAACTAGCTATTGCTCTTATTGCTCTCTTGGTGAGATGACAGACTTATTTTTTGGCTGAATAAAAAATGTGTTATCGGTTCTTCAGAATTTCCTATTTTCCTTTATGTTTGACTTGAACACCTTTAATTAAGCATTCCTCATTTTGCGAAAAAATTTGACGTATTGCATAATTTTTGACTTCATATCTGGAATCAGCACCTCTCAATTGGGTAAAATCAGCAAAAATACTTAAGTCAGCAGAAAATTTTTTTAAAAATGTAGACCAGTGTTATCGGATCACACCAGAAAATTTAGAGCGCTATGTATTTCTCTTATTAAATATTATTAGAACTACAGATATCGCCATTTTTAGGTCTACAGTACATAGGCCCGACCAAGGCTTTTACCCCTTAACTGGAGATCCCGGATATATCCGTCCATTTTACATTGAGTTACAGCTAAATACACGGTTAAGGGGTTAAACGAGCTGAGAGCTCAGAGCAACAAGTCAAAGACATTCGTTCACCAAAACTGCTGGTGATCAGTGTTTATTCTAGGCCTTCTATGGGGGAATTTCCCCCTCAAAGTTTTAAAATTTCCCCTCAAATTTATATTTTGGCTGGGGGTGGAAATTTCCTCCCCCAAAAGTGTGGAAACTCAGACCTTGTCCCCAAACATTTCAAAATCCTCCCCCAATGTCAAGGTGGCTAGAATAAACACTGGCTGATGATGGTTTGGCTAAACGCTTCATTATCAGTGAGTCATCCTTGAAAAAATATGACATTATCAAAGACGACAACGCTGTTTCAAATAGTTCCATAATTCATCCGCTTGAGGGCCGCCGATAGAGTATGTCACGCTCCGAAGGGAGGGGACCTAAGAAAGTATGACAGTTTGTGACAGGGAGGGAGGGTAAGTTCACATGTGACATGACACTTTTCATACATATAATACTTTAAATATATGGTAATATTTTACTTTTTCTTCTGATTGATGCATTCTAGCATTAGATATCACTGGCGTATAGTAATTATACCATGCTAGGAAATGGAATTTCAAATTTCAATCACATTCGTCATCACTTCCTGAAGTTGGATATTTCTATGTTTCGCTGCTGAAAATTGAACGAGAAACTCGAATTTTTAAAAATAGAACACTTGTTTAAAGGGGAAGTCCCGAGATTTGTGACAGATTGTGACAAGGGAGGGGTAAAAATCGTCAAAATTATCGTAACGCACTTTATGGACAGCCCATTGCTGATACCATAAATTGAATAAATACGGATCATTGTGACGACTCCATATCCGCTATACTGTAGACGAGTTGCACTAGCACACGAATAACAGAAGGAAGTAAAACACAGAATGTATGACGAAAGCGCTGACGGTTAAATTCAGACTAGGGCTTATAAATCATAGATGTATTAAAAGCTTTTACGTTTTTTAAATTTTTCCCACGTCTTATACGTTTCTCAGCGTTTTTATTTTTGCCAACGATTTTTTAATATAAAAAACGTTGAAAAAATAAAAACACAGATTGTAGCGTGTCGACGGTGTCCTGCGGATCTGTGCAGTTGTTTGTTTTTAACTGTTAAAACTACCTTATAAATTCCAAGCAGTATCGTCTAAGAGAAAGCAAGGCCATATAAATAAAAAATGTGAACCTATGTTTTGAAATTTCTGTCAGTATTATTGCTGTTTATTTCATTTCACCGTCGTTTTGTATAGCGTGACTTGATTGTTTATTCTCCGTTGATGGGTAGGCTTAAGGCGCATTCATTAATCTCGCTCAGATAAACGTCGGTAACGTTTTAAAAAGTTTTTTTATTTCTGTAACGTTTTTTACGTTGTTTAACGATTTTAAAAATTATTTTTCCAACTTTTTTACATCTATGCTATAAATAGCTACGATATGATGTCTAAAAATATATATAGGAATATCGACCCCTCTTCACTCCGCGCGTTAATAGACTAAATGGCATTTCGGTCTGACAGGGAGACCTGGCCTTCACCACAATGTCTGTCTTAAAATAGGCTACTTTGTAAGATCACGACTGCGACTACTTCTGTACTATTTTTCGATGTCAGACGCGTCTTGCTGACAAGTTCCGACGGCGACTCTCTTTGTCAAAATGCTTAAATGAGGAAGAAACACTCTATAGGCCTGTATCTGATGTAAAAGTAAAAATGACGTCCCGTTATGGGCATAGACGTGGATGACGTGGATGACGAACAAACATCATGAACACGGCGTGATCTATAAAGTGGCTTAGGAGGCATTACTGTCTGTGTGAACGCCACAAGGAGCGCTAACGGGGTTTGAACCTCGCTCCGTCAGCCTATACCGCTCCAGCGACTAACCCACACTAAGACAGATTAGCTGATGTCGATCGGCATACGAATATATATTACAGTAGCGGCTCTTTTCCTCTTTTTGCGCGAACTCGAAACAAAGGATTTGGCAAGTGGGGGCCGTTGGGCCCGGGAACTTATCAAGACTAATCATGGGGGCCAACCATTTCTTGTTTAATGTTCTAGGACGCCAACTTTTTCAGGTCCCAACTGGGGCCACTGAGGGGCAAGGGCCATTTTAGCTCATTACTTTTTCCATGGCAGGAAAAACTGGCAGGCAAGATGTCCGTGGAATGCCCATCCACTGTATATATATATATAAATTCAAATCGTGTTTTTGCTCGTCTAGTTTTGTAAATGCGTATAGATCGATTGGTTTACCTAATCCGTCTCTGCGGCCACTGTTTACGCTAAGTCCAATGTACATAACCAGAACGTGCAAAATCAATCGAATTTCTCCTTTGTACTGATCAACGTTAGGTCTACGTGTACAGTACATGTATTTACCCTAAGACCGCTTATCCAGGCCCGTCTATACTTGCTAAAAATCGGACATAAAAGCTCATGCCCGGGCCCCCATCATCTTAGGGGCAATTGAAAGTCACTGTTGTCAATCTGGATGGCATGGAAACTTTTTTTGATTGCTTGTGAACATTGAAAAACGTACGATTACCTTTTTTTGCTTGTCATCAACATCCAAAAACGTTTGGAGATTACCTTTTCTTGCTTGTCGACATTTGATCACTGAACAAAGGTAGGGCCCCGCAGTAACTGTCTTAATTACTTGATGCTACTATTTTGATTATTTTACATTATCTAATTAGGCCTACTTTTATCGGTGAATGAAACAGTGCACTCGATTAGATTATGAATGTAGTCAATGGCCCAAAGTCACAGGTATAAGACGGGCCTGCACTTGTAAAAACCAAATACATTGCCAGGTTTTATTTCTGCGGCTCCAGGATTTGGCAAATTGGGGTGGCCGTTGGGGTGCATGACTTAACTAAATAAAGTTCACTAAGCATGGACGCCAAAAACCTTGACTAGTCTAATTGTTTAGAATGAGTGCAATAAAGAATGGGGCCACTGGGGGACCAGGCATTCAATGGGGGGAGGGGAGCACGGGTCCTCACAAGCCCCAACGCGGAGCCTCCTCTGCTGTAGCACCGGATCGACGACGGCTTACGGGCTACTGGCCCCGAAGTGTTTAAAATGAGGAAGAAATATCTTATGTATATACAGTATTTATCTGATGTAAAAGTAGAAAGACGGTCTATATTGACTTATATAATGTCGACGTCCTTTGCATGCACTAGATTAAGCAAGGAGACAGGCCTATGCATAGATCCCTACGTGGAATTCTCGTCAGTAGCCTACCATCGATTCAGGGGGTGGCGACGGGGGTATATCGGTATATATACCCCCAAATCAGTCTACCTTAAAGTTTTTATGTGATTTATATGTGGTTATAAGTAGTTTATATGGTTTATAGTTAAAGTATATACCCCAAATATTTACACCCTCCCAAATCAAATTCCTGGCTACGCCCCTGCATCGACTGATACCCTAGGGTATTAGAACTGGTGCTATAGAAGTGCATAATTATTATTATTATTACCAACCTATGGTCTATTTTACTTACTCGAGAATATAATCAAGAATGAATTCCAAGCGTATTGTTAGAAAGATTCGTTCAAAGGAACTCTATTTCGTCTCCAAGCTACTCGTGTCCATCTGATTTTTTAAAACGATTCGAATTCGGCATTGTGTATAATAGCCTAACTGCCTTGATTTTACCACTATGCGCCTCCTTGCGACTACATCGCTTAATATAAGCATTTAAATATTACCTTGTTAGCAGGGCGCAATTTGTAGGGGAAGGCAGAATCTCCCTCCACTGCCCAACTACATCCCCTACTGCTACATCCCCACAGCTACATCCCCCCACTGCTACATTTCCCCAACAACTACATCCCCCCAAGCTCGACATATCCCCTCTGCTCCAGGTCACAAATCGCACCCTGCTTGTTAGAAACTCAAAGTGGTAACAATTTCCTTTAAATTTGATGTCAATCATGGAGAAAATACTGAGACTGCATGGGTCTATCCTTACCAAGAACTCTTGGTGGGGTTGCAAAGAATTTCTAGAAAGATCCCGCTAATTGTCAAAGTAATTATATGCAAACGGTTTGGAAGAAATCTGTAGATTGGATTTATACAATATAATACTCAGAATTGACAATGTATAAAAGCCATTTTGTCTGGTTGTACAAAGTCATAGTGCAAAATCGAGTTTTCTATTGTTGGAAGCGAATTTGTCGATGACATTGTCTATGGATAAGTCCATATATTTTGTGGATATCATATAGGCCTACGTCAAGGCTAATCCGTTTAGGCGATCATCTTCCATTGAAGACTCGTTTTTGTTGGACCGGCGGCGGGGGATGCATCCCCAGTCATCCCCAACGTGGAACCGCCCCTGCAGTCAAGCTTAATCATGCATCAGCTGCATAAATTGACTAATAAAACTGCATAAATGACAGTAAGACAAACCCCGACAAAATCATGAAGATTCTAGTTTTAAAAAAAATCACCCTTACACGTGTATGCCTAATAAATTTAAGCGGCATCTGAAAACGTTAAACAAAATCGTCGCTGCTATAGAATTAGTAAGTTAGAGCCGCGTTCTAATTATTCTTTTGAATCTTTTATATTTGAAATATTTAATTTATTGGATTAGTTTTATCTATAATTTGTAGGAGATGAATAAAGAGTTGATTTATATAGTGCTATATTTTTCTTTGCCTATCATCGGCATTTTGCTTACTGTCGGTGTAGTGATAAATGGCGTGGCGGAGTAACCAGCGCTAGAAGGAAAACTGCAATTTCTTCTGTTTTTAAGAGCTTTTCGTCTAGAAGCGCAATTTGCCCACTTAATTGGGCTGCATTTAGGCCTAAGTCATCGGCTGCTCGCTATCGAAACGAATTTCAGGGGAAAACTTGCAACGACGCCTTCGTTCGATTCCACTCGTTCCATTTGGCAAAACCAACGACAGCTGTACACGCAATTAAGTTTCATTATATTATACGGGGCTGTCCTTTAATTATGTCAACACTTTTTGGGAAATTTTTGACCCCTCCCCCTTGTCAACAACTGTCAACTTTCACTTAGCCCCCCATAATTACGTCAAAAACTTTTGACCCCCCTCCCAAGATCAATGACAGGTCCCAATAAAAAGGTTATTATTTTTTGTGTTGATGACCATTTTTCCCTTTTTTCCTCATCGAGTGTAAAAATGTGGTGGTGATGACCTTTTTTGCCATGCTTTTTTCCATTGTAATAAATAGTATTCCATGAAATTTCCTATTTTTTGATTATCTGCAAAAAGTGAAATTGTTGACGTCAACTTCTCTTAACCCCCCTCCCCCTGTCAACAACTGTCAAACTTTTTCAAACCCCTCTCCCCTAAATTGTTGACGTAATTAATGGACAGCCCCTACTATTATACTAGGGTTACCAGATCGACGCCCTTAAATGATAAGGACAGTCCTTGAATTCCGCTGCCTCGTCCTTAAGGGCTTTTGTCCTTAATAAGACACAAAATGTCCTTAAATTTCATGCGTTTGTCCTTAATAAGACACAAAATGTCCTTAAATTTCATTAAAAATAGTGACTACCGATTTCGGACATTACTCTAGATTAAAATGACTTTTTTATTGATTGATATTGATTGCTAAAACTGGTCATCATTAGTTCTTTATGCCTTGTTTGCGTCCTAAAAAATGCCCGACAAGCAAAAAAGGTCATCACTAATTTTTTGTGCTTCTTTAACGTCCTGAAAAGTTTGACAAGCCAATGTGTTTAGTGTGTCCTTAAATTATTTCCAACCGATCTGGTATCCCTATATTATACTTCATTATATTATAATTCAGCGATTATTTAATTACTGTACACCGTCGGCGTAAATTTCGTCGTCATTTGTGTCATTATGGAAATTATAGCGCGGGGAGAGACAGGAGAGCTGGAGACAGGCAGGGAAAAGAGAAGAGAGAGAGAGAGAGAGACAGACAGACAGACAGACAGACAGACAGACAGACAGACAGACAGACAGACAAACATAGATGCGGAGACAGACAGACAGAAATGTAGAGAGAGGGGGCTTTGGAATGCGCTAGTCAAGTCTTCGCCGGATGTTCGGCGAAATTATCGCGGAAATTGTTGATTGAGCGAGTCATCTCTCTCTCTCTCTCTCTCTCTCTCTCTCTCTCTCTCTCACTCACTCTCTCTCTCTTTCTCTGTCTGTCTCTGTCTTTCTGTGTCTTTCTGTCTCTCTCCACCTAACGACACAGTCGATGCAATCTCTACAATGTTCATTTTGTATACGTGTTGTAAGATCCATTCATTACTAATTAGATATCAATCTTATTTCATCAAGCAATTACTACTGCTATTACAGTTATACATTTATCGCAGTGGCGTAACCAGGATTCCGGAATAGTGGGCTCGACATTTTCGAGTAAAAACAGACTACAAGCAAAATAAGTTGTCAAAGCGTTCTCGGTACATTCACGCATTCTCGTATTCTGCTCGTTTTCTGGTGCGTTCTGTTCTGATCATTCTACCCACACTCCCCTCGAAACATTTCTCAGTGGTTTTGCGCAAATCCCAAATCGATTGGTCGCAGTCAGAATATGGTAGGCTGGACCATGGACTACTAGATTACCTGGACGGCCAACTGAAAACGGTGCCTTACATCAGGGGGCTGGATAAGTGCAGCCTCCTGTGCATTTGCATGTAATTTTGGACATTTTCAACTTGCAATTGCTCGGATTCTGTAAAAGCTAAAATGATGAGGTATACACCAATGTTTTGCATTTTTATCCCTCTTTCAAACCATCCGTGCAAAATTTAATAACAAATAAAGGATAAGGGTCCAAAATCTGGCCTGAAACAGAACCCCTTCCAAAAAATTTTCTGTTAAATCAAGCTTTTGTTGGACAAAATTTTTCGAGATATAGCAAATTATAAAAGAAATACAAGCATCGTTCTAAACTGATCGAAACAGCAAGGAGTTGTAGGGGAATGAATATATCTGGAACAAAATAAATTTTCAAAATTTTGAAAATTTTGTTCAATATTTGGTCGAGATATAGCAAATTATAAAAGAAATTTTTGTTTTGGACAAGCATCCCAATTGTTCTAAAACTGAACATTGGTGTATACGAAACGACAATTTATCGGAAGGAGAGTGCTCACAGGGGCTGTAGGAAGCCCCTATATCTCACCGTCCAGGTAAATCTAGTAGTAGTCCATGGCTGGACCCTCACCGTGAGGGTCCAGCCCCATATTCTGACTGGGACGCAATCACGAGGGGGTACGTGAGGGCCTCACGTACCCCACCCCCACCCCCCACCCCCACTCGTGATTGCGCCAATGATTTATTGTAATCATACTAATCATCGTCAATTTCCTTAGCGTTAATACTTTCTCCATAGATATTCCGTCACATTTTCCGAGCTCTTGCTGTTCTCTTCTGCGTTTGTACCAATCAATGGTCAATCGATTGCTGTATAAAAATCGAGGTTGTATTTAAAAGAACCATTATAATTTGGCCCCCTCAAGGGCCCTCATAGCTTTTCATGCGCCAGTATTAATATAGCCGATTATTTCTCCCTCTCTTTTCGTCGGGTTGTCTAATGTGGTAGTTGACTCTCGCCTCTATATAACACTCATCAGCATAACCAGTGTTTAATCTAGACTCCTGGACTCCGGGGGAAAACTTAAAAAGCTGGGGGGTGAAACTGACAAAGCCGGGGGGAATTCTGCTAGGGGCCGCTGTTAGTCCATGTAGTATTCCAAAATTTCCGGGGGAATTTGAAATTTCCGGGAGAAGGACAATTCCCCCCGGAAACGGCCTAGATTAAACACTGAGCATAACTAGCTTATATTTGCGTTATATCAACTTATATGAATGTCCTATAGGCCTATAACGATTTCTCCTGTTAATTTCCCCGAAGGCTGCTGATATTTTTTTTTTTTTTTTTAAATCTAAGGAACGGAATTTGGTTAACGATTTTCTTTACTCAAGACTTTTAAAATGTCCGAACCATTGACATTGATTTGACGACTTCGGTGCCAATGTCTGCCTGCCCCGAACATACAAGAATCACATTTGCTGCTGTATATACTTTCTCGAAAGCTGCGCAGAAAAATCGAAAGCGAACGATAATACAGATCTATTACCGCATAGTTCACGTTCAACCGTATCTGACAAAAGATACCGATACATAAACAGCAAGCAACAGCAGCAGCAGCAGCCGATATAACGCAAACGAGGGCGCCTGTGGGTGGGGTGGGGGGTGAGGCCAGAGGGTCTGGAGGAGAAAATATTGCCGACCGATGTCAGGAAATACCAAGTACAAAAACATCATTAAATGTAACGTGATGTTCGGACTATCGGTCGGTAACGGTTAACGAAGATAACCTTTGAAAGCAGTCGCCCACGCAATTAATATGGCAGACCCTGGTCGACTGTCGGTGAATAATTGTAAACAGGTTCAGATAACTAATAGGTACCCGAGGAAACAGCCTGTTGGCTAGACTGTTTACTCCGATGACACACACAGAGAGACAGAGAGAGAGACAGAGAGAGAGAGAGAGAGAGAGAGAGAGAGAGAGAGAGAGAGAGACCGTGACACATTTGTTTTCGTCTAAATTTTGGCGTCAACAAGCAAAAGACACAACGCTGACTAGAACCTATCTAAAACAAACGCAAAAGGATACAGAAACAGCGGTGGGACATTACTGGTGAGGGGGCGGTGGAGTAGAGGGAGGATTTTGCATAGGCACAGACCTCACCGGGGTGACAGAGGGCGATCGGCCCCCTTCAAATCGACCAATGTAGGTGTAGCCCCATTGGAAGACAGAAGACTTCAGTAATTCACTCGCCCCTATTTCTCGAATATTATGTCATTAATTAGTTTTCTAAATGCTAAGCAATATGATGCTCGGGATTTGTCTGAAATTATTATTATTATTATTATTATTATTATTATTATTATTATTATTATTATTATTATTATTATTATTATTATTATTATTTAATACGGCGTAGCATGCACTGGTGGCTGTTACGAAAAATGCGCCAAGGCGTTATTAAAATGTTTTCAGCCGCAGTTCCAAAAATTGCCCCAAGAGGGTGTGGCCTGTGGCGTCTCTGTCTCTTTTCATCTTTCGTCTCCTTGAGACGCTAGTAAGTCGGCGCCTATATGGCGTTTTGTCACCCAACCGGAGGATATTCGGTTAGAATCGGACCCTAGCTGCATGCGTAGCGACCTTGGACAAATATTTCACCACTGTTTGTTTTCTAACTTACGATTCTTCAATAATAATAATAATAATAATAATAATAATAATAATAATAATAATAATAATAATAATAATAATAATAATAATAAATCATAATAATCATAATCATAATCATAATAATAATTTTCATAAATTCAACAGAATTCTTGATGCCAACATTTTTACAATTGAGACAATCACAGACGACAACTTCGAAATATCCCCAGCGGACAACGAAGCTTTCACGCTGTAACGAAATCTATCTGAGACACAACCAGTTAAAGAAAATGTTTCCCTCGCAAGTTCCCTGCAGTGAAGTGTCGAGCAAAAAGAAGTTGCCACGCCAAATGAGGGGACAATCTTCACCGCGAGAGATGAGTCGACAGCCTTCTTTCACGCTCACCAGCGATTTTAGGCGGCGATAATCGATATGTATCGCCGCCTAAATTCCTTTTGTTTAAAACTTTTTGCCGTAGGCGCGTCCCTGCCGATGTTGATTAAAGTGCATCATCGCCTGAATGATTTACGAGAATTCAAGGCGGGAGAAAAAACAAGAAAACATGCGATAAATGGCGGCTGCTGCTGCTGCTGCTGCAACCTTTCGCTTCTACCGAAACTAAACAACATGCTGGCTGAAATGTAGCCCAAAGACCATCCAACATAATCAAATATAGATCGATGAGCAGATATATGAGCAACGCTAGTGATTTGTGTGGCTCATTTTGCGATCGATTTCGTGAAATTTGCTCATTTGTTTCTGTGAAAGCCTTTGCAAGATGATGAAGTGACGTCCATTAAAAATGGATAAAAAATACAGTAAGTGTTACGTACGTAAGAGCGTATAATGGAATGTTTTGATTGGGGTGATTGGGTGCGTAATGATCCTAAATGGAATGCGCGTTTCCTGAAGAACGTAGCACAGACGGAGGCTTTCCCAAAGAGTGCAGTGAGTACTCCAGCACCGCGAAAGTATCAATCACTGATAAGTGTGTCTGCAATTTAGGGGGAAAACTTAGGAAAACATAAACCGTACATCAACGAGCAATAATTTGAACGGTGTTGTTTTGAAAAACTGTTTTTCGACTTTTTTTCTTCCTCGATAACATTCTATGAAACTACGTCCAGACGAAAGCTTCGAGGATGTAAAAGTCTCTGGAGAGAGAGAGAGAGAGAGAGAGAGAATGCTTTTAGTTTTAGAGCGCTCAAATCAGATGATTGACATCGTATGATTCAGCATGATGGACTTTTCGAGAACAATAATCGCAAATAATAATTATTAATAACTACGCTGAAGATTTCATGGATGGAAAAGAAAAGCAATGAAGAGATCTTAAATGAATTTGGAATAAAAAGAAGTCTGATGGTAACCATCAAAAAAGGCAGCTTTCCTTCTTTGGACACATGAAGAAGGAAGGCCTGGAGCACTTGGCAATAACCGGGAAAGTGGGGAGGGGAAAGAGCAAGAGGAAGGCAGAGAAAATCCTAGGTAGACTGCCTACGAGAAGGAATTGAAAGAGTAAATAACAACATCGAATTAATAAGAGGATGTCAAGATCGAACAAAGTGGAAATCCATGGTCGCTAACGTAGAAATACACAGCACATAAAGAAGAAGAATAACACAGACAGGTAACAAATACTATACAATACAATACAAAATCGCTTTGTTAAATCAACCTTGGCAAAACGCAAGGTCGAAACTGTAATACATAATTATATATAATATCACTTCATACTCATAGGCGGCCTATATAATGAGTATGTCGTGATGAATGCTCTAATTGCGAGAGACCCAAAAAGTGATCCTCTGGTTCACTAGACCAATGATTCCCGAGCTCCTCGACTACATTGTATTTCCGACACTTAAGCGGGCCGCAATGTTATAACATTCTAATATTTTGACTATACTGCGTACTGTTGATGATTCTGGTCCGGATTCTTACGATGAAAAATCTAATCGATACATGGGGGAATCTACTGTAAATGCTCATAAAATCTAAAAGTTATGTAATATCATTCTTACCATACAGAAACAAATTCTAAAACCTAAAAACGTATATCAAATATTGGGACCTCGCGGGCCACTTTCTGAGGGCTGGCAGGCCACAAGTTGCCCGCGGGCCGTGGTTTGGCAACCTCTGGACTAGACGATTACTCATGCACTGCATGGATGCTGCTGTGGCGATGATGGTTCTGCTGCTGCTGCTGATGATGATGATGATAGAGGGGAAGAGGAGGTCTGGCCGTGCTATTGCGCTTCTAACGTAAGCGTCAGCAAGAAGTATTTCCACGTTCGATCGACGTCAGTAGAATTCAAGACAAAAGGGTCGAAACAGAAAGCCTTTATACGCTCAGACTTATTCGAAACGTTAACAACAGAGACTGCCGCTGTGAGGAATTTCGATCAAATCACTTGACGTAGGTGCTTGCTTTTCTTTTCTTACCAAAGGCCATTCCACATGTGGGGGTCCCCGTGCTCCCTTATTGAATGTCTGCCTCTTCAACCCCTCCCCCCAATTGGGACCCCTATACTTACTACGTAACTATAGCAACAGATAATTGGCCCCATACTTAGTAGTTGCCACCCCTTCCCAACGGACCTCCACTTGCCAAATCCTGGAGCCGCCGCTGGTTCTTACAGAGCGTTTAAACGTTAGTCTACTGTCTTTATCTAAAGCGAATTAAGATCGATTAATTAATTACTGTTTAGCTGTACAAACTCCGATGCTTACGTTTCGAGATAGACCAGTGGCTAAAACGCTTTATCGAAGGAGTTGAGCGCGCTAGGCCTAAACGTGTAAAAGATTAACCGATCATTTTCAGAATTCACAAATTCCCGACAGAATGAGTCATTCGAATCGTCACGTGTCGTTCGCTTTGCCGTGCCCTTCGCGCCCTCCCTCTTCCTCTTCCTCTTCCTCTTCGTCTCCCAGACCCTGCTCCCCTCTGGCCGCGTCCTCCGCCTGGATCCTGTCGCCCGGCCTGCCGATCACCGTTCGCGTTCAGCTGCCCGACGACCGGCCGTACAGCGCTCTGCTTCGGCAGACGAAGACCGTCTACGACCAGCTGCTGTCGGAGAGACAGCGGAAACTGCAGCAGAAGATCAACAGCACGCAGACGCAACACCTGGACAGGTACGGACAACTCCTGCAGACCGATCGCAACAAGGTAAGTTCTGCCGGTGTCCGACCATCTTCTACCCAGTGGCGGTTCCACGTGGGGGGAGGAGTGGGGATGCTTGTCAAAATATTTTTGGGTACAAGTCTAGTAAAACGACGGGGAAAATTGCCTTGACCTTTTTGTTTGTTAACCTTTTTCAAGTCTTTTCGGCAAAAATTTATTTTTGATTTTTCAGCCTTTTTTTTTTTCCCCACCAATTTATTGATTTTTCCTCTCTTTTCCCCCCCAAGAAATTTCCTGGAACCACCACTGTTATCCCCCCAAGAAATCCTGGAACCGTCAATTATCGTTCAACTGATAAATCCCCTGTCGTAATCGTCGTCGTCGTCGTCGTCCCTGTCGTCGTCGTCGTCGTCGTTGTGATTATTCTGTAGCAACGCTGTTCATTGCGTTGTTGATGTATGTGAATTGCGGTCGTAAAGGCCAAACGCCCGTATGAGAGAGTTGAAGTGCTGGCGCCCAGTGTTTAATCTAGACTCCTGGACTCCGGGCGGGGGACTGACAAGGCCGGGGGAAACTGACAAGGCCGGGGGAAGTCAGCTAGGGGGCTGCTGTTAGCTGATGTAGTATGCCAAAATTTCCGGGGGGAATTTGAAATTTCCGTATGGGAAAAGGGCAATTTCCCACCCGGAAACGGCCTAGATTAAAACCCTGTTGGCGCCTTCGATTTTCCTTGGCATCGATGATCGGCTGGATGGTTGCTGCCAACCTTTCCCTCAAATTTTTTTCCTTCCACCGAAAAAACATCCTATGTACAGTTTGTACACACTCACAGTTGAGTCGACTCAGCCGATATGTTTCTTCTTTCTGTTTCTGATTGTATTCCTGACCATACGACTGGCTAGGACTGTCGGTTTAATGCGATTATGCGCCGCATTTTGTTCTGTTTTCCGCACTGCGATTTCCGAATAAATGTGCGTCAATTTTATCCGCATTATTCGCTATTTTGTCACATAATATATTGCATTTTTGCTATTTTCCTAATATAGGCCTAGGCATAGATTTAATAGATTTATAGGTTATTAGCGCCAGTTTGGATGACCTTTTTATGCTTTTTTGCTCGTCAGTCGTTTTTTATCGTAAAACTCCGCAATTTTCGGATATATACGAGGTGAAATAGGCGCATAAATGGGAAATTTCCGCATTTCCCCGCATATTTAGGACCGCTGAGTACCGCATATTTTCATTTTAAAAACCGCATTAAACAGGCGCTTCTTTAAAAAGTGGCAGGAGAGTTTGACCTAAGATGGAACTTCCGCTCGTGATATTTGGCATTCTAGTTTATGAGATTCTCTTTCCAGTTGTCTTTCTGAAATCAGGCACCGTCCATTTTGTCTGTCAGAATTTTTTTGATTGTCAGGTATCTTGAATCATGACAGATACTGGCCGAGGTTCTTATTCCAAGGACATGAAATGACCCAAATTTGACAGAAACTAAGAGGCGCACTTCGCGAATTCCGATTGAATTCAAAGTGGAACGAGTTCTCCAAAAATATTGTCTACTGAATAGAAATCGAAACTGCTAGGTTTTAAAATCCATAACTGTTTTGTTTATTCTTCTCTCATTCACAGTTCTCCGATACAAAATTTGAGCCTATCGACCGACTCTTGCCATCTCTCTCTCTCTCTCTCTCTCTCTCTCTCTCTCTCTATATATATATATATATATATATATATATATATATATATATCGTTAATTAATTATGGGAATTTCCTTATAAAATTTTATTTTACAATTGTGCGCCAAAGCGAAAAGTTTCCATGTGGCGATTTGAATGACCATAAATCATGGCTTATTTTATTATCTGTAGAGTGCTTTAGAGTAAGTTCAAACACAACTCTGCTCTGTAGTAGTCTGATGTACCACTCAGCTGTATACTTTGATTTGGTTTTGCTCTTGTTTACTGCACGGGTTGGACTTTAAAAGTCTTTTATTCAGTGATGTGGTGGAAAGCCGTGCGTGGCCTAGTGTCTGCAGGTCCACTTTATGGGATATACCATATAGACCATATGGTTTACACAGCAGAGACAGTGATGCGAGGCGCTGTCTAACCCTTTGTAAACTGTTCACGATTGAAGAGAGAGAGAGTCTGTGTTTACGCGAAGAATGCCAAAACGCATAGCTAAATGGTTGCGATCGGAAGCACAACTGACCTTCCTGCATAGCACCACGAATGCTTAGAAGAAAGGCGGACGGGAAATAACACAGCGCTGTAGGAAGGAAGAGGAGGAGGAGAAACGGAATAATACTCCAGGAGCAGTTAAACTCACTAAACTCTAATAACTCGTCCAAGAATCATATATATACGCTGGTCCGAAGGAAGTGGGGGTGCAGAGGGTGCAGGTGCACCCCTGGAAAAAATTAGGGAAGATGAGACTGTTTTCATTTTGTTTGTCAGGATTTCTGAAAAGAAGATAAAGAATAAAGGAAGGATGATGACCATTTTATTGCTTGTCAGTTTTTTGTGATAAATGATTTTTAGCTACACCCCTGAAAAAATGCACCCTGCTAAAAATTCGTTCAGACGGGCCTGTATATATATATATATATATATATATATATATATATATATATCAACATCAACAGCCATGCGGATATGTTGGGTGCATTCAGGATATGGACAGTTCTGGAGCGCGATGTTGTACTATAAATGAGAATTCGGTTGATTTTGTATAAAAGTAGGCCTATATTCTTTAATAACATATCAGTCAAAAACATCAGCGGAAGAGGAAGAACATAGCCCCAAAGACTACAAATCTAGGTGTATTAAATAAGTAAGTAAGTTCACACCCATAACAATATCATTTAAAAGTGACTGGATAACATGGATAACATCTATTGGTGCATATATAGATAGCACTGTAGCAGGCATGGCCATGGAAGGACATACAGGCTTATCACGCATTTCTAATAAGTGGTTAATATGCAGCAGTTGTGTCCACAGACTCCACACGCATGCGCACGTGGAAGCTTCACCTCTTCAGCCTCTCTCCTCCGTGCTACTTTTTGTTATTTTATAGATATGTTCATTGGCAGTCTCTACTCTGCTAACCCTGTTCCTTCATAGTTAACGCTGCCGTAGTCAGAATTCTATAGTATAAACTTATAAAGGGTCACCATCACTTCTGCAGAGGCTTTAACTAGGTCAGACCAAACTAACTAGGTCAGACCAGTGTTTTATCCAGACCCCAGGCCTTGAAGGGGGCAAATTGGCTCGACTGGCGGGGAAGAGACACAGTTCAACTTCAAATGCAAACATTTGTGTCGGTGCTGGGATTTGGGGGGGAGGGAATTTTGAGGGGTTTGGGAGAATCTTCCCCTAACAGCTCTGGATAAAACACTGGATCAGACCCGTCCGGGGAGGGGGCTTGGGGAGCGTGGAGAGCTCATCATACAAAGTCTGAACAATGAACCAGTTGAGAAAATTTGGGGCAATAATATATTAAGATCTTTAGATTAGAAGCACATTTACAGACTCAATTACAGCAAATAGAAAACCATCTTTGCCCTCCCTCTCAGCTGATGAAATTTTCTTATCGCTTTTGCACGAAAACTCACGACCGGTCTACGACGGAATATATATATACAGGCCCTCCGAGAGGGGGCAGGGGGCACTGCTGGCGGTCTGGAGGGGGCCTGGGCCGAATGAATATGTATAATTAACAATAAAATGAATAATAACACTAAAGAATGGTTAAAAATGTCAGTTCAGCAGAGGGGCTTTTGGACACAGTGCTAAATAAACGGCAAAAACATAAAAAGGTCGTAAACATTTATAATAAACGGCTGACGAGCAAAAAAAAAAGGTCGTCAAGAAAAATGATGACTTGTCAAGGGCCCGTCGGCCATTCTGTTCTGCACAGGCCTGGAATTTCTCTCGGAGGGCCTGTATATATATATATATATATATATATATATATATAGTGGCCTGCTCTCCTGTTCTCTCTCGTGGCTGCGCTAGTGATAGTTATACCAATAATATATAGGCTACTGTAGTTATAGTTAAGCTAGCATTTCTACATGCCCAGTCTCTCTCTCCCTCTTTCGCACTCTGTATCTCTGTGTCTATGACTCTCGTTGCTTGTAAAGATCCACAGCACGACTTTCCGTTCTTTAGACCTATTTTAAACACAGAAGACATTCTCTTAAACCACTTTAAACCCAGTTATTGCAACAAGTGCGGCTGCTGCTGCTGCTGCTACTACTAATAATTCAACTACTTCTACTACTACTATTACTACTATTACTGCTACTACTACTGCTGCTGCTACTACTACTACTACTACTACTACTACTACTACTACTACTACTACTACTACTACTACTACTACTACTACTACTACTACTACTACTACTACTACTACTACTACTACTACTACTATCTACTATCTACTATTACTAGGATTTATAAAGTAACTAGGACTAAATTCAGTTCGTATTAGCAACTTATAATAAAGCAATGTCATGGAATGAAAATATGACGAACCTTTCAGTTCAAAGAGTAAGGGTGTAGTTGTAAACCCTGACGTTAATGATGGTTGTAGTGATGATGATGATGATGATGATGATGATGATGATGATGATGATGATGATGATGATGATGATGATGATGATGATGATGATTGGTGCTACATACGTTTAAAAAGAAAAAAAACGTTAAAAACGCGTCTGTTTCTGAGAATATAAAAAACGTAAAAAAAGTTGAGAAAAACGTTCATTTACTTTTCAGACAACACAAAAATCAGCATGCTAATTTTTTACAGTGTTAGCGTATGCCTAATTAGTTCATAAACGAAGAAAAACAAGACAACGAGTAACATTCATTAGTAACGCAGAGAACGCTAAAGTTAGACCTAGGCCTATATAGGCCTATACGGTCGAGGTAGACTAGGCATACAAGCTTTAAAGACATAAAAAGTCAAAAGTTTAATAATGCATTAAGGCAAGAACTCCCGGTAAAGTTGGAAATTGTTAAAAAATTTCCTTGGAGTTCTTCATGTTCTTCATCGCCATCTGACTGGTCTAACCACTCTATGGTTTCTTCCATATAGTTTATATCGTCCTGCTTTTCCCTTAGGCGAAGATTAGGCTAGCATGTACAAACACTACATCTCACACTCTCTTGCTCTGCGCATGGTTTTAACCCTTCATGTGGATGAAGTCAAAAGTTGACCAATTTCTCTTTCTCTCGCAGGCTGAGGCAGATGTCACCTGTGCTAGTAGGCTACTCTAACCATAACTTGTTGCAGCTCCGGAACATGAGATCCGAATGACATCCACTATCGATATACTGGCTATCGATATGCTTTAGCAGCTACAATCGCCATCGGTCGTACAAATAAATCCAGGCATAATTTAAATTGTGTAGCGCCTTGATAAATATTTGAACATTTTGATTTTCCAATGACCGTTTGTCTGACCAATGATCTAGAAATAGGCCAATGAAAACACTATAGTGCAAAAGCTGTTGTAAAACACAAAAGTACAAAGAAATATTAAAACACGTTATAAGCGCAATTTTTTTTAAGAAAAAAACGAAAAAACGTTTCACATAATATAATAATAATAATAATAATAATAATAATAATAATAATAATAATAATAATAATAATAATAATAAGGTTTAAAGTGGTTCAGAAGGGTTTGCCCTGTGTGAGAACCACTGTTGTACTCTTCCAATCTAGTAGCTCTAGTACTGAGGTTTATTTTGAAATCATTCACAATCGTGGCCATGGCTATCTCTCATTCAATTCATTCCATCTGTCCACAACTCTTGCGCTAAAAAACTGCTGCCTGTGCCTCCCAAGTCCCAACCTATTTCTTAAACAGTTTCATGTTGTGTCATCTGGTTCCATTATATAAGCCCCCTCTATGACGATGATTATGAGCAAGATGATTTCAGGACCGTGACATTAAGACGCGTGAATTTAATGCTTAGCTTCGTCACAGTGTCACCGCTTATAATTGCCAAGATCTACTATTAATTCAGTCATTAGCGTTCCATGGCTGTGTTTAAGTATTGAAGGAGAACTTATTCTAATTCTTTTGTAGGCGTCGGAATTTGAGCGCTGGGCGATTGGTGCACTGACGCATCTGAAGAACGGTTGTTCGAAGGAACTGGACGAACTGAGACAAGACTACGAATCGAAATTCGTGAAAATGAGGATCAGTCTCGAGAAGCAGTCGACGGCCGATGGTCGCTCGCACAAGTTCACCGTCAAAACCTCTCCACAGCATCAGCAACCAATGCATCTCACCAACCGCAACTAAAACCGAACGTTGACATCCGGTCTCCTCCTCCTCCTCCTCCTCCTCCTCTTCCTCCTCCTCCTCCTCCCTCCTCCTCCTCCTCCTCTTCCTTCGCTCCTCTGCCAATCAGTGTCGTCGACTGAAAAAGTCGAGGCTCTGCAATCGAACTCTCAAATGGAAGCAAAACAATTTCTCTATACTCCGAACTGCAGCTATGCGTTTTTATTGACTGCGGCTTAATGTATATGTAGATTTATATTCATTTTTATTTGCTCGCTTTGATTTCGCGCTTAAAGGGGAAACATGAAAGAGCAAGAACACTTATGCTTACTGTAGGCCTAACTGCTTCCATTAGTTAGATGAAACAGTTTTCGTAATTACAGCAATTTACAAGATATTATTAATTCACAATAATTAATCGGTGGCACGACAATTCGTCTACAGTCTTTTCGTCTACCGACAATAGGTCTACTACAATATCTGGGCTGGGGTTGGGGTTAGGGTGGGTTTAGGTTAGGGTTAGTGTTAGCCTGTTAGGGTTAGGTTAGGGTATCGTAGTAGACCTATTGTCGGTAGACCAAAAGTCTGTAGACGAATTGTCTGTAGAACCGAATTAATCCCGTTTTTGCGAACTCGCCATTGAGTAAATACTAATATAAGCCTACATGCCGATGTAGCAATTAAATTACTGATTAAATGCAGTGGCGACGCCAGAAGTTTCAGAGTGGGGTTATAGGAGGGGTTATACGGCGAGCACGTTGAGGGGGTCTCCGGAGTCAGAACCCCAGTGGGGTCCAGGGGCCAACCCCTGGTCAGAGGGTCAAGGGCGAAGCCTCCCCTGATGCTGAACAACTTTACAACATTAGAATTCGTTAGTATTACTATTCCACACGCAATGAATGTACTGAATAACTTTTAAATAATATTTTTATATATCCGATAAAATTTCTTGCAAATAGTAATATGGACGGCGATGACGGACCCCAGTCAGTCGGTCTGACGCACGACTGCTTGTGATATAGATATATAGAGAACGCTTGATACTTAAACTATAGTAGAGCCGATTCTCAACCATCCCTCTACTCCCCCCTCACAAAAATTTCTCTGCAATTTTGCATGAATCTCACGGGTGGCCCTGATGGCAAGTGGGGGTGTTCAAACCCCTCCAACCCCCTCTCCGTGGCCTCGCCACTGATTAAATGTGCATATTCAGTAAATAATTTTCATACGCTGTCCAGTAGGGTCTACAATGTATATAGCCTGGACCAAATTCCTAAGATTAAATTATTGTATTGATCCGAAGGCATGAAGTGGAATAGCCGTGGCTAGACTGTTGGCCTACCTGCCATCGAATTTGTATACACGGTGTGAGAAACGACAAATTTCAGATATTCTTAATTCAAAACTCAGAGACAAGTATTCTACTTAGAAGTCAGTGATTCCTGCATGCTCATACTTAATATCTTTAAACTGATGCGTCTCATGCTTTGGTACAAACATCGATACGACGATCAATTAAGACTTGGAATTAAGACGCCAATTTAAGCTTCGGGCTTTGAACTTTGATGTAGCGCTTTTATTTCTTGTCATGCACACAGTCACAGAATTTCGAGTTGAACTGTTTGAAAACAAGACTGCAGGTCGATAAGGAAATGGATATCTCCGAAGAAAGAGGGCTCATAAGTTTCCAAACTTTCACAGGCACGAATTCTTTTAAACCCCCAAAATGCGAGTTCATGAAGAGAAGTCCAGTTTATGAAGTTCATGAAGTCCAGTTCATATATAAAGACCAGGGCCTACTGTAGGCCCTATTAGTTTCTCATCACACGGCAGCTATGTTTTAAAATCTGTTTCAATCCTGTTTTACAAAGTTCCTCATTGCAATAAATTTGGCTGCTTTCAATCAAATCCTATCATCAAATTCTGTAGTGCCACTTCATAATGAAGTTAATAATACAGAAGCATTATCCGATGGCTCACCAGATCCATAAGAAACCAATCAAATTCCAGGTTATCAGGCCGACCAACCGCCCAACAGTATTAACAGTCTCTGGTTGATAAGCTGCGGCAAAGTTATGGATTAACTTAGCATGATTTAAAGTGGCTTAGGAGGCATTACTGCCTGTGTGAAAGCCACTAGGGGCACTGACGGGGCTTGAACCCGCTCCGTCAGCCTGACGCTCCAGCACGTAACCCACTCTGCCATCTTCCGCCCCCAAATTAGGCCTAGAAATCTGGATCTAAATCTTGATTGAAAACAAGCAGTGCGCACAGTTAAGACAACGAGTTCCAGAGCCTGCTGAGTCAGGCACCGATCGAGAAAACAGATGCCAAGAACTGCCAGAATATTGGAGATCGAAAGTGCTATTGCAGTCTTTGCAGACAATGACAACGTTAAGCATTGTCTTACAAAAGTTTCCTGTTCGAGCACAAACTAAGCTTACCTAACTGATCTTCCGATGCAACAGTTCCCACACTTCTTAGAGGTCGATTAGTCGATTAGTCCTATGGCAATCTTGACTGAATTTAGGCTCACGCGGTGTGGTTTTTGGTGCGCTGCGGAGTCACAAAAGTCATTGATTGGACATTGATATGATTCTACTTATATACTTACCTACTTAAGGTGAGCGTTCATTGTTTTGGCATATTAATCTCGCCCTTTTAATTTTTAAAAAGTCATATTATTAATAAATGGAAGGCTAGTGAATATACCGTGTAATGCATTAAAATAATTTTATATTTGAAATACATTCGAATTAATTTAAGTGCGTACAAAAGAAATATATACCTCAGTTTATTGTAATCGGTGCGAGGCTATGTTTATCGTGTATTGTGTAGTCTGAGGTGGAGCGAGTGGTCGTAGACTTCTAGTCGTTGTTTTCTTTATTTTGAAAGTCAGAAATGAGTGGCAAAGACGAAGAGTTAGCCAATTCTGGCAATGGTAAACGAGGATCTTATTGATTAATTTTAGCTTATTATGTGGGTCTTTAATTGACACTGTCGAAGCGATTAGAAATGCATTTTGCTGGTTGCATGAAGGTTTCGCATACCGGATATCCATTGAACTTTATATAATAAAATAATAATATTTTTAAATGATAGTAACAGTAACATTTACTATTACAGTAATAATAGCGGTAATAATTATAATGGTCTGGAGTCAGGGCACTCAGAGGTATGATGCCAACTGCCTAACAACCGTTATATATATATATATATATATATATATATATATATATATACATACATACATACATACATACATTCATAAATACATAACCGGTATCTTATATATTAATGAATTTTCTTAGGATTTTTTGCTTTGGATTTTAGATAGGAAAAATGTGGCATGTAGCAGTGTTACATCAGAAACAAGATCCAAAGATTCTTTGCCTTCTCTTGTGAGTCAACATGAAGTTGACAATGAGAAAGCACGACAAGAAGAAGAATGGAGAAGTGAACTTTTTCAGGTAAAATATTGTTTACATTGTATGGTTGTTGCCCGTCTCTTCGATCTTAATTGAACTAGACTCACTTACCCACTGCTGCACAGAACAAACGAGAGTCATTGCTACTGCCAGGATGATGGAATATGGTGATACACTGTTGACCTGAGGATACATGAGCTCCTTAGGACAGGGGAGATGGCGAGATGCGCACGTGCGGTGGGAAATCAAGTCAGTTGTTGGCCTGCACTTTTCAGTGCAAGGCCATTGTCAATTAGAAGTGATCCCATTGCTCCTTTGGGAAGATGTTGCCACTGCCTATTACTATCCATCGTCAGCCATTCCTCTGTTAGAATGGGGCCCCACTTGAAAGTATGGTAGTAGGTTGGCTATGTGGTGGAGGCTATCTGAGGTATGTGCTGACCAATTTGCACCCTCTCCCCAATCGAACTAGAGCTGCACCAAATATCTGAACTGTATTTGATCTAGAAAAGAGAAAGTCTACAGACCTCAGATGATAATACCAGTTTTCTGGCTGAATGGCAGACGGTTATGTGTTTAAGTCTTGAGATATCTGAGTTCTCTGTGGCTTTTCTTGGCTCCTTAGCATTTAAGATACAGGGAATAATGCTTTGACTGGGTTTTACTGTATTTATACTTCTTCTGTAGTGAGACTTTCATTTTATGTCAGTTTCATTTTCTAACTTAATTAGTTAGTTTTAGAATTTACCGGTAAATGAATATGAACATTTTCTTATCTGTAGCTTGAAAATGAAATGCAAACTTTGAGATCGGTGTTGGTGGCTAAGATTGAGGAAGCAGAGAGGATCAAAAGGAAACTGGGAATTACGCCACTTGTGGAATTTAAAGAAGATATGAAACATGGATATCAGACTTTCAAAGAATCTGATCCGTAAAATGTTCCTTATAAATCTTCTATTGTTGTTTGTGATCATTCCTATGATGCCATCTCTAATGTTGCCTTACAGTGTAAATAGTATTTGATGTCACACTTAGAAGAATATCACACTTAGAATATCAATCATTGAATGATTCCTGCCACCTTTTTATACTTTTATACAGTTTTGTGTATACCCATGTGATAAAATAATAGTTAAAGATTTAGTATATAATTTGATGGAAGCAGCTGACACCATGCTTTGATAATTTTTATTCCAAAAAATTACCTTCGTTTCTTTAAGATATTTGTTATTTATTTCTTCTCTCATTATGTTTGACTTCCTTTTCTCATTTTGAATGGAGTTTTAATTTCTTGCAAATGCATATAAATTTGTTTTTTAACAAAACGATTTAAGTTCATTTGTTAAATGATTTGATCATATTTACTGTTAACTCACATGTCAAGATATGAATATCTGGCATGTTTTGTCATAGCCATTGTAGAGCTAAAAATCCTCCTGCATGTTATTGCTAAGAATGACTGGCAGTATGTTTCTGATTGTAGAGTTAAAAAAACCAGTGCAGCAATTAAGGACTTTGGAGATTTTGCATCAAAGAAGTTAGAGAATCTTAGGTGAGAATCAATTGATCTCTATGATTTCTACTGCATTGCGGTGATAATCTTACCAATGATGGTGTTCATCTTGGTCTTTTGATGCATTAGGACTTCAAATTTCATGCAGTAGAACTGCTCTTGGTATGCGTGCATTTCGAGTTGTCGAGACTAAATTTGCAATTCATTTCCGGTATCAGAGTAAACTGATGATTGTGCAGTCTGCTTTACTTTCTGTTGCCTATTGCCGAGAAACAGCCAGTATTTGACTGTCTTTGGCCTTGAACCACTGTGGAGGTGATAATAAATTATAAGGTGTCCAATCTCTTCTTTATTTTAGAAACTCAGATGCATTCAAGTCACTGGAAGAGAAAGTTGGTGGTGCATACACCAGTGTTAAGGTTGGAGATTTAAAACTTTAAATTGGTAGACTTCATTTGTGACAAACTATGAAAAGTCAGGTGTTTTTATGTTATTGACCTTTATGATAAGAAAAAGGTAAAGGTTCGCCCATTCTTGATTTTGAGTGTCAGGGTCCGGTGCTGATCTCCTGTGTCAGGGGTTATCAGGCAAGCAGCGACGCAGGTGGCTAAAGCCATTACCGGTAATCTAGAGTAGTTTGCCATTGCTTTCTCTAGACCCGCATTTTACCTTCACAGCCACAGCTCCTACTCAGTTACCACCGCCCTCTAGCGAATGAAGGCTGAGTCAACCTTAGGGGCTCCTGCAGGGTTAAACCTGTTCCGTCAGCGTGCCTGTCAAGCGTGTTACCAATCTGCCATCTTCCCGCCCCAAGCACTTTACAGCTATTATGAATCCTTAAAGCACAGAGTGATGCAGTATATTTGATAGCTTGAAACTGACGATAAAATGGCAGCAGCAAGAAAGTCAGAGACAATATAAAACTATTTATCATGATTTCATAGTTTTAATGAGATATGAAAGAACTAAGGAATAGTGTGGCGTAGTGTGGTGGTTGCATTGGTGTTCCTGGCTGTGGTGGGATTGTCAGTGCTTGTTGTAGTTTCCATATTATCAAAATATGTGGTTATGATTGCAGAAGCAAATTTCTTCCAGCAAGTCAGAAGATAATGAACATTCTGAGACTGAATCTGCCAAGCCTGCCGAACCGGCTGCGCGACCATAATGCCACACAATCAACAATATTTTCAACACTCTTCTTCCAGGATTGTATTTTATAAAACATATAAAGAAGAAATAGAGCAATGTTATGACACATACTAAGAGAGCAATGTCAGAAGTGTCTAAGCAGAAGCATCGTTAATAAGTTAGTAAATATTAATATAATTTTACTGTCTTCCATTTCTGTTAAGTCATTAGATAGTCTGAGATTAGATTGACTTATGCTGTTGATTTTATTAAGAATGATCAATGACTGAGATGTGATCAAGTCATCTGCAACAGGAACGTATAGAATTTGAGGACCAATGTAAATTATTATGTGTATTTTCATGCTATATAAATCAAAGTTAGAGTCTTAATTTTCCTGGTTATATGTATTGTATGTGCACATAAGCTTTGTTAGACAGATTTGATCATATTTCTATCTGAAGTTTTTTTTATAGTGTCAGTGTTGCTTGGTGACCCTTTTTGTTTATTTACTCTATATACAAATGAATAAGTGATTTTAGATCTATTATTCTTGATTTATGACAATACTTTAAATGTCCACCATCCAACAGTGGTATGCATTTACTGTGGCAGTTTTTGTGATTTAAATTTGTTAATTTTTGAGTTAGTTAGTTAATTAATTAATTAATTAGTAATAACTTATTTTACATTCAATCTATCAAAGACAATACTTAGTAGGATATCAGACCTATGCAAATCTTCATTCACTCGTCCTTTTCTGTGTCAAGAGTATATATTTATAGAATATATAGCATGTATTGAGCATTGAAGTAGCAATTGCTAGATGAAATCCACATTAATTTATGATTAACTTCTTAAAATGGTGTATCATTGGTTTGTGTGCAATCACTGTAATACTGTTAAAAAATGTATGCATATTTAATGGTTTAAAGAGAGAATTTTGCCAATTCTAGTGCACTTATTATTTTATTGTCAATGTAGCACAATTGTAGATCATGTAGTGTAGAATTTATATATTATGTGCTATTATTTACCTAAGGGCAGTGTTAGGAGTGATCTTAGATAAAATGATCTAAGATCACAATCTAAGATCACAATTCATGATCTTTGATATGGATCACTTTTTAGTAATGATCTTTGACTCTGACTTTAAATCACTTTTTCGATGATTTTGATCTTTATTATCAACAGAAGATCAAAGATCAAATTATACGTATTCTCCCAACTAAGTCAATTAATCAATAAATGAACTTCTATGGCGCCACTATCATAATACCCAGGGCCTCAGCTGATGGCGCACCAAATCCAAATTGAAATTATTTCCAATTATTATGTATTCTCTGTTGTTGTTGCTTCCGTGTATTGAGTAAATGGCGGAAAAAATCAAACATTCTTTGCATTTTATTTATCTATGTAGTTATTGTTTCCATGTATTGAGTAAAATGGCGGAAAAAGCAAGCATTCCTTGCATTTTAGATGGAATTTTTTAAAATATATGACATTTAGGCCTATAAAGAAAAAGTTGTAACTGATTGCTGTTACTGTGTGAGCAAGATAATTTCTGGCGGCTTGCATTCAACAAGCAATTTTCTCTGACACTTCAAGGTTATTACAGTCGCTGTCTCGCTGAATACCACAAGGTTCCATCATGGGTCCTTTGCTATTTATTATTTACATTTCAATTAAATTATCATTAGGCCTACTAATTAATTAGTGTTGTAGGGTTAGGGTTAATAAATATATTTGTATGATCTTTGATCTTAGATCACTTTTAAAGAGATCTTGATCTTAGATCATTTATACTCTAGTGATCTTTGATCTTGTTCTGAGATCAATTTCTCTCTAGTGACCTTGATCTTTGATCAAGATCATTTTCCATGCGATCATTCCTAACACTGCTTAAGGGTGGGTGTTTAAAATTTTGAAATTCACATGACAGTTGCTGTAAGATTGCTTGACTGTGTTAATATTATAATTAATACTGAGCATATAACAAGGTACAAGTTCATTATGTCTGCATATCTGCATCAAATGTTTGAATGTATTTTAATGTCTCGTTCCATTGAAGAGTGTGTGGTATATTGCATGTGTATGCTCTCTACAGCTGTAAACATATAAATATGTGCAATATAAAAACAGTTGATAAATAATTTTATAAATGGTTTATAAAAAGTTACCTAAATGACAGAAAGACAGATGGAAATAGTTAAATGCAGGCATCAATATCTACGATTCAGTAGATTTATCGTGTCCATTATCACAGTGCTATTACCATTGTCCAAAAATGGCTATTATTATTATCATTATTATTATTATTATTATTATTATTATTATTATTATATGGTTGTTATTATCATATGCATAGCAAATAACTAAGAATGGTAAGTTTCAGGCAACTAACCTTGCTTTCATTTGCCTGGGTGCTGGAGGGGTTTACCGTTTAACACCACTGGTCGAAGATGACCCTCCCAACAGGTTTAATTCTTGATTCTAGTTGACAATCTCGTCACTGGGGTCTGAAAATGTTGGTCTCACTCATACGTATTTTTAAAAATTTATCACAGAATCTCTTTTATCTTTCTGGCTCTAATTCAGAATGGGTTTTGTGCGCCATCAACTGATGCCATAGGGCAGAGTTTCCCAAACTGTGGATCGCAGGGATAAGTCTAGTGGGTACCTGGGTAGCGCAAAATCAAATTCAGAAGTGTCATTTTCTAACCAATGCCACAATGTCACAGGCCTTGAAAGTTGCAACTAGGCGCAGGTTTTACGACATTTATAATTATGCCTGCAATCCTCCATACATGCCTTAAAATGATTAGTGTTTTATCCAATTTTAGTTGACAATAAGTTTGCAGGGTCACGGTATGCTACAAAGCCGTTGAAGTGAATCGCACAGTTCCAAAAGTTTAGGAAACCCTAGCCTATAGGCCTAGTAGTACTTTTTTTAAAATTAACCTTATTTCGCAATAACGCAAAGAAAGCGTATTACGACCATTTTGCTCAGAAACTTCACTAACAATAGGAAATCTCGAGTAAATTATTAATCGAAAACCAAGCAGTTATTAAGCATTTTGCCATACTCGCATAGCATTTGTAAGACGCATAGCAAAGGTATGTTCCTGACAACATTTTTAAAAAGATAATTTTCAAAAAATTTGAACATCTATTTATCTGACTTTGACTTACCTTTGCAAGAATATAAATATTTCTGCCGAATATATTTGTATATTTTCATTGGAATTAAATCAGAACTTTTGTTTGGGGCGGAAGATGGCAGAGTGGGTTACGTGCTGGAGCATCAGGCTGACGGAGCGGGTTCAAGCCCCGTTAGTGCCCCTAGTGGCTTTCACACAGGCAGTAATGCCTTCTAAGCCACTTTAAATAATGCTAAGTTTATTCAAAACTCAGAAGATTCTTTTCAACTAACGTTCGCCAGATGGCGCGATGCATTTTAAAAACATTACATTCTATGATTATTGTCGCGGAGTAGTTACAACTTACAAGACCGCTGAAGTGGGCCACGGTTCCAAAATGTTTGGGAAACCCTGCCCTAGGGCCTAGACATTATAGTGGCGCTATGCAGGGCCGCCGAGAAATTTCCGGCCCCTGTGCAGAGTAGCCTACCCGAGGGCCCCTATAGAAAGTTTAAAATCTGGCGACGACCTGTTTTTGCTTGTCCGCGTGCGGATCCCCTAGAAAGTTTAAAATCTGGGAATTACCTCAGTGGCGGTGCCAAGAATTTTTGGTGGGGGAAGCAAGGAATTTTTAGAAAGTTGGTGGGGATGAAATGAAATCCCGAAAAACGATGACAAGCAACAGAGGTCATTAACAGCTAGTACGTGTTTTGCCCAACAAATGTGAATAAAACTTTCCGAAAAAGGATGTCAAACAAAAAGGTCATCAGCTCTGTTTTGTATACAAATACGCGGCGGACACGTAGCGCCGCAACGACTCGGACCGGTGAACCCCCCTGAAACGCTGACAAGAAAACAACTTGGTGAGGAATGCATTCCCAGTCATCCCAACGTGGAACCGCCCCTGAGACCTCTTTTGCTTGTCAGCGTCATCAAGAAATGCCTTCGACGGGCCCCCATCTAACCTCAGCCCAAACCTTAACCTAACCCGCCCGGACTCCCTACAAATCCCCGGGCCCTGTGCATTTGCCACTCCTCTGCCCCACCCCTCTCGGACCTGGCGCCATGGAAGTTGATTTGATTGGTTGACTGATTGATTGAAGAATGTTTCAAAGTTGTTCAAACTCTGAACCATTATTTGAACAATCTGTTGTGTTTGAATTAAAACCTTGCCTTTGTGGTAAATAAAATTGGAGCATGTTATTAAGGCATTCAGATACGTTGGAGCCTGGAGGAGCAATAATTGAGAGCGATGGCATTCAGCAAGATGAGAAATCAATAAGATAAGAAATCAAGGATTGTAAAACTTTGGAGAAAAAATAACTTAACAACTAGAACCAATATGAAAATATGCAACACATAAGTAGTACCTCAAATATTATACGCCTCAGAGACATAAGACGATAAAAGAGCTGGCGAAAAAGACTGATGGTGGCAGAAATGTGCTCTCTAATCAGGCAAACACGGTGGAGTTAGCAGATTGCAAAAGATAATAAATGAAGATATCAGACAACGAATCTGACTAAAAGATAACATAGTAGGTTAGAAAGGATCAGAAGAATGCGAAGATTAACTTTGTTTGGATATGTGCGCAGAATGGAAAACAATCAATGGCTAATTGACTACACAAAGATCTACACACGAAAGACACGGGAAAAACGAAGAAAAGGAAAACCAAATAGACGGTGGATTACAACATCAAGGAAGACCTAGAACCCAAACAAATTAACATCGCAGAAGCTGAAAGACAGGCTAAAGAAATAACTCATTGAAAACATTGATAATGATTGTGGTAAATGTAGACGCACAACTGACGTGAATTTGCGTCAGGTCGGGTTCTGGGGTCCAGCTTGGGAGTCTGGCTTTGTAGAGCTGTTTCGAATTTATTAAGTAGAAAACCTGCGTGACGTAATTTACAAACGATGCTTTAAAGGGTAAGCAAGTGAGTAAAATATCGTAAATTTATATAGCGCTCTGAAAAGTAGTACAGTAGGCTACGTAGTAGCTACTGTAGCTGCTTATTCTTATGCGCTTAAGGGGTACGAGATTTGTTATGTACTTTAAGTGGGGTCCGAGATTGACGACAGGTTGTGAGAAGGGGGAGGCGGGTTAAAACCTGCCAAAAATGGCGTGATGTACTTTATTTTTTTATGTGCGGCCCCTGAGAGAAGCGGAAGTCAACAGACTCAACACGCGGTGGTTGTTGCACGCTCTCGCGTGCTACCACGATCGATCACCCAAATGGGGAGGGATGGAAATGGGGAAATGATGACGGGGAATCGATGTCCATTCTTTTCGGTTTTCAGTGCATTTAGTTACCGCATTATCCCAGCGCATAAATAGGCGTTCCTCTAGTTCAGCATTTCTACAATGGCGCACCCGTAAAAGGGGCGGGAAGTTAGCAGAGTGGTAAAAACGCTGGACGACGGAGCGGAATGTCGCGGGTTCAACTCCCGCAGGAGCCCTAAGGCCTTTGACTCAGCTTTCTTTCGCCAGATGGCAATGGCAGATGAGTAGCGGATTAGTCAGCGGAGTAAACCGGCGCATTGCATGAGAACACTGGCCCCGTATCGTGTAACTTGCACCAGTCGCCTGGCTGAGGGCTTTGGTAACGGAGATCAGCGCCGCCCTATGAGCCTTGAGGCTAAACGTGAGTGCTCGAAAAGGACTTTTAACTTTTTACTACCCGTAAAAACGATTTTAAACGGCGGTTTATCTGTGTCGTCGGCATTCTATATTCCACCTGGACAGACGGACGGACCGTACGTCGGTGAGTCATCGGTTACTCAATCTCTCTTCTGCGGCGATTCGCATCTCTGTCTTGGCTCCAGGTGGTTTCGGAGCTGAAATTGATAATAGATCACAATCACATCCCATGATCCAACCCGACTGTATAGTTTCTGTCTTTGCTCTCGAGCCCTTACTTTATTCCTGTCCTGGCTTCGTTACTGCCTTCTTTCCTACCATCCTTCTTCCTTCCTTCCTTCCTTCCTTCCTTCCTTCCTTCCTTCCTTCCTTCCTTCCTTCCTTCCTTCCTTCCTTCCTTCCTTCCTTCCTTTCCTTCCATTCATTCATTCATTCATTCCTTCATTCATTGTTCCTTCCTTCCTTCCTTCCTTCCTTCCTTCCTTCCTTCCTTCCTTCATTCATTCATTCATTCATTCATTCATTGTTTTCTTGCTTCCTTGTAGTGGCGGCTTCCGGATTTGGCAAGGGGTGCCGTTGGGGTGGCAACTGCTAAGCATGGAGGCCAACTATTTTTGCTAGGTATGCAGTAATAGTAAGTATAAGGGTCCCAACTGGGAGAGGACTGGAGTAAGGCATTCAATATGGGGCCACTGGTCCTCGGACCAGGGACGTAGCCAGGCATGGACAGAATTTTTTTTTTGGGGGGGCTGAAGCCCAAGATTCGCTCCCCTTTCTTCCTTTTGAGTCCGCAACGCCTTTTGGGCCTGAATTCATTGGGGGGCTAGCTTTAGGCTTGGGGAGGCTTGAGCCCCCCCCAAGTCCATTCCTAGCTACGTCCCTGTCCCGGCCCCCCATACGTAGAGTCGCACTGCTTGCTTCCTTCCTTCCTTGTTTCCTTTATTCTGCACTTCGTTTATTTATTCCTTCTTTCGTTTGTTCGTCCGTTGTTCTTTTCGTCGCGTTTCCTGATTTTAACCGCATTTCCTGCGATGACCATTAATTAAAAACAGCGTTACTCCATTAGCTTCAGTCGCTTCTTTCGCTTCGGCGTGTAACCGTCGACTCGACGGTAAAATAAACACACACACACACACACAGAGAGAGAGAGAGAGAGAGAGGTAGAGAGAGAGAGAGAGAGAGAGAGAGACAGACAGACAGACAGACAGACAGACAGACAGAGACAGAGACAGAGAGCGAGCGTCGGTCGAAGCAGCGGGTGAGATGAGGCGCAGACAGATCTTGAAGCTCAACGCAGTGTAGACTCACTTGAGAGCTGATTTATAGACAAGGCCAGAATAATAATTATTGCAAAGACGTCAAATGCTGAAACAGATCGACTTAGTCAAGGATATCTGACTACTGTATACTTGCTACTCGATCAGATCTAGAAATTCTGCATCCTACGATGAAGATGCAGATCCTATCTCAGAGGCTCTATCTGAGGAGGAGGAAGACTTCTTCTCTCGGTTGTTAAGTCTCGCCGTCGTTCTCCTATCGAAGAAGAAACTTACAGTATGCTGTAGATACGGTGGCAACACTATCGAATCTCTAAACTTTGAACCAAATAAACAACCGCGCACCCCCTCTAAGAAACAAAACCCAATACTCGCCGCGGCTGCGGCGGCGGCGGCGGCGGCGGCGGCGGCGGCGCATGAGCATCAACCGTGGATCATGATTCACGCCACGCCCCCTCTCTCTCTCTCTCTCTCTCTCTCTCTCTCTCTCTCTCTCTCTCTCTCTCTCTCCTCCGTAACCTCCCACCCACCTGAAACATAAGGAAAAGAGGAACGAGACAGTGGGGCGCACAGGGCGATGGATGAGGATTGAGGAGGCGCGCACAGGCAGCACTCGTTGCATTGTGGTGAGCATGGATTGCTGGTAATAAAGTAACCGATGGTAAAGAGTAACCGAGTCACAAGACGACGGCAAAAACTCCCTCTGAGAGAGAGAGAGAGAGAGAGAGAGAGAGAGAGAGAGAGAGAGAAATAAAGCAAATGCTGGACATAGTTTTCTTCTAGTGATCTAGTCTGACGATTTCGTTCGGTTGCATTGTTGCATTTAAAATCGTCCGACTTCGTTTTGGTTCTTGCACGTCTACGGTCGAAGGAGACCACTCATCAACGCCGTGGACAAGTGGAGCGGTGAATGTCGCACTCCTCACCCCCACCCACCCACCCACCCACCCCGCCCCACATACAACGCCAGCCGAATGAGCGAATTGCGCGAAGTGAAAACCTAACGAAGACATCGAAGACAATAATAATTATTCAACTGTTGGACGGTGAATTATTGACGATGGGGGTCTGTGAGTTAAGTAACGACGCTTCGACTGCTTGATCATTTAGACGAAGAGACAGAAGAGGAAAATGACGGTGCTGCGTCAATTTCGCTTCGTCGGTCGTCGCCACTCGAAGTGTCCTTCGGCTGTCCTCATCGCGTTTCTTACGATTTTTGCCAGAACAGGTAGGACAGACCTAGATCACCTGTTGTTTTGAAAAGCAATTCTTATGCGTACCTCACGCTCGGTTTATTTTATTATTGTATCGATTGATGTTGGTGACATTCGTTGCCGAAAGACCACGATTTCCATTGCCAAACGTTACAAACGTCGACTGCGTTTAATAAACTATAAATTTATGAAAGCAGGCCTAAGTGAAAAGATGGATCGACCACATTCGTTTCCAGACCAGCGAGATTCCATCAACAGTGGCGGCGCCAGGCATACACAAGACAGGGTCTAGGTCCTGCCATTTTTGGCCAGGTCCTGCCACGGGCCCTGCCATGTGCCCTGCCAGACAAAGAGTGAAATAGGCTTAACATGCTAAAATCCCGGTTGACATATTTCATTAAGTCCCCAACGTCAATTAAGAGGAAGACTTTAGGCCTGGAGACTTGTCATCCGGCAAGGTCATGGTCAAGGGGCGACGCAACGGCCTCCGCTGGCCACGCGCTTCTGATGATGATGATGATGACGACGACAATGATGATGATGAAGTTAATGTTTGACTAGTGAAGTGCAGTGCATGTTTTATAAGCGGCGGCGTTCGTCGCTGTCACTGCTTAAATTATTTTGGAAGTCGCTCCCTAAGCTAAATAAACTTTTGACAAAGGCCTTTCGGTCTCTAAAGCACGCCTTAGTCAGGTCTTTGTCAGTCCAATGCTTGAATGTCTAAGTTAGGCCTACTGTAGGCCTACTTTTAATAAATAGTCGCATTGAAAACGTGTATAGGCGATCGCTGTCTTCTACTGTACAGTAGGCCTATACGTCACTCTGTGACAGAATCGAATAAATCAATCGAGTATGTATAGAAATTGGAATAGTTCTGCAACTCTGTCTCTGTCTGTCTGTCTGTCTGTCTGTCTGTCTCTCTCTCTCTCTCTCTCTCTCTCTCTCTCTCTCTCTCTATATATATATATATATATATATATATATATATATATATATATATAGTACAGTATATATATAATGCATGTATACGCTGTATCGGCTTTTACTCATCTTTTTCTTCTTCGGTGCTGCTGAAGATTCTCCAAGCATCCAAGTGTTGCCCCATAAAAGTACTCGTCGTATACTTGCTACCAGTGTGTGTGTGTGTGTGTGTGTGTGTGTGTACTTTGTTCAGTTGGGAATTGGATGACTCTTAGCTATCAGGCCGTTTCTCAAATAGTCTGCCAAGTATCGTCTTTCTCAGACATCACTCTCCTGCAGCCACAGCGGTTAAAGTGGATTAACAACAGAGCCTCGTCAGTCAGTATCAGTTCTCTATTAAGATAACAAAGTCCACTGCGCAACCCAAATGCATAGGGCAAGACTCCATCCAGTGTAGTCTTAAAGAAGTAAAGCATTCCGCCTATAATGACTGCATTTTTCGTATGATTTCAGTCATGACGGAAAAGGTCGCAACCGAACTTACAGTAATTCGCACATTAATCATCGAGGTTCTTTGCCAGACACAGAAATTCTCTATTCTTAAAAAACGCAAAAGCTCAGAATTCAAAACTCAATTCA
Source organism: Metaphire vulgaris (assembly GCA_018105865.1). NCBI lineage: Eukaryota > Metazoa > Annelida > Clitellata > Crassiclitellata > Megascolecidae > Metaphire > Metaphire vulgaris. Next base: position 7,943,335 of record CM030836.1, read on the forward strand.
TCATCAACGACGTGATGAGAGTTCACTCTTAGCCTCACCCGGCAACACATTAGTCCCTCGCTGAACTGAGGTTCCCACAGTTCGTCGTAGGAAATCTACTGTGTTATCTCTAGCATTTCGAGTGTTTCTAAAATGTATCGACTCGGATAAATCCGATCAATTGTTGTCATCAAAACAAAACAACAAACAATGATAAGATATAGTATACGTGGAGCAGATCACCCGCCGTTGTTCATCTAGAAAACATTCCGCAGCAATTTTGATCGCTCTTTCTGTCTTCGAGCGCTGAGGAGTAAACATGGTTCACCTGACGACTGGTGTCACCACTGAAAGTGATACCCCCACCCCGGTAAGAATCAGCAGTCCCGCGCACACACACACACACACACAGACGCACACGCTTTCGATCTTGAAGCTTATCCGTTTGCAACTTTTGATACTGCAATCATTTTGACTTTTGAAGAGAGGCCGAATTAGTGCAGTAAAATTCTAAGAGTTGACTTAACCTGGCTCTTAGCAGCTAAGCTAAAAAAATATCTGAAGAAGTCTGACGAGGATAAATGTAACTGAATTTTGAATGGCCGACGGTTTTAACTAAAATACGAACTAAAAAGCCGACACGAGCGTCGGGTAAGGACTCTAATCATGGGTATCTGGATATCATCACAAATTCACAATTTCTTTATTGACTGAGGATAGATATGTGCTGATGGCGAGAGAGAGAGAGAGAGAGAGAGAGAGAGAGAGAGAGAAGAGAGAGAGAGAGAGAAAGAGAGAGAGAGTTCAGAAGCTTTTATTCTGTACACGACACGACTCGTAAAGCGACGTTCTTAGCGCCTGTATTCATGTGAGAGTGTTCTAATTAGGTAAAAGATTTCTCGACCGAAGAGCTCTTGCATGTCGCACTGCAACCGCCTCTGCTTCTTTTTCATTTGGCTCCCGGCTGTTATAAGTCTACGCGTCTCAACAGCGTCTGTCCCTTCCCCAACCCGCTCCACCTCCGAAGATCCTTAGCTCGATGTAAATACATTAAGCGCCTTTTGATTCGCTTCTTCTGCGCTGTGCGGCGCAATATAAATGTAGACGGGCGTCACGTGTTCGGCGTACGTATAGAACCACGTACGCTCCCTTAATGCGCTGCTGCTGCTGCTGCTGCTGCTGCTGCTGCTGCTGCTGCTGCTGCTATCGAAGAAGTCCTCGCGCTGTATCGATCACTGTAACTTCATACCTCTGAGATTTAAATGCTCGATGTGAGAGTCTATGTTCCGATATAATGTTCGTTCCTTCAAGAAGTAGACCAGCTGCAGACAAATACAGTAAAACCTCGTTATAACGTACTCGCGACGGGTCTGTGAAATTGAGTACCGGTACGTTATATTCGATGTACGCCATATCCGATAAAATCCAATTAATACGGTAGCGCGTCACACGGGACCGTACATAATACACTGTGGTACGTTGTAACACAGAGGATACGCTATAGCCAAGTCCGTTCCTCATAGTTTAGCCTTGGATGTACAATTATATATATATATATATATATATATATATATACAGGGTGGCGCCAAAAACCAGGACTAAATTAAATGCAAACCTAAATGTGACTAATCTGGTTTATTTGCGCCACCCTGTATATGTATGGACAGACAGACAGACAGACAGACAGACAGACAGACAGACAGACAGACAGACAGACAGACAGAGACCTGCATATATATATGTATATAAATGGCATCAGGGGTGCGTATATATATATACGCATGCCCCTGTCTGTCTGTCTGTTTCGCTGGGTCTTTTTCATGAGCGTTTGGATTATAATCTGTTGGCCTGCTGTGTCAATGAAGCTGTCTCTATGACGAAAAATACCGATAGAGTAACGAGATTTCTGACAAGACGTATAGAGGCAGTTGTTTTAACGTTCGTTGCAATTTCGTACTTTTTCTTCCCTGTATAGGGATCTTGCGTCTTCTCCGCTGTGCATTTTGGCTAAACAAGCTCCGCTTTTCGTAAAACATCATCAAAGAAACTCAGGGTTTTGAAAAACGAATGAAAGGTCTGCGTGAAAAGTTTGATGGATGACAATAATAATAATATTTTTATTCATTGAATCGTGTCACTGCGCCATTCACCGTGATTCAGTGGAGACATTTGTCAACATCAAAGGCACGAGGATAACAGAGCGACAAATTGATTCTGACCCTATCACTATCAATCAGTTGGAATTGAGAATTGGACTATCGGCGGTTTAGATCAATCCTCGCGGTCACTGTTACTTAGGCCTATAGGGTTGTCATATATACCTTCACCAAAGCAATGAATTTTGGTAGAAGTTACACGGATTGTGTGCTCGTGACATTTTGTGCGTGAAATACGCCAAATTATTTTCTTTCCCACCAAATACAGTAAGCAGCGTTATTCTAATTCGTATTCTCAAGCAGTGTGTTGATGTTCTTGGACCAATAATGACCAATTTGGCTAACCTATCTCCACCATCTGGTATAGTTTCCCATTACTTCATGCTATAGTGCTTTCGTGCAACCATTGTCGAAAAACCAACAATTGACTCAAATGAATTTTCTAACCCCATGGCAACTCAAATTTGGATTTTATATCTAAATTAATTGAAAGCGGCATGCTTAGGAACTTGCACCTTTCACATGTCAACACAATCTTCTACTGTCTAAATATTAATCTGTTTCCCGCAAATTTCTTTCAACCGAAACTGCTCTACTATAGGATATACTGTAGAGATGTGCGGGTACAGCAAAATGCATACCCTACCCGTACCCGTGGAAAAACTTTTTTACCCTACCCTACCCGTACCCGCTAGCGCTGTACCCTACCCGACCCGTACCCGTAAGCTGTGTACCCGTACCCGTACCCGTACCCGTACCCGTAACCGACTTTGGTTGGAATTTGGAGTTTTTGGATTTGGAATTTTGGACCCGTACCCGCGGGTGTGTTTACGGGTACAAGTACTACAAGGACCTGTACATGGACCCGTGAACCAGTAGCCGTTCCTAGAGACTACAGAGAGGCAACAGTGAAATAGGGGCTACGAAATTGGGATAACTATTCATTGTAAATAGCACGCATGTTTAGATTAGGACAGATCTAGTACTTAGGAATCAGGATAATCAGTCAGCTAGCCTAAGCCGATGAATGGGCTTGTTTAAAATATTTAGTAGATATCATTTATCTATGAGCAGGCATTAGAGCTCAAGTTAAACAACAAAACTTTACCAGAAGAACTTCTCGGTCAAAGAGTCCTTGGAGGAGTCAGAGGACGCCATTATAGATTTATTACTGATGATGTCAGATTACGTCATCTGTATTTCCTTTATGTTTTCAGTAAGTAAAATGCATGCTGTCTGACAAACTGAACGCGATGTACAAGTTATATTAATACACTTTACTCAATATTATTTTTCTATTACTGCATTGCTAATTTGCTATAGTAGTGAGAAATGAAAATATAACTTTACGGGTAAAACGGGTATACCCGTACCCGTAGCCGCTATACCCGTACCCGTAGCGCTGTACCCGTACCCGACCCGTACCCGTAAAATGTGTACCCTACCCTACCCGTACCCGCGGGTACGGGTACGGGTAGGGTATACCCGCGGGTACGGGTATACCCGCACATCCCTAATATACTGTAGCTGTGCGCGATTACATTTTGACTGCCATCGATAATAACGCACTCACTGCACTTATTTTACCGAATTTGTCCGCTGCTCTGGATACAATATTTCACGCCATGCTTCTTAACAGACTCGAGAGATGGTTTTGTGATATCGGGAACTGCATGCTTTAGAGTGGTTTAAATCATATTTTAAAAAGCGTACACAGGCTCTGTATGTAGATCGCTTCTCTCGGATTTTTCGATGTACTACCAGTTCTATGCTGAAGACACACAGCTGTTCTTTACTGGCAATGATACATCCTAATCTTCACTGGATAACTTATCTGAGTGTTTGCAAAAAGTTCAGCCTTGTATGTACAATAATAGAGACATGCCATAAACTGAATTTCTCCTCAATTGAACGCCATGCCATCGCATTAAATTTAACGACATAGCCCCTTTAGATTTGATAGCACTTTAGTAACTCAAAGTCTTTCTGCTTGACCACATTAATAGCGTACTGCAAATGAGAGATTTTTGTAGAATCCGAGATCTTGTGCCTAAATCTGCCCTCATACTTCTCGCCAATACTCTTGTCACCAACCGACTTGACTACTGTAATTCCTTCGTGTAATTTCTCTTGAGTGCTAACTAGCTGGCGAGCAAGAAAAAGTTTCTGTGTTCCCATTCGATTGAAAGGATATAAAGTAGGCTAAACGTTTAAAAATCTACTACAATGCATCTTCTTCGCTGGTCTGATGAGACTGGACCACGCCTTGGCCTAACTCCGCTGCATCCTTACACCTTTTAAAGGCTAATAATCCCTCGTCTTCTTTCCGCTGCTTGTTCGTGTCGTATTATAGGCCCCTCTCTATTAATTCTCCTTATCACAGTCAAGATGTCTCGAGAGCTGCCGCTTCGTAAAACAGCGTTTACGAAGCCGTCTGCATGATCTAACGTCTCCCGTAGACCGAGCGCGACCAGTCAAATGTCGCTCATTTGACTCACAAAGCGCGATCGATAAATGAACGCGGAGGAGAAGTCCGGATGCGGGGGCCTTTCCTATACGGATCGATCGACGCCAAATGGGCGACGGACACGAAGCGGAATAAAGTCAAAGTCATTGTTCTTTTTGGACGGGGATCGCGTGTGTGCGTGTGATCGTCTACATGTCAGGCACAGTGGCGGCTCTAGGATTTGGCAAGTGGGGGGGGGGCGTTGGAGTGGCAACTTCTAATCATGGGGGCCAACCATTTGCTGTTTAATGTACGTAGCATTAAGCATAGGGTCCCAACTGGGGGAGCCACTGGGTGGGCAGGCACTCAATAGGGGGCACGGGCCTCTGGCCCCCCGGTGGAACCGCCACTGGTCAGGCAGTGGATCTCATCCCGTGATCCTCAGAAACCTATACGCGCTTCAGATCCCGTAAATGCCGAGAATTTCATGAAAGAGATTACAGAGGCATAGTACTTGAACTCATAGCATATTGTACTCCTTCCCCCGCCTTCCCCCTCAGTATCTTTGCCGAGTATGGCAAGCCGACGTCGTAGGGGATAAGGGAAGACTTGGGAGTTGGCATGCATGGCAAAGGTTGGTCGCCATCATCATCGTCGTCAACGACGCGGTGACCGTAGTCGGAACTGGAGGCTTTGAGTGAAATATCGACTGCAACCTAGCTGTGATGGGCAACTAACTAAAAACATCAGTTAAACTATAATTAAATTTAAACTAAAAATAAGTAGTTAAAATTTTAGTTGCAGGCTAACTTTCTAAAATAGTTAACTAAACTAAAAAATATAAACTTTTTGCAACTAATTTTACAACTATTTCCTAGGTATGAGGTATGTGTTCATGAAAACATAAACGATGCTCACAACATGAACATATCAGTCAATGAACCATTGAAATCATTAATTAATTATTGTCTATTTAATATTTAAGTCTTAGTCTAGATTGCAGGGACACAAGTTTGTCAAGTTTGTTTGGAAAAAATGACCCAGAAAAGAATAGATTGAAAAGGGACTGTTATTGAGAATTCAGGAAACCAACTAAAAAGTTTTAGTTAAATTATTTAGTTATTAACTAAAATTTTTCAGTTAAACTAGCATTTTAACTAAACTATTTATATTTAATTAAACTATGAAGATAACTAAAAAATTAGTTAAACATTTAGTTAGCAACTAATCAGTTAACTAGTTGCCCATCACTAACTGCAACAACCAAGAAAACGATGATGATTACGACGACGACTAATATAGTTATCATATTTGCGAATGACTACTCAAACAGCTTTGACTTTTCGTTTATTATTAATGATCATCGCTCATGCGGCAGTCACGCCGCAGTCAGTAAATTCTCTTGCTTTCCTTCGTCGATGAAACGCCTGCTTGTGCTGTATAAGAAAGAATTTGCGTTTGCTATCTTGTCAACCCTATAACATACAGCATGAATACGTGCAGAGGACAGCAGATTTTTAGACTATTCGCACCATATTAAGCCATTAGTCAGTAATTAGAACAATGGCTACTGGATAGTTAGTCCATAATAATTATACTTTAGACATGCATTGGGTCGTTAGTCGTTAGCCATTAGACCATCAGCTATTTCTTCTTCTGTAGTGGAAGTCTTTTCGCAGTGATGATCACGCTCTGTATCAATCATTCATCGGCTGCGACAATGTAATAAACTTGCCGCAGACAAAGTTAACTCAGTTAAGTGTCGCTGCAAGTGCGATGCAAGCGGTCACATGGACACACGCAAAATTCTCTAATATTATGAGAAAATTCTATTAAATCTATAGAGTGAACAGATTCGCAGACAGCGAACGACGTTCGTAAATGAAACGGACGCTGTCATGCAACGAGACAGACAATGGCACGGACGCAGACACGCGGTCATAAGAGCAGCGCAGAAGATTCGGTGATTTTCTTCAGAATTTGAAGACAGATCTTCTGCCTGCTGCATTGCGCTCATTTTAGTCGTGTGTCATTCACACTTTTTCATCTTCTTAGAAGTGCAATTCACCTGAATGAAGTCCCGAAAAAGTGATGAATGAATATATATATATAATGCATTTTTCATGAAAAGGCATGTCGTCAGTGGCGTATTTAGAATTTTGGTAAGGGGGCCAGACACTTTCGACAAGTTACAACTTTGGAAAAAAGTTGACGACCTTTTTTTGCTTGTCAGAAGGGTCTGAGGACAGCCTAGGCCAAGACCAAAGGGGGGGCCATGGCCCAAATGGCCCAATGGTAAATACGCCACTGCATGTCGTATATGGACCCAGTATAAAATGACGCTTATTCGGAAAACATTGGTTTCGTTTGAAGAGGTCAGCTGTGACTGGTTGTTCTCAGGACCTACTGTTCATAATTTTCTATTTATTTGAACTTATAACTTTCTAAAGCGTAGCAGAGCGTCCGTTGTTTAATATTCGAAATGAAAAGCAGCTGAATGCTAATACTGTAGTTATAAGAGAAATTTTAATTCTCTGCCGTGGACCGACTTGTCTATGACTCGTTGCTTGACATAATGGTAATATTCGTAATTTCGTTATAACCCATATTTTCCTTTGACTGAAGGAAGACTGGCGTCCATTTGCGCTGACGAAGACTTCGAAAATCAAAGGAGAGTCGCAGAAATCCCTTCTTTGCCTCATTGGTTTTTGGGTGTACGTGATATGCGCGAGAAACATGCCCAGACCTATACTACAGTTCATGGACTTCCACAGAACTTTTTCAAGGAGGTGCAACGCTGCAGGGTCATGTGACGAAGCAAATGAAGTTTTTCCATTGGGTGCAAAACAGGGACATGTGACGAAATAATCAAAAAATACTCCATAAGACTTTCAAAGTCTATTGGACAAATTATAAATAATTTAGCGCTACAAGTAAAGTTCATCATATTCCTAGATGATTTCTTATTTTTAACTTAGTACTTAGAAACCATAATGCATAATCTGATGTGCATTCTTATTATATGATTGATTGTTACTTTTTTGTAGTAATTTTACTTTTTTTCATAAATTCACAATGTACAGGTGGGTGCAATTTTGCCCACTTGCACTCCCCTCCGGACACCCATGCTACCGTCTGTGACCTGTAGCTCTAGTACACAAAGGCAACGCTGCCAAGAGAATTAAACTCAACGGATCAAGACATATTGTCATTTCCAGTTTAAAGTGTCCGAAATACCCGCTAATTCAGTAATAGCTGAGAAAATCTTTCGAAGTTTCGAATTAATTCAATTCGTATAAGATATGACAACCTCTGCCCTTCAACTTGCATGCGATAAAATTGATAGCTGAGAGAGTTTTTCGAAGTCTAAAATTGGATCTCTGTTCTTGCAAGCGAAGGCAATTCTCCGTAAACTTATGGATAAACGATGACAGATGATGTAAGGAAGTACTAGGGCACAAGAAGATATGGAAAATCCTAAAGCATAATCTGACGCCATAATATACAGTACGAGCCAAATGATCGTTTGCGTCAGACTGACGTTTTTAATATTGCCAATAGAATAGGGCAAATGGCAAACGCTACAAACCAATCGTAGGCTAATATAATATAAGACCGTCAATCCGCATTCTGTCTCGTATTCATGGATTGAGAACAAGAGAGGCATACACGACTATACTGACTATATAGATTATGTTAGATCATAGATCAGTCAGTCTTTCTAATTGTTCCGCTTATCTGTACTGGATCGGGTGGTCTTCTCACTTTTGTAGTATATTTTTAAAGAGTTCTTGCTGTTGCGTTTCTGAAATTGCTAAGGGCGTTAAAATCTACTCGTTTAGTTTTATTTCTTGGTCGTTAAGGTATCCGCATTCCACGAAACAAAAGGATAGGCCCTGAAGCAGTGCATTGCAGGGGGCGGAAGATGGCAGAGTGGGTTACGTGCTGGAGCGTTAGGTTGACGGAGCGGGTTCAAGCCCGTTATAGTGTCCCTAGTGGCTTTCACACAGGCAGTAATGCCTCCTAAGCCACTTTAAATCATGCTAAGTCATGCTAAGTCATTGCTCTGGCGTCGGATCTGTTCATGTCTGCAAAATGTTGTCTATGACATACGTCATGACACTGTAGAATCATTTTCGCGGCGTGGAACTGTTGCTGTATAGATATGAAGCCGAGAAAGACAGGCTGCGGGAGAATACGAATTTGAATGGTCGAATTAATAGAGTACCGCAGATGCCATGCAGGGACACTACACTGTATAGTGATGCACGTGCATAGTTTGCAACTTTGTATAACTCTCCGAATATAGACAAAAGCATTTAAAAACTCGCCAAAATATTTTTCATATTACATTAGAACACTGCCCCGTCGCTACGCCTCTGAATCTCTCTCTCTCTCTCTCTCTCTCTCTCTCTCTCTCTCTCTCTCTCTCTCTCTCTCTCTCTCTCTTATATATATATATATACTGTATATCTGTGGTTATATTTTCGAAATATTTTAAAATATCGTGTTACTAAGGTAGTTAGTAAAATATATATCAGTATTCACTATTCAGTTACTCAGGCACAGCCTCCTTATCTTCCAGGGAGTGCGCTGCACCCGTGATTTTTTCCAGGGTGTGCAGCTACACCCCTGCACCCCCACTTCCTACCGGCCTGCAGTTACTCAATATTCAGTTATTCATATCCGTTATTCAGAAAGACTTTAAACCCCAAAAATGTTCCTTGGTTTGAAAATGAAATGGGGCCAATCATTTGAGGTTTATACTTTGACCCTTTGTAGAGTTAATTGGCTGTACTTTTGAATTAGACAGCGCTGGTATATTTCCATGCAGAGTTTGATGATTGATTGCGACAACTGCAGCATGACTCGCATCAGCATCAGCATCTGCAGCTTCAAGACGGACGAAACAGCGCCTTGGCGCACGAGGAGACTGAACGTTTAGCCGATATATTTAAACGCACGCAACAGTATTTACAGCGTGGAATCATCCAAGTACCGATCACTGGATCGATGTGACGGCGGAGAAACGATAATATTCGATTGGTCTGAACTGAACGAGCGTTAGGCCACCTGGTTCGGCTTTAGTTGATTTCGCTCTTGCTACCTGCTTCAGAAGATCACCGACAAGCGTGGGCGTCTTTTAACTAATTCGAGTGCAGCGTATACGGTGGACCCGAGTCATGAAACCCATCTACAGCCCAAGATGGATTTCGACCTGCAGCTGTTTCTTTCGTTGAACTTGGCCCATCCAGTCAAATGACTTTTGATGTTCGAAAGGAGTTAACTAAGGAGATCAAAATAAGTTACTGTAAGAAGTTGCCGCGCTGAAACTTAAGAAGTTTGATTTCACAACTGGGCAGTATCTACAGTGTATGCTTTATGACTTTGCACTGCAGGTTTTCGTGCATTAATAATAATAGTAGTAGTAATAATAATACTTTTTCCGAATCGTATGTGCGGGGACAATAAAGGGTGAACAGCTTTTCCAAGGTCGCTATGCAGCGACTAGGGTTGGATTCGAATCAGCGATCCTCCAGTTGCATGGCAAGAATCTTACCACTACTCCACCGCGCTCTCTGCTGTTTGCTGCAGCCGGGATCGCCTCCAGCCCTATAGTGCAATATTCAAGGAACGCTAGAATACGATAACGCTGTTGTAATGGGATATGGCTTCGTAGAGTAAATCGTGACGTTACTGCACGGGTCAATGCGTGCGTGTCTTCGTTACAACGAGTTATCAAGTTCTCTTCTTTTCACCCGAAGCACTCGTCGACATTTTCGTCCACAACCCCGGATTTGAGTGCGGAAGAGAGGAAGGGGTAGAAAAGAATGAGTTTGAAGAATATATATATATATATATATATATATATATATATATATATATATATATATATATATATATATATATACTCCGGTCTCGGAGATCAATTGAATGCGCATTCTCGCCTTTTTCTCGGTCTTTTAAAGTCTTTCAATTTTCTGGCGGATCTCACCCGACAAGACGTGACTTTGAAAATGCATTCACATAAATTGCCTCAGGTCTATACTTTCAACCGACGACATAGCAAAAACTGAAGATGGCAAGATGTCTTCTTTGATAATATTGCTATATCGAACGGTCTATGGCGCGCACACACACACACATACACACACACACACACATGTCGGGCGTGTGTCTATTTCTCCAAAGGGGCATTCGAAACGCGTGGCGTCCCTTGGATAGAAGTTGTTCGCAGTTGAAATGAACGAATGGATTTTTCTCGGACATGAAGCGCAGTTGATTAACCCTTCTGTTCAGTCGATGTCGTCGTCGTCGTCGTCGAATGTCCTCCCAAATGACGCTTGACGTTGTCGTGTCCGTTAGAGAGTGTGTGCGTGCGTGCGTTCGACGATGAGTGACACGTGACTGTTAAGAGGAATACTTGTCGATGCCGTCCGCCGGTCGTGTGAGGGCAAAGCCGGTGTAGCATATTATATTAACCCCATATAATAACAACTCCCCCAGTCATTACCCCGGTATATATATATATATATAACAATAATGACTATCTCTATATAATAACACCACCCCAGTCATTATTATACAGTATATATATATAATAACTCTATATATAATAATAACTCCCCAAAGATTATATTGTATTTATAATAGTAACTCTCTATATATAATAATAACTCCCCAGTCATTATATATATACACTAAGTCTTATACAGTGTTGTATAGTATTTGAAATACGCATTTAAAGAAAGTTCGCCGTTGACGTATGGGGTACGTCGCGCCCGGTGAAGAGGTTAAAATACATTTTATGTATTTTGTATTTTATAGTCACTGAGAAAGTATTTTGTATTTCAAATACATTTCGAAAGTATTTTGTCTATTTGAAATACAATTTACACAGTCAAAATACTTTTCTGTACTTAAATTAAAAGTAAGCAACTGCCAACTAGTCACACCATTAATTGAATTTAACTGGACTTCCTTATTTTAAAAACAAATCTTTCATTATTATATATTCTATGCTTTCACTGAATTAATGGGATTTACAAAATGGCGTCGCGTGGTGAAGTCAGCAAAGTCTCAGCAATGCCGGTTATTCTAGAATCTAGATGGCACACGCTTTCCTAAAAAAACAAGATGGGGACAAAGTTGTGACTACATGTCTAAAGTGTATACCAGTGAATTTTATGTTGATGCTGACAACTGGCTTTAACTGAATAGGCCCAATTAATCGTCATTGCCAATTTAATCAAGGTATTTAGTCTGACTGTCATGGAGGCGTGAAAGTATTTTGTATATGAAATACATTTCTGAAAATGTATTTTGTATTTTGCTCTCCTTCCAGAAGTATTTGAGAAAAAGTATTTGAAATGCATTTTTAAAATGTATTTTGTATTTGAAATAATTTTTAAAAGTATTTTATACAACACTGTATATTACATAATAGAAATGATAATAATAGAAATGCCATCTAGAATACTCTCCAGCATTAGCATTATAATATATATATATATATATATATATATATATATATATATATATATATAAGGGAGTCATTATTATAATTATGGGAGTCATTATTATACTATACCGGTGCATTGACCGAAGGTTCTAGTACCGGACTCAAAGGCTCCTATACGACTTCTGATTCGGTTTCAAATGCGAGACACGGAACATGCAACGGGATTTACGCAGCGTCCAGATGTACAACATCTCTTCGTTAATTCAGCGCAAGGACGTCTGGCAGTGGAAGCGATCTTGTCATTAATACAATAATACTTCGCTAAAGCGCTATACTCGTGTACAGGATATGTCGTCAAATGCAGATCAATGAAGCCCATTTGTGCAATATATGGCGCATACACACACACGCACACAATTTAACTTTCGTATGCTAATAGCAATACCCTAGTAGTATTTTTATCAGTTCAGATGATACCCACATGCACGGGCCTAGTGCTCTTTTAGTACGATGCTCTAGGGGGGGGAGGGGACTGTACTATTATAGTCAGAAGATTGGATTATGGACATAATTATAGGATTTTAAAGTTTCGTCTTTCTCTGCGATTTTGGTCAACTGAAAAAAGACGTCGTTACAGGTAGCCTATACAGCAACCCGATTGAGTGATTTTAACGGTTTTTTTCGTTGGTTGCACTGCAATACTCTGTTGCGCTGAAACATAGCAACCAATGGTTGGCCCCCATGATTAGAAGTTGCCACCCCAACGCCCCCCCCCACTTGCCAAATCCTAGAGCCGCCACTGATCAGGAGCATTTAAAATCTCCGTCGTCGTGCTCTGCATTTCGCCTCGTCTTTGCTTCTACAGTATAATGAGTCGGATAGTTGACTTCGGTCTTCGAGAAATTCGATCTGATTCTTAATTCGAGCGCAGAAGTGATGTCCGTCTGACGCTGATTCGATTTAGAAATCGACTTCTGAACTCAATCTAACTTCGAAAGTCTTTCTTCTCTCCGTCTCTGTCTGTCTCTGTCTTTGCCTGTCTGTCTGTCTGTCTGTCTGTCTGACTGCCTGCCTCTCTCTCTCTCTCTCTCTCTCTCTCTCTCTCTCTCTCTCTCTCTCTCTCTCTCTCTCTCTCTAATTATCCCTGTGGTTAATACGTTTTTCCTTTGCGAAAGATTTAAAGCATACGGTGACCTACGGTTTTATAACATGAGTTTAAGCAGAGACCAAACAAAAAGTCTTTCGTGCAGTGATCAGGTTACGCATGCATATTTCTAGTTAAGCCGTGTAATTGATTTGACTTTCGCTGTCCAACTGTAGGCCTACGGGCGTTTGTTCGTCGATGTATCTGTTCGTCTATTCATTTAATTAACTATTTAAATTCTCAGAGACTCTCGCTATATCATAATTATCATTATGTATATGCAGTAAGTAAAGTATAGCCTAACGTAATGTAAAATGTTGAAACTTCAGCGCTGAAGAAAGCAGTAGGCCCACGCAAAAGCGCGGGTTTTCTCTCTCTTCAGGTATAGAAATCCTTTGGACTCGAGAGGATGATCTATAAAGTTGAGGCGTGAGACGAAAATTACGAGTCTTCCGGATATGGTGAAGGAAGAGAGAGAGAGAGAGAGAGAGAGAGAGAGAGAGAGACAGAGACAGACAGACAGACAGACAGACAGACAGACAGACAGATAGACAGACAGACAGAGACAAAAACAGAGAGACGGATGAGAGAGACAGAAACATAGAGAGGTGGGAAAGTTGAAACCTAAGCCAGAGGGCAGCATGGACTCCATGAAGTATATATAGTCTAACTTCATGTTTAATTGTGTTGTTCCAAATCAGATAACGAATGTTTTCCACACGTCATGGCATTTAGATTGCTTTTCTCCTTGCGCATATAGGCTATACAGCGGCAATTCTTTTATATTTTTCTAATATCATGCAACATTCCAGAATTAATTCAGAAGATTTTTACGCGCCTGTAGACTATCGCGCATTTAGTTAACGCGCTTAGAATTTATTCGAAAATTATAATAAATTGAATTCAGCAACAAATAAATCGCAGCCTCCTATACGTGAAAAGCACAGCGCGTCCATTAAGTTGAACCAGAGGATGTTAGCGAATCGTGGAGAAAGTTCTTTCAACCTGAGAAGGAACGTCTTGAATATGGAGACGTTGTTTCTAAGACGCGCCATTTATATCAGTTTTCCACGGATTGGACGTGAACGGGGGATGCGGTGTTGTGGTCTACTTGGTCGTATTTCACTGTCGTCTTCATGCAGCGACATTCGCTAATACTTGAATCCAAACGTCCGTCCAAACGAGTGAATTCCAACTGAAGCCGAAAAGCGATGACCCACTGCATGGCCCGCGCTGTATACAATGTCTCGCCAAATCACGGGATTTCGTTCCTGCAGTGTCTCTTTATATACTGTAGTCGGTCGATGTCTGACATCGCTCAACGTCAGTGGCGTCGCTATAGAGGGCTACGGACCGATGTACCCAGCTACACCAATTATTGTAGCAGTGCTTTTTTCCAGTGCGAACGCACGGGAACGGCGTTCTCATGCACACCTTTTTGCCAGATTTGTGTAGGCCTATATAGGCCTATATATGCAATAATGCGAGTGGAAACGCAGGGGAACAACGTTCCACTCCTTTTTTAGGGCCCCGTGGGAATTTCTCTCGACGGCCCTGCATGGAAATGCGTTCCCAAACCTTTTTTCTCTAGAAAAAAGCAGCACTGCGTGGGTGACACGGTGACACCAACACGTTTGGTGTCTGTAAAATAAATAGGCTGAGCATTTGTACGCATAAGCTGATACAGGGGACTCAAGGAGATCCGTTGTGTAATTTTTATTGGGGGTGACACCATGGCTTGCCGGGTGACGCCAGCTCGAAAGATGCCGCTACTGAACGTCGTGGCTTTCCAAGTGAATTATTCGAGCGTAAGAGACTTTTCCACGACAATAGTATGCAACCATCTATAGCAGTGGCGGTTCTAGGAATTCTTGGTTGGGGTGAAAAATCATAGGAAGTTGGTGGGGTGCAAAGTTTTAAAAAAGAAATGAGAGGGGGAAAGGCAATAATTCTTCTTAGTGTTTTGCCAACTAAATGTTAATAGACCTATGTTATAGGTATTTTTCAGTAGATTTTTATTCTAAATTTACCGCAAAATGGGTTGACAAGCAAAAAAACTCCGGTGGGGGGTGCATCCCCATGCATGCAGTCATCAACATGGAGAGACCGCCACTGATCTACAGCGTAATAATAGACAACGTGAAAGATTTTTATGCTGAACTCCTGCTGATATACTTCACCACTTTAGAGCAGGAAAACACGTTGATCGTTTCGGCGAAGCTAGATGATGATCATGATCACCAGCAAATCGGCATGTTGATGGGCGATGAATTATTATTCTTAGGAGAAATCTGAACTTTTCGCTGAATATGAAGGAATTTTAAGTCATGCACGGCTTTCGACTTTCTATATATAGTAGAACAGCTTTGCAAAGCGAACGAAGGACAAAAAAAGTGCGACTGATTCGAGAATTCTGCGCATCTGCAGTAATTGTGCAGGAAGAAGAAGAGAAGAAGAAGAAGAGGTCATCACTTTGAGCATTCTTCTAAGCCCCGTCGACAGAGTGACTCTTGGCGAATGAATAGTTTCGATCGGCATCGATACCCGCCGCAGCAGTCGGTTCCGATATACTCGATCCGTCTTTTTTCTTTGACGGACTAATCTAATCGAGCAAAGACTTTGGCGTTCGATCGCTGATATCATCCTCGCAATGCCTCGTCTCCGCCGACCGGCCGCATGCACTTGTACAATTATGCGGGACTCGGCAGTACTTTTGTTCCACGGTAAATCAGTTAACTCGTGCGTAATGCGACGGTTTTAAATTCAATTGATGATTCTCCTTCGCTGTCGTGACTTCGCTATACCCGTACATATACACAGTGATTCGACATTCTTCGCTCAATCGATGCCTCAGTTTATCTGTGTACTTCCCGTAGAAGTGCATCGTCCCCTCCTCCTCCTCCTCCTTCCTCCGACTGATGATTCATTGATTCTTTGAAACTACGAATTTCCGAATGCGTTATCTCCATGCACAGCCGCATTGCTTTCAGAATAAAGCGATCTTTGCTTTGTTTTGGCATTCTTCTGGGCGCGAGTGTCAGAATATAGTTCATCATGTTGAAATTTTTATACATCTATACTTTCAGTAGACTGCTTTTAAGGACCGTGCATCTGAGCATTAGCGTAGCCACGATGGCACACGGAACCGGGAAAGGGGTCATCCATATATTACGTGACGTCATCAGATTTTTGCCCATGCGTCTAATGGAAACTTCACGTGAGTTGGTCATGCTCAGTATGTTGGGGTCCTGATCGCAGAAGCCTTCGACCGATTCCACAGTTTCAGATCCCAGAGAGAGAGAGAGAGAGAGAGAGAGAGAGAGAGAGAGAGAGAGTCTTTGTACCTTACCCAATCGGGTCTTTCTTTCACCCCAAGTGGAGCCCGCTTATAAAGCGTGCACTAGACGACGCGTCAAGCACTGGCGTAGCCACGGGGTAGGCACGGGGGCCGGACCTCCCCCCCTATTTTGGATGGGATCTGTTGTGAGATTTGCGCAAACCCGTTGAGAAATTTTGGGAACGTTCCATGGCCAAAGAGAAAGGTGACTTTGCGAAGAAGTCCTCGAGGACTTTTTCTGCTCGTCGAAGACTTTTTACTCGAGCGTGTTCCGTTGATCGGAGGAGATCCTAATTCTGATCCGATCCGATGCTTTTCTAACTCTGGCTGATTATAGGACACGCAAAAGTCGTGTTCCAAATTAAATCAATTGTCAATTGGGTCTCTTGGGTAGGCCCGCCGAGAGAAATTCCGGACCCCTGTACAGAAGGGCAGTCACGGGCCCATAACAAGTGTGAAAAACTGATGTTGACCATTTTTGCTTGTCAGTCTTTTTCAGGATTCAGGATGTTTTTGTACGTCACCGGCCCAAAAGCAGTCTACCCTAAAGTTTTTATGTGATTTACATGTCGCCGGGTATCTGGTTTATTTTAAGCCCCTCTCCCCCCCTCGGCGGCCCTGCTCCGGGTCCTGGGCCCCTCTCCCCCTCTCGGCGGCCCTGCTCTTGGGAGAGGAGATATTTGGAGATCCAACGTTTATAAGATCCTGATCGTGAGAAGGATGCAGAAAATTAAAATAAACCCTCTGTTTCATCTGCGTCTAGTGAATGACAGCAGAATAAATTAGGCTCAGAACATCCAACATTTTCCAATATTCAGAGACGTACGTAGCTAGGCAGGGGCAGGATTTTAGGTTTGGGGACTGAAGCCCAAGATTCACTCCCCTTTCTTTCTTTTTTGCCCGCAACGCCATTTGGACTTGAATTCATTTGGGGGTAGCTCCAGACTTGGGAGATTGAGCCTCCAAGCCCATTCATAGCTACGTCCCTGTTCATATTTTTGCTTTTATTTGCGTTTACTACAGTTCAAGTTTCAATTGTCAATCTGCCATTCTTTTCACAGTGACTGCCGTCAGACTAACTCACATGTCGAAGCTAATGTGTAAATTTCTTCGTTACAGTACAGTACTGTTGGTAAGTCAATGGACCTATAGCTGCCAATGGTTTGTCTAAATGACAGTTTACGTAACCCTGTGCTGGCTATTATTTATATTGTCAATATTGCGTGTAGGGTAATAATCGTAATCGCCAATTTCTTATTCTCTTTTAGAAGCCACTTGCAACGAGGAACAAATAGAAACATGCCGAGAAGCAGGTTTGCCATTTAAAAACAAGTCGACAGTCTTTGTATAGGTCTATACGTGTTTAATACTGTTTTGTAGGGGAATATAATGAGCTGCTATTCGGAATTTCGGATTATGTGCTTTAAGCGCATGTAAATAATAATAATAATAATAATAATAATAATAATATTATTATTATTTATTAAACTGGTACTGCAATTTCTTGTGTGCAATATGTATTATCCAATGTCATGAAGGAGCAAGAGCCCACTACAGTCGAGCCATAGAAAAAATTACAGTAATCATGTACAAATGAAAATAAAAGAGATAAAATTCAATATAAGACAGAAAAACAGGCCATATGATTTTCGGAACAGGTATGTTATTAAATTATCTAGCGCTTTTATAAGTTATGCTGTAGAACAGTCTGGCAAATGTTATTTCAGTTTAGATTTCAGGATAAAACCTAAAGTCTCTCCATCGGTCATTAATTCGTGCCTTTTGCAATATAACTGAATTGCATTTTTATTGAGCAAAACTCATATAACAATCCATAGCATGTATTAAAAATAAATGTAAGTCTGAAATGAAACATAGCAATCGGTGAGATTGTCTTACATGCTGTGGCACTGTCGATTAAATCCGCACATAAGCCTACATTTACACACACACACGCCCCATATACCTACCTACACATTATACCTGTTTCTTCATTTTTCATGTTGGATTTATTACAGCGCTGAGCGACCGTCTGGGAGCGCTGAGAAGCAGTGGAGAATGTCTGGCAAAACGGTACACGGAATTTTCTCACCTGTGCTCCGTTACCAACTACCTGCCGACGGTTGACTACTGCTGCTGTCGACATCTAGGCCTACCGGATGCGCTCCTCTGCTGCCGCTACCATCAGAACTGGAACCGATTTCGGTGCCAGGATCCAGATGACGTCATCATGACACGGTATTGCTAAACGTCGTCGTCGTCATCATCATCGTCATGATCGTCATCGTCATTATCGTTTTCATCGTCACTGTCACCGTCATTGTTATCGTCGTCGTCTTTTCGTCATCTTCATAAATTTTGGGGACAATTTTGACCTATATACCCAAGGATGCTTATACATATGCAACACTGCCCGATTTTCTTAGCTACTGCTGGAACTTAGTCTTGCTGAACAATGTATGTATGTATATGCATTTATGTATGACAGTATGCATACATATGTATGTATATAGGCCTATATATACTATATACATACAAAAAGGCTAAAAAGCTAACCATTTCCAGTAGAATTCCGTTTATCAGCGAGTGTTTGCCTGTTTGGATTTTGTCGCCGTTCTTTAGCCGTGTTTCGACGTTCTGCGTTTGGTTTTTGTGCCAAATGAGAGAACTGAGTTCTTGCTCATCGGGTTTTGAGGAGCTTACTCTGTCCTCTGCATTTTTTTCCGATTATTCTGGAATTTCTGGACGTTTTCTTTTGGTCGTTATCGTCAAATCCGCCATCTTGTTCGCCATAATGACTGTCATCGCCAATGCGTGTTTGTGTGTCTGGAATGTCACCCTTCTTGACAATTGTACGACTCTATCGACTGTTGTTCCAGTCTTCACCGGAATTTTCCATCTCCGTCGGATCTGACGAGTGCAGCGTAGACGTCCAGACGTCCTTAAATTCCGTGGCCCTGTCCTAATGGGTGTTTGTCCTTAATAATGACACAAAATGTCCTTAAATTTCATTTAAAAATAGTTATCACCGATTTTAGACATTATTCTAGATTAAAAGGACTTTGTAATTGATTGATACTGATTACTAAAAAGGTGTTCATTAGTTCATTGTGCTTGTTTGCATCTTTAACGTCCTAAAAAGTCCGATAAAAGAAAAAAAGGTCACCGCTAGCTTTTTGCTTTTTGAGCTATTTGAGCTACAACCTCGACCACCACGGACTACGGATTACGGACTATGGATTAACCTAGATTGAGCTCTCGTGAATAAGCTGGTGCACTGCGCCAAGCCTTCGGTCAGCGCTTTAGAAATTTCGTGTTTACTTACTTACTTATTTTGAATCTTTAACGTCCTAAAAAACGTCCGACAGGCCAATGTGTTTTGCGTGTCCTTAAATTCTTGCCAACTGATCCGGTATCCCTAGTTCAGCGACGGGAACCTACTCGGCGGCGGATTATTCTCTCGGAAGACCGCCACATGGGAATTCAACGCCGGATTTTTCCACGTCGCGAATTCCGTCTACCGTCGCGCGGACTATCGACGTCTTCTTCAATGCTTCACTGGCGTCTCTGTGTTGGGAAAAACAGCCCTAGGAAGGCCGCTCTCTTGGGAATTCACCGCCGGATTTCGCGTGGCTCTGGTCGAACTCCCTTTTACCATCCGTGGGGATTTTTGAGATCATCTTCCCGACCCGCCGAGGCGTCAAACGCTGTCAACAGCGCTCTTCTGACGTTCGCTTTGCCATGTCAACAGCGACAGCTCTTCTGACAGAGTGACTTTTAATTAAGACTGAAGAGGCGCTATATTTAAAAAAACTCTATTACATTACATTGCCTACAATAATCGCACTGATTAGTGCTTCTCTAACATCGCTCACTTGAGCAGTAGATTTATTTAGGGACTCTCGTCCATCTACCCGTCGTTTCCTCCCTCGCCGTTACCCACGCTGTTTATGGCCCAGGCTACTGCTTATCGTTCGTGATGCGTTCTACTGTACTTCATCTAAACTGTTTAAACTTAAAAGCATTCCATTCAGCGCTCTACCCGACTTATCCAGCTGTTCTCACCGTCTGCTTGCAATAAATCATCCGTAAACCGTATCAGCTTCTCCATCTGAGATGATCCATCCGGCCGGCCGGGCCGCCGCTGGGCCGATCGCTCTCGTTCTCATCTCTTTCGCCCTTTGGATTATTTATTCTTGTCGATTCGAGTTATCTGCGGTATATAGGGCCTGAGGGGGTGAGACGCGAGGGGGTACGGTGTCTGGTGTTGCCAGGTTTGGCCTTTGTTTGAAAGTTCAGATGAGATTACGCACAACTCACAGGCCTATTTAGATGTCCGCGGATAGATCCACGGCGAATCCTTCTATTGCGAGCCCGGATGAGAAAGGGCCAGACGCCCATCGTTTTTTGACGGACGCGTCTTTAAATAAACACAGCATAGGACTACTTATATTACGAGTCTCAGATCCAATACTTAGCAGACAACATCTATAGAATATGCCTAGAAACTACCATCTACAGTCTACAATGTCTAGGCCTACTTACTGCATTTTGGTAACAACGTTGGACGGTGGAGCAGGAGGTCGCGGGCAGTGGCGTCATTTCACACTTTCTTGGGGGGCGAGAAATTTTTTTTTGCAATTTTTCAATTTTTTGCGAGTTTTTTGCGATTTTTCCACCTGACGAGTTTGAGTTTCCAAAAAAAGTTGACGACCTTTTTTTTGCTTGTCAGACCTTTTTACGATTAGTTACTTCAGATTTTGCTCGACATCAACCACATAACACAAACATGCCCCCCCATTCCAACTGACGTCCCTGTTTTTTTGCACATTAATACATTAGAAATTAATATTTTCATTTCCTTGGGGGCCGTGGCCCCCCTAGCCCCCCAAATGACGCCTCTGGTCGCGGGTTCGAGTCCCGCAGGAGCCCTAAAGGTCGACTCAGCCTCTTTCGCGGTGGTAAAATGAGGAGCAGTGGTAAAAAATTAAAAATCTCTGCGATGTCAAACGGGTACGCTATGCGATACACTAGCCCCGTATCCGTGGCATTGCGCGCCTGCAGGGTGAAGGCTATAGAAACGGAGATCAGCGCCGCCTTATGAGCCCGCGAGGCACGTGGAAGGACTTTGAATTGTTTGATAGGCCTACTACAGTTTTCACCATAGATGGTTGATTACGCGATTAACCCCTTAACTGGAGATCCCGGATATATCCGTCCATTTTACATTGAGTTACAGTTAAATACACAGTTAAGGGGTTAATAGCTATTATCGAAGCCGCTCTGAGGGGGATCAGTGTTTCCGTTTCATGACTATTATATTCATTCAGTGGATCTGGAACGAAAGGTGAGTTGATCGATTTACCGCCGCTGGAGATCTTGCTTCCGTCGACCTTGGTGCCGTTGCTGGTCATTCTGTCCGGCTGCTTTACCTGTGCGGTCATCGTCTGCTGCTGGCGAAGACGACGACGACGACGACTGCAACAGACGAACGACGAATCCAACGACAACCTTAGACAAGACCGTCTGGAGAATTTCAGCCAAAGATGCTTATGTTGCTGCTGTCCAGGTATCAGTCAGTCAGTCAGTCAGTCAGTCAGTCAGTCAGTCAGTCAGTCAGTCAGTCAGTCAGTCAGTCAGTCAGTCAGTCAGTCAGTCAGTCAGTCAGTCACTCAGTCACTCAGTCACTCAGTCACTCATTGACTCAGTCACTCAATGAATCAGTCAATAAATCAATCAATCGATCGATCGATCAATCAATCAATCAATCAGCTTCTATTAAGCCACTATCGTAATGCCTAGGGCGTAAGTTGATGGCGCACCAAATTTATGGGCGTACGGAGGGGTGTCCAGTAGTGGCGGCTCCACGTGGGGGATGAGTGGGGATGCATCCTTCACCGGACTTCCGATCTTACCTTTTTGCTTGTTAAACCTATTTTTGGATCAAAGTTTAGTAAACTAACTGCGAATGACCTTTTTTGCTTGTCAACCTATTTTCGGTAAAAGTATAGTCAAATTAGGAAAAAAATTCCCTTTTTCAGCCTTTTCCGGCAAAGTTTATAGATTTTCTCTTCCATTTTCATCCCCCCACCAACTTTCTATGAATTTCATTTCATCCACCACCAAGAAATCCTGGAACCGCCACTGGTGTCCAGGGTGCAATTGCAACCCCTGAAATAATAGTGAAGCTATGAGAAAAGCTAAATTACTAAAAAGGTAACCTAAGTTTAAATATGAATTTATAATATAAGAATCATATATGAACTTGCACCTCCTGGAAATTTTTTTCATTTCTTTCGTCACAGGGCCCTGTTTTCCATCCCCGGGAAAAATTTCTGTTGACGCCCATGACCAAATCCAAACCGAGTTGGGGTCAGGTATAGGTGTATCAGATGTAGACACAAATTTAATCGTGATTGAAAATACCGCTACGCTGACAATTCTCGTGCAGACATTTGGCGAATGTCTTCGGAGAAATGGACCTGAAACCCAGGGCCAGATTAAGGTCAGAGTGGGCCTGGGGCTGAGAAGTAAAAAAGGTCGTCACTTCCATAATTTGAAAATTGCCCTTGCAAAATTTCCCGCCGCCTTCACTGAAAATCTCTGACAAGCAAAAAAGGTAGTCGCTTGAAAAACGGTGGGCCTATTTTTATGGTGGGCCTGGGGCTTCAGCCCCCTACGGCCCCACCTTAATATGGCCCTGCTGAAACTGTTGATTGAATGTATGCATTTAAGGGTCTGCTTTCATGGGCGTCCGGAGAGTGGTGCAAGGGGGTGCAATTGCACACCTGGAAAAATTCTGAAGTTACATGTATGAATAAAAGTAAATTACTAAAAAAAGTAACCTATAGTACTAAGTAAAAATATGAATTTATTTGAGAATACGATTAACTTTCTTATAGCGCAAAATAATTTATAATTAGTCTAATAGATCTTGACAGTCTTGTAGACCCCTACAGTACTTTTTGTTTCTTTTGTCACGTGATCCTATTTTGCACGCCCTTGAAAAATTTCTGGGGCCGCCTATGTCTGCTTCCGCGATTGCATATAACTGAGACAAGCCTGATTATTTATTATCCGCCCTGTGGACATTTTTCTGCATCGAGTGACCATCGCGTTCGAGGAAACTATAATTTCTGCTGCAGACGTTCTCCGATTGACGCGCGAATAAAATTATGGAAATAATTTCTATTTCGAGCGTTTGACAAGTCCCCAAGTCCGTCTTAGAGTTTAGGAGAGAGAGAGACAGAGAGAGAGAGAGAGAGAGAGAGAGAGAGAGAGAGAGAGAGAGAGAGAGAGAGAGAGAGAGAGAGAGAGAGAGAGAGACAGAGACAGAGACAGAGACAGAGACAGAGAGAGAGACAGAGACAGAGACAGAGACAGAGACAGAGACAGAGACAGAGACAGAGACAGAGACAGAGACAGAGAGACATAGAGAGACAGAGAGACAGAGAGACAGAGAGAGTGAGAGAGAGACCGAGAGAGAGACAGAGACAGAGACAGAGACAGAGAGGGAGACAAAGAGAGACAGAGAGAGAGACAGAGAGAGAGACAGAGACAGAGAGAGAGAGAGAGAGAGAGAGAGACAGAGAGAGAGACAGAGAGACAGAGACAGAGAGAGATTCAAATCATGCGACGATCGGTGGACCGTGTGTGAAACGGAACGCGGCATTTTACAGTGTATTTTAACGGTTGTCATAACATCGCTCGTCAAACAAGGGGCAAGACGACACCTAAAATGTAGACGCTCAACTCCTATAGCGCCTTAAAAATAATGAACTATTCGTCAGCCTAGAACACGGAATATAGGCTAACTCCGCCATAGCCGGTGACAACTGGCTGGCCCGGTTGAGGCAGAGATGCCACATACACAGATACATTGATCCAATGTCCATAGGACATACTTTTCTGTCCCATTCCATGGCAATTTATGCCTGTCCCATCCCATCCCACCGTCCCATCAACAACTGTCAAACTTTTTCAAACCCCTCCCCTAAATTGTTGACGTAACTAATGGACAGCCCCTTATTAGACCCGTGTTAGAATCGGCGACGCGTTGCTTCGTCTGCATCGACGATTAATTGAGTTTATATATGTTCTAATTCTCAAAAGACTCGAGAAAGACGAAACGCATTTCTCGGAGGCACATCTCGTCCGAGGAAGACCGGAGGTTCAATTCGTCGAGCGCCGCCGCTTGGCCGGACGACGACGCGGCAGCGGTGACCACTCCCCTCAACAACCACCACCCACCACCCACTGACCAACTCCGACGGTTATCCGTGTCCCATCTGCCGTACGATTCGTCTTCCGATCATCATCATCACCGTCGTCGCCGTTGCTCCTACGACGGTCGTCACCCGCCGAGCTACACGCCCGACCCGCCCCCGCCGTCCTCCGGCGCTTTCGTCGAGCCGTCGGCGCCGCTGGCCGCCGATGTCATTCCGGTCGCCACCGCCGCCGCTGCTGCCGGTGCGTTTCGCCGCTCTCTGACTAGCGACGATGCCTTCGTCACCGAGTGGCGTTCAGTCGACGGGGATCGTTCCTGCGACGTCTCTTCGGCGGCGGCGACGGCGGCGGCGGCGGCGGACAGAGAGCGCCAAGGAGCGGTCAGCGTCGTCTTCTGCCCCCACTGCTCGCATCTACAACCGCCGCCACCTTACGACGAATCGCTGACGCACAGGGTCGTCTGATATATATATATATATATATATATATATATATATATATATATATATATATATATATATGAAACGGAAATGAAAATCTGAATTTCTAAATTGGAGAAAATAATAATTATTGTAAAAATCGAAAAAAAGTATAATTACAAAGACCGAACAGACATGCATGTGATTAACATGCGAGACGAGTTTATAATGACGTTGCATAATTACATTTACGCACAGTACTGTAGCTAGTTTATTATGACGAGGGTGTCTGCGTCTGTAGTAATAATGCAGAGGTGGGCAAACTACGGCCCTCGAGATCGTTCAGATTTTAGAAATATGGATATAACCGACAGAAAATGAAAAAAATTTGAAATTATTTTTACGGCAACACAGTACTTTATTTTAAAATCTTAGAAAGGGTTGACAACGCTCGGTTCAAAAGAAGGATCGCGCGTCCAACTTCCCAAAATGCATTGACAAGCAAAATGTAGGTCATCGCAGTTATTGCATCGTATTATGGCATTGCTATTATTATGGATTTCGAATCCTAAAAGTGCTTAAAATTCTTAAAAACGTAAAATTCTTCTTTTCCCTTTTGAAATTACAAGCATTTTGGCTTTTTGTAAATTTGCGGCCCGCCTAATGTAGTATTAGGTTTCATGCGACCCTTTAAGGAAAACGTTTGCCCACCTCTGCAATAATGTAAGCGCTAAAGGTAAAGAAGCGCCAAACTCCACAAATACATCGTTAATGGGATTTTGTATGCGTTAAATGCGTTTTACACTCAATTATACGAATACGGCGGTGGTGCTGTAGAATAGTGCAGCTGAGGTTATGGACTGTATACCAAGTGGGACACCGGGTAGGGTGAGACCAAAGATGGCGACGCCTTTTATCACCCGTTTGCACTTTAAAGGAAGACTGACAATTTTCGCACGAATTTCGTCACGTCAAATGCAAATGTTTAACTTCTTTAGCGCTTTGATGATAATAATGCAACTAAACGGTTTTTATAGTCCTAATAAAGTATAGTTGCGTTGTTGTCAAAGCGCTAAAGAAGTTAAACATTTGCATTTGAAGCACAATTAGAGACCGCGCAACTGCGCCAACCATAATAATGTCCACTGCAACTGGTGGACATGTTAGTCCTGTGACAGAGATTAACAATATATTAACGCCTACGATCCAATTCATGTCGACACCTCGAGTAAGGCAGAGTGATTCTTTAGTAATCTCTGTACCTAATTTGCTAGCGATTATAATTGACTTTTCAACGATGGAATCTCTCACCACCTCACGGTACACCAAACGACGTATCCAGTGTTTTATCCAGACTCCAGATCTTTGGGGGGGATTAACATGGCTGGAGAGGAAGCGGCACTTCAACGCAAAAATGTGCTGGAATTTTATTGTTGTTGGTCGGTGGGGGTAACAGGTGGGTAAGTTTAGGTGCTCCAAACGAGGTTCTGACGAGAATAAGCACATATTGTGTAGGAAGACGACAGAGGCGCTTAATTGCATCTTCCAGTTTTTATTTTAGAAATATATTTAAGAAAGAAAATAAAACGTGAACTGTACTCTAAATGTTCGTTCAGAATGAATAGAAAAAGTTGTGAAAAAATTTTGTGGCTGGAGGGAAAATAAGTCTTCCTTCTAACACCTCTGAAAAAGTAATCAAATGCCCTGTACAGGCGCGGTCATCTTTAGTGCGGCGTCAAAAATATAAACTCTCCCGCCACACTTTGGGGCATTTCGTCCCACCCAACATTGAAATAATCTTAAATTTTAAAACTTGGGGCTCAACAAAGAAGGCCTACTAATAAACTGTGGCATTCTAGTAATCTAGACTCTAAGCTTAGTTCGTCAGCTTTGTAATTTACAAATTCAATGCCAAGATACAACCTCCTGTCGTGTGCCGAGCACGGACTAGGACACCGACGCTGAATAATAGGAACTTAGTTACTGCCTTTTCATTAGCAGAGACTATCAATAAACTTTGCTGCAAAACACTTTTTTTATCAATTTTCATCCATCCACTTTAACTACAAAATGGTTGACAAACAAAAAATTCAGTCACAGTTTGTCCTTCATTTTACTGCAACAGCTCCTCAAATTTCTTCACTGTCTAAACTAAAAGCATTTCGGTTTTTAAAAATCATTTTACCATCCTCCACGTGGAACGTCCCAGCCAAAATGACCCCTGGATTAAAATCCTCCATGCGTGATTGACTCGTCGACCTCGTCGTCGACGTCGCAACTTCGAACTAAGATTTCTAAGATTAGTCTGACGTCATAGGAATACCGAGCGACTGCGACGTGCTATTTCTGAAAGCAATATGGAAATTCCAGGTAGAAACTTCCAGACGCTAACGCAATAGCATGGTGTCTGTTAGACCGACAAAGTTAATGGTAAAGTTTTAATTGGCAGTTTCCGGGAAAATTGCTTCTCAGTGTGTTTCCCTAGGCTCTTTTGGAATTCATGGACTAACATCACTTCGCATTAATTATTAGCACTTTGGCGTCTTTCAGATCCGGTCTTAAAACTTACGTACTGTTTTTTTCTTTGATGGTAACATCTTTATTTCTTTCTCCATAATTTCTTCAGCGACTGCGGTAAAATATGAACAAAATATCCGTGTAGCGGTTCCAGATTTGGACTGACTTGTCTTATATAGGTCCTATCCTCTTGTGATGTTGGACTAGATTCGATGGTGGAGGAGGCGTGCTTTTATCTTGATGATCAGCTTCGCTCGCAGTGCAGGATAATACTAATCCAATACCTATGGCCGACTACCACAATCAGTTGAATTCGGCTGAACAACATTTCAAAAGGAGATCGCCACGACACCCAAGAAATCTGCGCCACACTAATAATTGGTCCTATGCCTGGAGCCACTTAAAATCACGCAATTCTGCCAAGATTTCTGACGCTGTGCACGTGATTTTTTGTGTCACGTTAAAATGACGTTATGTTCTCAACTACCTCATCTTACTGTAACAATTGGGTAAGTTTAGCAACGTCGTCGCAAACCAGCCACTGACGAGAAAAGCGCATGTTGTGACTCGACTAAGACCGGTTCTTGCATCTTCCAATTTTTATTTTTTATTTTAGCAATATCGTTTCGAAAGAAAAATACCAACGCATCGCGGTTCCAGAATGAATCGAAAAAAGTTGTAAACGGTTTTTGGCTGGAGGGAAAAACCAATGAGAACGCTTGAAGGTAAAGACATACAGAATAACGATTTTAACCACTATGATAGACTGAAAGATGCGGCTTCACTCGCGCTCGCGCCACCAGCGACCGATGCAGGATAATACTGAAACAATCATTGAATTCATGCTGAACAACGTTTCAATGATGTACATTCCAGTAATATACGCCACCTTAGCCGAGAAGCAGATGTTCTCTTGTAATTTACAAATTCAATGCCAAGATACAATAAAATCACGCAACTGTGACCATTTGTGACGCTGTACACTGTATTTTTTGCATTAGTCAACATAAAATGTACGTTTGCAACGTCGTCGCACGCCCACCCCTCTGACGTTGTGTGGACTCGACTAAACCTGTAATTCACTACGAACAATTTCGCAATTACTAGCAACGTCGGCATCTTTCATCGCCCTTAAAACAACGCATCGCGACGTGGCTTAGACTAAACGGTCTAAACCGTCTACCAATAGTCAACCAATCAGAACGCAGTAGCTGCTTATTCTTGAGACATACAGAATAACGATTTTAATATGATAGATTGTTCCCCGCCGTTCTGATTGATCTTTCCGGCTTGACCTGGATCTTGTTCAATTTGGCTTTGGTATGCCATCGGCTGATGCCCTGGGCATTATGAATTTATGATAGTGGCGCCATGGAAGTTTATTGATTGATTCTCATTCATTGATTGCGCAAGGCCCAATTGCCGCACCACTGTGGTTATTGCCTGTCGCTTGGAGTCCAGTGTCGTATCAAATAAAAAGACCCTAATGGCTAATGCAAAACTATAAAAGGGTCCTTCAACTTAAAAAGTCACAACCTGAGAACAGTGCTTCCAAAAATTTTAACACTTAATCACCAAATAATAACGCATCGTCTGTCAAATAATCCGGAAACTTGAAACTGTAAAACGGCTTTGTTTTTGTAGCGCTTAGATATTTAATACAGGAAATTTATATGATTAAGACTGATTTTTAATGTTTTTAAACAGTTTACTTTTGTTATTAGTCCATTCTTTTTACATTGTGGTAAAAGTCCCCAAATCTTCTGACTTGCTGTCATTCTTGCTATTGAGAATTTCTGTTCTAGTCGCTTGTAAAAATCTGAGACCGAGTGGAATCTTTATGACTTTATTTACTGTAAATTAAAGAAGTATGCAAATGTGCATAGGCCTGAGAAACATTTCCAGGTCATTCCCTATAAAAAACTTGAAAGGCCATAAAATCACAAATTCTAAGAGTTTCCCCAAAGTTTGAAAATCAAAAAAAAAAAGATGTTGGCTGGGGAATGCTAATTCCCCAACGGTACGACAAGAAACCTGTCCCCACAACATTTAAAAAATCAATGTCAAAGGGGGCAAAATTAACACTGGACACGTCATAATGGATTGACAAAGTTTTGTCGATTAGAAATAAAATAATCCATTTATCAGCTATCCGACCTGACCGATTAAACAGTTAAGACCAAGTCCACAGCCTGGGTCTAGATAACTTAACTTGCTGTCAGAATGGAATTTCGTTTCAAAATCTGAGACCGATGGAACGCCAGCTCTAACGAACGACATAGCTATTTCAAGAAAGATTAAGCGCATAAGAATAGCCCAACCTCGCATCGAGGATGGCTAAAGATTAAAGAACAGAACAGTAATTGGAATGAGTGTCACGTGATTCCACCACCTTAGTTTGTCGTTACTTGGTTTCTTTTATCTTTTGACCATAGATTTTAATTATACGTATATTATTACATATTAAAACCTATGGGTTTGGCATTTAATTTGTCGTGAATTTTAGATTTGAATTTTAAAATAAGAATATTTAGACGGCAGAAAAATCGAGAACAGAGCGATTATAATGATCGCCGATTTGATTTTGTTCGGGTATTTTGTTCAAATTGTGTATTCTATTTTTAGTCTACGTGGCAGAGCCTTTTAAAAGGAAAACTTATCACTGCACTAAACTCAGAAAATACGTGGACATCCGCGTAAAAAGCAAGCAATAGAGGTCGTCCGGCTAATTTATCACTTCACAAAGTTCAGAAAATTGTCATTTTAACACTGCACATTTTCAACTAATCGCCACATTTTGTGTATCACTGCACGTTGAGAAAGGCCCCTATACGTGGACATTTGGCGGTTGCTACGGTTCCTGCCTATACCCCCCTCTAGAGTAGCACTCAGGCATCCTTTCTTGTCCACTAGCCCTCCTCCTTTCCGAACAACCTCCAGTGTTGATCTTTGTGTTCCATCCTCTCGTTTCACTTTTGCCCATTTCTGCATTTACGATACACCCCCATTCCTCTCTGTAATAAACTACAATAACAATGATAATAAAAATAGAAATAATAATAAAAAGGAAGGATGGTGGTAACTGGGTTTAGAGTGGTTCAGAAAGATCTGTTCAGTGTGAGATGAAAATGCATCTGAGTTGCCTTTAGAAGAAACTCTCTATAAATTTTATCATTACATTATATATCAATCATAGATGGAATCAGTTGATTGATTGAAAAAAAGTCATATTATGAAGAAAACCAAATGAAGAATATCTTTTGTAATAATTAGATTTGGAATTTTAAATACCTATTCATGAGTTTAAATATTGGATTTACAAAATCTGTATTTAAACTACAAAAGTGAAATCAATGGGATTGGTTTGGTAATAAGAAATTATTTGAAGCATTTAATCAAACAATTTGCAATAACATTAGTCAATTGGATGTTGATAGAGAGGCAAAAACCAATGTTTTAATTGAAGTTAAGTATGAATTGCATAGTTTGGAGGAGAATAAAATAATATTGAACTGCATATGTGAGACATACAAATTCATGAGTCATTACTAAATCATTTGTTATATTAAATTTTCTTGTACAATTTCAGGACATTACTTGTCAATGCTGGAGCAATTCTCAACCTTAAACTGCAAGTATTATGGATTTGAAGAATATATTTCTTGCTTTTTCTGACCAACTAATAAACAAAGCATTTGAAATTGCATTTTGTGTTATTTCTGATGTTTTGTGTTGGATTATAAATATTTATTTAATGTGGCATTTAATTTTATTTTCCAGAAAAAAGAGGGAAAATGAAGGATATGGTGAAATCGAGCCAAGTGTTGGTAAGAAATTTTTCCAATAGATATTGATCATACATTGCTAATATTATTATGTGAAGCACATTGATAAATTCAAAGGAGCACTTCTATAAATTACATAATATCAGTGCATTTGGAACTCCAATAAATATTTTACATTAGAGTATATTTTAAAGATCACTGTGTGATTGTTATCTACATAGTTTAAAACTTAGAGGTCTTAACCTTTTGGTCCCTTCTTTAGCAGTTTAAAGAACACAGGCTGAAAACCATCACGAACAAGCGGTGTTAGATCCACTTTAAAACGGCTCTTGCGCTATATCTGACAGCACTGATGACAGCTTCGGACCTGCACGATTTTCAAAATTCCAACATGCTGTCATACGTCCGCAACCGAAAAAGACAGGCTCACATCCATTCAATAGGCGGACAGCACCTGCCATTTTTTTACGAAGCGATAATACTGACTATATATGCAAACAGCTATTGACTGTAGACTCTCACCACCACCAGGCTGGAAAATGTATAGGAAAAATCTTCAGCGACGGAGGCTGGAATGGCCATAACTATGCCGAATATGGTCCGATCTTCAAAATTTTTGCACTATTCTGTTCCAATTACACCTCCCAACAACTTTCCGCTCCGGAAAGGACTGTCTCACAGTTGGGCACCAGCTGAAAAAATTTTTTATTGAGCTTTGAAAAATTTTTGTCGGAGATGGTCGCGATTTTGGGGTGTAGAGTGGACCCTCACCCCAAAAATTTTTTTTTTGCACAGATGGTTCATGTCATGGAAGCCCAATAAAAATGCTCAACAATGGTGCAAACAGCATCTTTCTAGCTTCTATATAGCCTGAAATATATGCCGAGTTGTTCGGTTTTCACATTGAAAATCCGTTATCCCTCGCCCGGCCAAGTGAGCTCAGCAAGCAATTGGTACTTCAGGGCATGAAACTTCATAATTACCCATCAAATATGGTCCGATCTTCAAAATTTTTGCACCATTCTGTTCCAATTACACTCCTCTAGAACTCTATAGCGCTGGAAGGATCACATTTTGGGGTTTACCTGGCTGAAGATCTTTTGCTATTGACCTTGATCAAAATTTAAACAAAATGTTAGGGAGGGGTCTGATTTTGGGTGTAGAGTGGTCCCTACCCCAACTTTTTTCTTTTGGCACAATGGATGGATAGAAAGAGCAATAAAATGCTCAACAACGGTGCAAACCTCTTGATTTTAGCATCTTTCTAGCTTCTATATAGCCTGAAATATAGTCAGTTTATAACATATATGTTCACGTTTTCAGTTCCTATACAAAAATGCGTGATCATGCTGAAGTGAGTGACAGCCGTTAGATTATTCCCAAGGCCCGAACGCGATCACGCCTTTTCCAAAAATTAATTCCCCTGTTACTAGTATCATGGATGACTTTAAAAAATTTAATTCCCCCTTTAAAAGGTTAAAGCTTTTTAAATATTGCATATTGCTTGTGTTTGTGATTATATTCAAGTGCTGTGTGTTAATTACAGTATTACTGTACCTTGGACTTTGTTAATATGACTATTACTGGTTATTGATTTCAGCCAGGGTCAGACTATCTGGGTTTTTAGTCATTAGGAGGGTGGATTATGCAGTACCAGAATTAATGTGCCTAGAATGAAATATGGTTTTTCTGCCACATACCAAAAAAGATGCACTGTAATGGAGGCTCATAAAGTACTGAAATCTGATTGACTTAAGCTTTGTTACCAGGTTGAGTTGAGAAAACATATCTGGGTTTGGTTACTTGCACATTGTAGAATTAGCACTAATGGAAATAGAGTCCCAAATAGAATGGATTGGACACTTATGTGGTTGATCATGAATGTATTAAAGTTTATTGATTTAGCAGCCCTGAAACACCAGATGGACGTCTTTCATGAACTTTTAATCAACTCACATCTAGAATCTAGTGTTTCTTGCAAGGGCTTTTGTCTGGTTTTTCATAGTTTGCAATTTATTTGGTTCAGATTTGTGAATTTTTAAGATATATAAAATATATATTTCATTGTTTGAAAATGAAACAGAGACACTATAGAACATAGCAGAATCACATTTGTGACAAGTTCGAAAGGTAACTGATTTCTCGATGGTTGTTACAAAAGGAAGAACTGTCATTTAGTTGTTGCTAATATGGAGTTGATTATTTTTAGGTGACAAAATTCGAGAGTTTCTGCGAAGTTTACAGTATTTTCGAATATTCATAGCACTGTGGAATATCTTCATTATGTTTCTAATGCTTGTGTGAGTAGTGATTGCTACTTTATAGTAGAAGTGCATTAGATCCAGTTTGGATCCATCATTCTGGATCTAAGAATTGAATCCACAAATTTGAGTATTATATTCTGCATCACTTTGGCAGTTTGTTTGCACACTTGTGGTCTTTTTCAAAATTTGGGACCCATTTATTTCTACTGATTGTTACGCTTATTGATCTCTTTGTGCGATTTGTGATCGCATATTTAATCATTTTATTTTACTTAGCCCTACTTAATGGCATTTTAAAATTTAACACTACAGTACTAATATAATAGTCAATAGTAATGATGTGCTGCTAAAGAGATGCCATTAATCTGCTAGTAAACAACTGATCTGTACTTCGAGATAACTAGATGAAATATGGTATGAAAACATGTCAAAAACAGGTTCAGTTTTTAAGTGTTTTTCTTTTGATGATGATGATGATTTTAATTATGGTGAAGCTTACCGTCATGCAGTACGGTTTGTCTAATTCAAAATTTCATTCTATTCACAGAATTTTTATTTGAACATAGAATTTAAATTTTGGTACTTGTTGATATTTTGTAGGTTTTTCAGTGCTTAAATTATACCTGGAGTCTCTGTTACATATGCTGTCATTAAGGATTTTCTGCAGACAAACTGTTGCTGTTTGCATAGCATGATTGCTTGATGTGCCTTTGACTGAGATTGGTACCGGGTAATTATTGTCGAAACTGTGTTTGCCCATTTAATTGCATTTGCAAACTGGTTGCTATGTAAATTCTTTTCTGATATTTTATAAGTGCAAAATATGTTATTACATTAAACTGTTTTGTTTATTTAAAGTTTTTTGCATTAAAACATTCCATGGTTGGGTTTTATTTCCATTTAAAGCTTTAGATTGATGAATTCTACTAATTAATGAATTTCTTAATTCACTTTTTAAAATTACTATATTGTAGGATGAAAATGATTATGTTTGCACAGTAATATTTACCATAAAATATTGGTCAATGCATTTTTGAATGGAACAGGAAGAATTGTATTATTTTGTGCATTCTATGATTTTAAATACAAAGAGTTTGGATTTTGGAAAGATTCAAGTTAAGATCTGAAATTAGGTCCATATGATGATTTAAATTGATTTCAACACTGGTCATCTGAACTAAAAAAATTAGAAACAGGACCAAGATGACTAAAATATGTAGTCCTTTATGTACATTTTAAAAAAGATTTGACTTTATATTATGCCATCTTGTTAGAAAGTGTTTCCAATTACGATTGCTTTTATTAATCATGGAAACTTAAGCTACAGTGAATGTGACAGTATGTGAAGTGTGGCATTAGAGATTCAATAAGTGGGTTTGTCCACACACACAAACACACACACACGCAGGCCTATATACAGTGTATATCCGTGTCCTCGGAAAAGAGGACATTATGAACGAGTCTATTCCACTGTGAATTCTGTTACTTGTAGCCATGACATCTTGCCCATTTTATTCTAATCCATTGCTTGAAACCAATGCTTGACAAAGTGACTCCTTTGTTGTGCATCACCTCTAAGATCACCCTTTAAGGCTTTAAGATTATTAATTTATAAGAAAATACTTTCTATCAGCAAATTAGTTTCATTCCTAACAAACAAAATAAATACCTCAACAGTGACAATATGCATTATGAGAGAATAATTGATTGTGCGATTTCCGCCCATAAATTTTCTCTAGGCTGTCACTCAACACGATTTCATCATAGAACCATTTAGAGTTCATTATTGTTGATCATTGCCGACAGAGTTGAACATCAGCATATGGAAATACAAAATAAGCCATTGTCACAGGAGGCAGGTTAATTACTGCACCGGGTTGCAAACGAGTCGGTCTTATCAGAGGCATCAGATTGTCGGATATCATCTGAAGTTTAAGGCCATTCAATTTCACCCATCTACAAACACAACCAGTAAGCTTAGGTCTTTATAAAACCAGTGCAATATTATCACCGATCATACTATCTCTTCTTTCGTTTATCCGTCCCCTCTTAATGCAGGTCATCTTTTGCAAAATTGAGACAAGAAATTTTGTGAATGGACGTTCTTCCTGATTTCAGTCGTAGTTATCGGCCCTGGATCAAAATCTTGGCATAAACATCCAACTAAAAAAGGTAGTGACAGTGTGTAATCAACTTCAATACAGGTTCAACCTTCTTACACCCGACCATTCAAATTTGGTCTTTATTCACTAATAATGGTGTATCCATGTATACAGTAGGTATAGCATTACTTCTGCATCCATATTAGTTAAATCCAATTAAATATATTAATGATGCTAGTTAGTTAAGTATTGGTATTTATGGTAGAAAACTTGCTTGGAAAGGACGTAGTCTGGTCCATCAGCTTCAAGCAAATAGAGGTCAACAGGTTGGTCAGATAAAGTATCAGTAAACCGCAGAACTGATGTAGTTGATTCGTCAGCATTCAAAGCAAAAACTGTTAAAGCTCCTGAATCATATGAAGAACTACAAAACAATTTAATTCCACTTTGAACACAGTAGCCAGTTTTAGTCCTCTGCTACTATTAATAGAAATGCATGCCTATTTCTGTGACTGCAAGTGCAGTTAACCCCTTGACTGGGTGCCCCACGTAATGCTCGTCCATTTTACATTGAGTTACAAATAGTTGCCCAGTTAAGGGGTTAAACTAAGAAGAGAATAGCATCACGTATTTAGGCAATTGTTGTGGACAGATTGAAAGACCAAAATTAAGAGTATGATAATTTTTCTATCTAAATATTGTTAAGAGCCATTCATTTTAACTACTACAGTATAACAAATTGAGAGTAACAACAGGTATCTTCATCCATGTGCTAGCTATCAATTTGCCTATTTAATGAAATGAACAGAGTTTTCTTTGCATTACCATTCACCAGCAGTGAGACAATCAAATCAAATTGGTTCACTGTCAGTTTCTGACAAAGTTAGCATGCACTAACACTTTAACTCTAACAATGCTTACCCTTCTGTGTTGGTGCAGTGCGCATAGACTCTTGTTGATGGTGGTAAGGAAATACCAGACAACGTAACGGCAAAAACTGATTGTCCAACAAATTTTTTATGTAGCCATGAAAGCCAATAGTCCTTAAAATTCAACAGCAGCATACACAAAATCGTTTCAATAGTCAAATTGCTTGCACCACAAAAGCTAGAAGTAATGAAAGTAGGGTCATAATGGAATAAACTTTGAAGTATTGAAACTAATGATTCAATTTCAATTAATCATACCATTGCCAACACAGTCTATCACTCATGAGAAAATTACAAACATCTCAGGCAGGCTTATCAAGTAGTTATTTCTGTTCACTATATTTTCAAACATTTATATTCTCTAATATACATTACAAACATTAAACTCCAGTGGCCATCACTAGAACAATAAGAAAGACAAATATATCATTTAAACTTGCCTTGAAATTTGTATATTAATTAAGTTAAATATATGTGGCAAACATTCTTTTATTAAGGTTGCATTTCCAAATTGGTCTAAATTTATTTATTTTAAAAATGGAACTTACTGGATTTGGGTTCAAGTCCACGTCAAGCAGTGCATAGTTGCCACCATAAAGTGTCTGTCGCAAAACCACTTTGAGTCCCAAAGCAGCGGAAAGGCCCAGCTTTTCCATCCATCTAATGAAACATCATAACAGCAATTCCAATTCTGATAAGGAGTAAACAGAAATAAAATAATAAAACAATCCACAAGGATAGGAAACCATTAAAAAATTATTACAAGAAGTACTGACTGAATCGCCACTGTGATAAATCGGTTTCCACGTATCATATTATCATCAAATAATCATCAAACAAAAACAATAGGCTTCAAAATTTCTGCAGACATAGAAACTGCACACTTGGCAGGAAATTCATAATAACTTGAACAGCCAACAGAACACTTCACTCAAACAAATCCAATGAAAGGACAAGACATTTCAGACTTCACATCAGTTACAATCATATGCAGTAATAATAATTTCTTCCAAGAAATGTCAGTTGAAATATGTATAACTGAACATTTCCAGCAAAGAAATTGCATTGGCTCTTACATTGCCCATGAAAAATAGAAAAATCGTGACCGCTACTCACAAGAAACCAGAGACAAAACGGTCAGAAACATTCTTGGTTCCTGAATTGTAGGCATCACTTGTTTCTCCAAGCCAAATGGGAATGTCGGGGAATTTTGTCTTGGATACCAACAGTTTAGCTTCACTAATTTCTCTGGCCAAGTCATGGAAATATGAAACATTCAAGTAGGTTTTGTAAGTTGCAGTTCCACCAGCAAAATAGTAGCTAAAAGTAAAATAAACAGCAACAAACATAGTCATTCATTTAACATGGAAAAAATTTGTCAATGAACAGTGAACAAAAAAATATATCCAGCATCTCAAAATTCAATCACTTTACAAGTTTACATAGTAATTATCAACCAATTAATTATAGAATTTTGGAAGACTTATTGGCCATTTAAAGATACATATAAAATGTAATAGCATTATTTTACTAAATATTATCACAATTCATCAAAATCCAATCAGAATCAAATGAAAATATATATATGTAGCAATGAATTCTGTGCAGTTTTACACTACAAAAGAATTTGATCCAGCACTGAAGACAATTATCAGCAAGAATTCATGATAACATGTAAATTATTACTGTAGGCAATGTACATAATAAAATTGCCGTTTTACCATTCTATTCCCATTAGCAAATCTCAAGAACTACTGTTGCCTTAAATGTGAAGATTTATAGTTCTTACATGTGAATGACAGCACACGATAAAGGTCAATTACCAGAAAAGCTTATTTGAACGGCTCTAGAACCATGCAAATTTGAAAAATCATATAATTGCAATTGAAAACAGTAGTCAATAACAATACCCACTGATGAAATGTAAGTGCTCTTATAAAACTTCCGGCCATGTTGGCAACTCTACAAAACATTGAAATCTATTATCAGTTGGCTACAGCTTCCCAATAAGCTACTAACCAGACAATTAGGAAATGAAAGAAAATATGGTGTTTGTTCACAGACACTATCTCTTTGAAGACAGTAAACTACTGGTAAATGCATCTGGTGTTTTATGTCTATGAAAGCAAACTAGGGCTGCAGATATTAATGATTAATTAATCAATTAATTGTTAAAATTTTTAATCGATTAAATTTTCTTTAATCGATTAATTTTTTGATTAAATTTTAATATTTTTGTAACTTATTTACTTTAATATCTACTTAGCTTACTATATTTCTATTTTGTTCAGACAACAGTGGCGAGTAATGAAAGCAATGTTGCAGTTAAACATTTAAGAGGAGAGATGAGCAAACACTTTTGTTTTCTTTTTAAGCTAACTGTAGATGGCAATTAGACAATATGCAGAGTTGCAATGCAATGAGATCAGTTAAGAGTTATATGTAATTATTTTAATTAAAATTAATCTAATTAAAAAATTCAGATTAATCGAACAAGAAAATTTTAATTGTTACCAGCCCTAAAGCAAACCAATTCATTGTTAGTAAATATGACTTCATTATAAATTTAATTTACTTGCTCAAAACTGAGTCAGAAGGGTATGAAAGCAATTCATACCAAATAATAAAAAAAGAATTAGACTGAAAATAAGAGAAGTCTCTCTCAACCCGCTCAAGATTTTGCCACACAATGACGAAGTTGGGCGCCCAACATCTGGTCCAACAATGGAACTCTGGCGGCAGTTATCATATTTACTAAGAAGCCGCTTTAGTATTAGGTAGTCGTTGCCAATTTGTTCAGGTGTAAGTGTTGTTAGGTTCTGTCTCCCAGGTGCATACCAGTTGGGCTCTAGAGAAAGAACAGTCACAGCAGTATGTTCTACATACCA
This sequence comes from Metaphire vulgaris, assembly GCA_018105865.1. NCBI lineage: Eukaryota > Metazoa > Annelida > Clitellata > Crassiclitellata > Megascolecidae > Metaphire > Metaphire vulgaris. The sequence goes on from CM030836.1 coordinate 7,982,989, forward strand.
TCATTATTGAATATGAACAAAATAAGTTGGCAATGTCAATGCAACAGTCTCAAGCATCATTCGAACTATTAACATACACAGATTCATCATGGAATATTATTTGAATTTTAATATAAAATTTTTCTTATACAACTTATGCAAATCCAGATACTAGTCATTGCACATCCGTTACTCACTATACAAGACTGCCAACACTCAACTAGGTTTTCTAATACTTTGACACTTTATTTGCCATAATGTATAAGACACTGTCTTCTCTGTTACTGGACCCACCTTGCTCCCTCAAACCCCTAGTTGGGACTTAAAATATCGGTCTGTAGAAGTCTTGGTGCCCCCCTATGGGCCGTCAATAAAGTATGTCATGCTTGAGGGGGAGGGGTCTAGGAAAGTGTGATAGCTCGCAACAAGGGGTAGGAAGGGTAAAGATCAATGTGATATCACACTTTCCATACATATGAAACCTGAATATACAGTGATATTTTACTTATTCTTCTGATGGATGTATTCCAACAGAATAAGCCACTGACTTCTCATTATCTTATTATGCTAGGTACATGGAATTTTAAATCTCAAATACATTCATCATCATTGCCAGAAGTTGAATAATTCTATGCTTTGCTGCTGAAAATTGAACGAAAAACTCAAATTTTTAAAAACAAAAGACGACCTGTGTGATGTAATAATTCATGGACGATGCTTTAGGGGCAGTGGCGGCTCCACCGGGGGGGCAGGAGGGGCCCCGTGCCCCCCTATTGAGTGCCTGGCCCCCCCAGTGGCCCCCCCAGTTGGGACCCTATACTTAATGCTACATACATTAAACAACAAATGGTTGGCCCCCATGATTAGAAGTTGCCACCCCAACGGCCCCCCCACTTGCCAAATACTAGAGCCGCCACTGTTTATGGGGGTCCAATATATGTGACAGGTTGTGACAAGGGGGGTTAAAACTGTCAAAATAGTGTGGCATAATTTATGGACAGCCCCTATTCCGGATCTCTGGCTACTCCGCTGCCCTTAAGTGACCATCAACTGATGCTAAATTATACTGGCATAAAGAAGTCTTAGGATTTATTGACCAGTCATCTTATGTAATATAATAATATCAGTGTCAGTGTTCAAACAGTTGAAATTAATTTCAACAATTAACAGTCAAGAAGAACAGTCCTCTGCAAAAATACTACTAACCATTACCAAGCTCCCAGTCTATGTTTTCACAATATCCCATCCGAGAACAGTACTTGATAAGTTCAAGGGCATTTGATGGATCCCACTGAGTTCCAAATCGAACTTGAAGATTCAAACCAAACAAAAGTCTGTTCCCTGTTGACCTGACCAACTCGACCAGCTTCTGAATATCATACCCTAAAAATTACACTTAAAAATAAATACCAGCTTCTGAATATCATACCCTAAAAATTACATTAAAAAAATAAACATATCTTTCAAATCATTCCGACCCCTAAGGCTAAAACGAAGTTACCCAAAGCAATGATTTACAGTATTACTGCTCATAAAATATCACTTACTCCAGTGGCAAAGCCAGGGTTTAAAAATATGGGGGCACAAAAGCATTGAGGCAAGTCACAGACCTCAGAATTTAAGCCAGAGTCCACAAGGCAAGGCCTGTCTGGTCCATTTAGGGAGTATGAGGGAACATTACAGTAAGTACTGAGTGTTATATTAGTGCTAAATTTGTTTGACGATTTCAGCTAAGTCACGAGTCAAAATTTTATATCAAGATAAATACATTACTTAGCAGAAGTAGCAACAATCTCGTAATTAAGTGACTTTACAGACAAAAAGTGCAATGCGTGCTTTCCTAATGGTTATGGTGTTGATGTATCTTAACAATGACAAGCAAATTAAACTGCAATCACTTGATTTTCAAATGTTCAGATTTAAAAGCAAGAAAATAATTAATTGCTATTCCCTGTCCTTACACATCATAACGTGGGCACTAGGCAGCAGTTTCAAAGGATAGATAACTTCAATAGGCTCATTGTAAAAAAGCCAATCTGCACTTGTTCCTCCAATGCGCAGCAATGCAGGCGACAAGGCTTTCATTAGGGTATGAACTCTGGGAGAACTACAAGAAGAATAAAGAAAACAAAGTTTCCATTCAAATCTTGAGCAATATTTAAAGCAATCCTTTTCAAAGGATAACTTTTATTCAAATTTTTGACTGAATGGAAAAATAAGAAAACAAGGCCAGATGTCAATTTTCGTCAAATATTTACTTCGTAGCAAGAGATTCCTTAGCTTTAGTGCCTGAATCAACAGTGACTAATCTACTCTCTCCTTTTGTACAGCATAAGGTGTTGCAAGTGTATCAGTCATGAGCAGTCTTTGGAGCACAGACAGTGGCATCGTGCAGCAATTTGTGGGGATGCTCATTCCCGACGCCCTGATATATATTTTACTGATGTATAACAGTTTGGTCTCTTAAGTGTCTTTTAACACTTACAAAAGTGAGTCTGTCCTTTAGTAATTAAGTTCTAAGACATTTTAAAACCACTATTATAGCTTTTTCATTAACTAGTAAACGAAAATGCAACAATTATAAATGATAATTAATTATTGTCCTTGTCATACAATGCTATTAATTTTTTTTAGACACAACAAGACTTTTTGGGTTCCCATTACATGATGCCCCTGGGCACAGGCAGCAAATGTGCCCAGAATGTGTGGCAACAAATGCTCACGCATGACTGAGATTGTTTGAGAGGTCTTGCTTAAATGCAACCGGCATTTGTACTAATGCAGTCAATGGTGTATATGTGTATGTGTTGCATTTATGTACTTGAGTTGCTGTTCAAACATGGGGTTTAGTTCTTTTCAACTTCCCATGTTTACTTAGTCCCACAGCAGGGTTGAAAGATTGAACAGCATGATCTGAGCTACTTTGACATGATGACTGTTGAGGCTACTGCATGTCGCTTAAAAGCAGTAATAAAAATGTGATTTAGCATGCTAATGTGAAGTTGCCGTTGATTCCGTTCATCGCGGTGCTTTTTACTTTTTACATAAAAAATAACTTTCTTGGGAGTGCTTTTTTTAACTTTTACTAGAGTTACTATTTTCATAGGTACTTTTTACTTTTAATAAAGTAAAAAATGTCATAATACTTGTACATTTACTTGTGCACTCAAACTCAGTACTTCATACAAGGTACTGAATAGTGACAGATTACACTGGTCAACAAGGTTTTTGTTTCCTGTGCAATTTCTGGTGTTCCAGGTAGATTTTGTCATGCTGATTACAGGAATAATTTTGAAATTTTCCTATCACGTAAGTTTTTTGAGAAAAGCTGATTTTAAATTTTAAAATTATAAGAATTTAAAAAATCGTGGTTTTCTTGAGGTATGGGTATTCAGGTCAAGCAAGAATCTTATTGACCGCCATAACAGATGTAATATGCACTGCTGGCTCACTTAACTACATGGATTTTGAAAATTAGTATAATTAGGCATGTCCAGACATGCCCAGACGCGCCCAAACCTGTTTCAAGACTACATGCCTAGCATGTATTGTTGCTATGGTTACGCAGTCCTATATAAATACCAAGCAGCACTAATGAGATATAACTGTTTAGTTAAAGGCTGTGAATTGAATATATTAACTAATTTAATTAAAGTTTCTGAAATGTCGCGTCAATGTCGCAAATAGCAGTGACACGTTCTGCTACATGTGTGGAGTTTATTGAAATCACAGAAGCGGAGTATGACAGCAATCATAAAGAAAGGATATGAGTTATACTTTGGATGCAAAATTAATGCGACCAGGACAAAGTATGGGCACCTCATATATGTTGTTCATCTTGTGCTACCAGTCTCGAGCTTGGCTTGCAGGTAAGCATCCATCCATGCCATTACGCCATACCAATGATATGGAGGAGCAGAATAATCATGTAAGGGATTGCTATTTCTGCATGACGAATGTTACAGGATTTTCTTCAAAGAATAGGAAGTCTATTGAGTATCCTAACCTTGCCTCAGCAATGAGACCAGTTCCACACGACATACTTCTGTTCCCAAACCCCAGTTTTGGACACTGGAGGGGACGAGGACGAGCATGCAGAGACAGATGAAATGCTGCAGATAGTTGATGATTCAGCTTCGACATCCAGCAATCCTCATTTGATTTCTCAGGCAGAGCTCAATGATCTGGTCAGAGACTTAGATTTGTCAAAAAATCAAGCAGAATTGCTTGGATCTAGGTTGCAAGGATGGAATCTGCTCTCTCCAGGTACAAAAATTTCAGTATTTAAGAACGGGCATGAAGACTTGACTGGATTCTTCAAAAATCGACAGTCTTACTTTTGCATTGACATTGATGCTTTCGGCTGTAAGCACAATCCATCCGAATGGCGACTTTTGTTGACTCTTTCTGTTAAGTTTAAAGACTGTTTTGCTGCACAATGGCAATTCATATTCTTCAGTACCCATTGGACATGCTGCTTACATGAAGGAAACACATGAGAACATGCAGCTGCTATTGAAACACATAGAATACCATAATACAACTGGAATATATGTGGAGATCTGAAAGTTGTTGCACTTCTACTGGTCTTTCAGCTATGCTACACCAATTATTCATTGCTTTCTCTTTGCAAGAACTGGGACAGCCGGGCAAACATTACATTATGTGAGAACATACTACCAAGACAGAAATAGACAGGACAAATGATTAAACAATATCCTTCATTAGATAAATAACATTTTTATCCCAAAAATTTGTGTCAACAAACTTGGGTTAAACAAAAACTTTGTCAAAGCAATGAACAAATAAATAGACACTGTTACAACTTGCATATATTCTTAGAACAAGGATGCTAAAATCAAAGAAGGCAGCATTTGTTGGCCCACAGATTACTGGATCATGCTCTGACAGTCACTTTGAATGAAAAGCCAAAATTTTGTGAAATTTTAGCTTGTGGGCCAAAGCCTGACTATCTTCGTCTCTTTGTCTACCGTACTTCTTTTGATATAAATAAATTAAACTATATGTGCAGTCAATGAAATGCAACATGTCATACTGAAGATACACTATCCTTCATTCTCATAATTATGATATAATATGTGGCATCTTAAATAATATACCTTAGTAAGGATTCCCATGTGAAACAGTTGTAATGATTTTGTTGTTTCTCTGTCAATGGCTGTAAAATGAAGCTGCAGGTGGAACTGATTAACTTCAGTCTCTTTATCCATATCCACTGATTGACCTTTGTCCCCTGTGACATTTATATTATTCCCTAGTCTTCTGTAGGATTATGTTTCAATTTACAATGATTAAATGCTAAATCACTTTCTAAAAATCTACTGATACAGAAATTCTAAACATATTTGTACTCTAGTTGTCAAAATTTTAGTTTGATGGGCTTTAGCTGGAAAGTAAAACTGATAAAATTTGTTGACCAGTGTTATTTTTTGATGACTAAACATGCAAAGTCATTTTATATACCGGAAATGACCAAGTTGTTATTTCAGTTTTAATTCTGTTACCTAAAATTGAATCCATGGAAATTACTCATTTAGAAACATCAACCATGGATATCAATTGTGAAACCAAGATAATTCACTATCGGTCAATTTATCAGCCACTAGTATCAATGGTCAATAACATCTCTGTCTTTCCATAATATATTATTCATTGTCGTCCGAAGAACTAGTACCCCCAGAAGGGCAAACATTACTAGCATAACATACTACAAAGACAGAAATAGACAGACAAATGATTAGCCAATATATTCATTAGATAAATAATATTTTCAGCTTAAAAATTCAGTGTCAACAAGAAAATTTAAACAATGCAAATTAATTTTTTTAGTTAAACTTTAACTAAACTTTTTTGCAATTCTTAGAACAAGGACTTGAAATCAAACAGAGCAGCATACATCTGAAGGATAACTAATTAAAAGCAGTTTAACTTTTACCTTTAACTTTTTAACTTTGACAAGCTAAAAGCTAGTAAAACTATGTTACAAGCTGCAACGAACACGATTTACGATTATAATTTTAAACAGCTTTGTCACAATATCCACAAATTCACTGATATAAATAAATTAAACTATTGTTTCAACATTACAATGTTTGTATCCTTGAGAATATACTGAAAACACATACTGATCAAATAATTTCATATGATATAGAATCTGAATAACTTAAATAATAACTAAAAAGGATTCCCTAAAAAAACAGTTTAACTAATGAACTTTGTTGTTTCTCTGTCAATGGCAACCAAATTAACTTGCAGGTGGAACTAAAAAAACTTTAACTCTCTTTATCCATATTCACTGATTGACCTTTGTCCCATCACTGACATTTATATTATTCCTGTCTTCAGCATCCTGTTTCAATTTACAATGATTAATAATCAAATCATTGGACTAATCATCTACTGCAGAAGAGTAAACAGCACTGTATAAAGTAACATAAAAACGTTCTGATGAATACTTAAAACCTGCTGTTTCACGTAGACCTATCAATCCCCGTTATAAGCCGTAGATTGTTTCCCTGCTGATCTGGGGCATAATGCTCGAAACCAACTTTCGTTAATATTCTTAGACAATCTCAAGATATTTTTCTAATAATATCAACCATGGAAAGACAGTCAATCTTGCGATAAGGTCAATGATCAAAACTTAACAATGACTCAGATGCGCGGAGAGACCTATTTTTTTGTCACTACTTAAAATAATGCATTGGTGACGAAACAAGTTAGTCCAATCGAAAAAGTCGATATTTGTCTATAAGACAAAAAGAACACGGAACTCCATCCTAATCTGGGCCTACAAATCATTGCATAACTGTCATCCGACGTTCTGTTTCTGTAGCCAGCCGATGCATTGGACTATTGGCCTTTCCAATTCGTAGTCAGCACAACATAAAATAACATAAAAACGTTCGAAGAATACTTAAAACCTGCTGTTTCACGTAGACCTATGTCTCTAGAATAAGCCGTAGATTGTTTCCCTGCTGATCTGGGGGCATAATCTCGAAACCAACTTTCGTTAATATTCTTACGACAATCTCAAGATATTTTTCTAATACTACAACCATCGAAAGACAGTCAATCTTGCGATAAGTTACGTCAAAACTTAACGATTGACTCAGATGCGCATTGAGACAATTTTTATCACTGAAACGATTGCGAAACAAGTGTCCAATCGATCGATATTTGTATGCGACAACATTAACATTAAATCGTAGACGTAAATATTTAGAATCGGGAGCTTTCTCAGTGGTTCCGGCTTTGTACGCCAATCAGCCACTGGCCTTAATAGGTTGCTTCAACTTGCTTGACATATCGTTACTTAGCGCAGTCGTTACTGCTTCAAGGAAACTCATTTATTTGCCATTAGAGCACTTCGGTCGACCTACTGTGTATAGGGTTGCCAGATGTCCGGCTTTTAACCTGACTGTGCGGTATTTTGCCTATTTGTCCGGTGAAAACAAATTGAGACAATACCGGACAGGCATGTGTCCTGTATGTTCTTGCAAACTACCAAAATACAGCAAGCAAGTCACTCCCAGCCTAGTACAATGCAACATTTGGGCTATAATTCCCCTATAAATAATATAATATGTTTGAGAAAACCCAAATCCTAAATGTTTAGCCTGTTATTAAGCAGTCTAAAGCGTAGTTTCCCGAAAAATTTTAGGACCGCGGCCCACTTCAGCGGTTTTGTAAGTGTAACGCACCGCAAACCTAGTAATCACAGCATGTAACATCAAAACAAATTTATTCGGCCATCTGGCGAACGTTAGTTGAAAAGAATCTTCCGTGTTTCAAATAAATGGCAAAACAACATATTTGATTCAATTCGAATGAAAATATGGCAAATATATTAGTCAAAACTATTCATAATTTTGCCAAATAAGACAACATGAGAGACATAGATATTGAAATTTTTGAAAAAATCGTTTTTAAAATTTTGCCAGTAACATACCTTTATTACGCGTCTTAAAAATCATATGAGTATGACAAAATCGCTAACCGACAGGTTTTCACAATTTCCTCAATAACTTCCAGATTCTCTATTGTTAGTGGAGTAACTGGAGTTTCAGGGCAAAATGGTCAGAATACGCCTTGCTTGCGTTATTGCGAAATGAGATTACATTTTTAAAATACCGGTGATGGCAGTTGCAGTGTATACTTTCAAGGGCCTGCATTGGATCATATAATATAATAAACATGGTGTGACAATAAATCCCGCTCGATTTTGAAGCGATAGAAATTTCTTAATATTTTAAGGTACGAAGCAAAGAAAAATACGAAAGTTGAGAAGATTTACTTGAGAATTCAAAACATCTAGGGTAATTAACATTGAAAGAGGTCTTGTGATAATAGGAGCCTGTTTATCGTTCTCCTCTTTAGCAAGGTTGTCAATCTACAGGTTTTTAGCCTTTTCTCATAGGTTAGTCTCTGATAGCCTTTGATCATCTTTGTTGCTCTGTGCTGTACTCTTTCCAAAGTCTCTATGTCTTTCTTCAGAAATAGTCCAAATGGACACCATGTTTGAACACAATACTCTAAATGTGGACGTACCAATGTCTTGTAAAGTCTTATTATTACATCTTTTTCTCTGCTCACTACCGTTCTTTTGATCATACCTAGAATTTTGTTGGCCTTCTTAGTTGCCTAGCTCTGCACATTGCCTTTAGATGGCCTGTTATGCATGATGACCCCTAGATTTTCTCCTCGGTTGTAACTTTTAGTCCCTTCCCACATAGTTTACACTCATAATCTGCTCCCTTGTTCCCAATATGCATCACAGTGCAGTGGTGTAGCCAAAGGGGGTTAAAACCCCCTTAGCTGCCAAGGACGAATTTTTTTAATGTGTTTCCATACATTTTTTTATTTTTAGACGCGGTTTTGGGGGTCAAAACCCTCTCGGCTGCCGACCCAAAATAAAATAATCCCTAAGCGCTATAGAATGCAAAATGTAAAGATGTAAGGCGATGGCCTTTTTTGCTTGTCAGCACATCCCAAAGGAAAAAAGTACAAGAGGAAAGATGAGTATGACATTTTTTTGCTTGTCAAGATTTTTCGAAGCTAGTTATGATCAAAGCCCTCCCCCTTCCGGAAATCCTGGCTACGCCACTGTCAGAGCATTTATCTGTATTAAAAAGCATTTGCCAATCCACTGACCACAGATAGTCAATTTAGGTCTTGTTGTAAAAATTTTGCTTCTGCTTCACTACCACTCTGTCCACACAGTTTTGTGTCATAAGCAAATTTTGAAATTTTGGACATTACATCATCAATGTCATTGATATATATATTAAAACAATAGAGGTCCCAACACTGAACCTTGTGGTACCCCATTTATAATCTCAGCCCAATCTGAGTACTTGCCTCTTACGCCTACCTTCTTGTCTTTTGTTTAGAAGTCAATTTTTTTATCCAACAAAGAACTCTACCGCCAATTCCATTGGCCTGAAGCTTGGCTGCCAGTCTTGAATGAGGTACTTTGTCGAATGCTTTTGCAAAGGCCAAGTATATCACATCAACTGCTTTTCCCTCATCTAGCTTTTCAGAAATCTCTATAAAGTCCAGAATATTTGTTAAGCAATGTGTCATAATGTGGTGGTGATGACCTTTTTTGCTTGTCAGGTTTTTTTTCCATTGTAATAAATAGTATTCCATGAAATTTACAATTTGTTATCATTTGTAAAAAAATGAAATTGTTGACGTCAACTTCTCTTGACCCTCCCTCTCCCCTGTCAACAACTGTCAAATTTTTACAAACCCCTGCCCCTTAATTTGTTGACGTAATTAATGGACAGCCCCATAGAAGTGCCTCAACTTTATTTAACTCTGAATTGTGTGTGTAAAAAGCACATTTTGCATGCCTTGTTGGAAACAGATTCAACTAATAATCAGAAGCTGTCTGGCAGACAATTGCTCTTTACATAAAGATGGATACTCAAATGGAGCAAACATGCTCAAGAATTTTCTTTTATACAGCATATATCTGGGTTTTAATCAATGCCTTTAAACCTAACTCTAGCATAGCAGAGCATCCAGTAGGGACAGTTTTGGGCATTCTATCTAAGTGCAGTAACAGAGCCGCAAACCACCTTTGACCGAGAATGTAATTCTGAATGCAAATTTATGGTAGGCCAACAGGAAAGCAAAGTACAATGAAAGTAAGGTACACCTTTGATATAAATGCTGCAAAAGAGCCTACAACAAACCGTCAAAGCATACATTATGTGCAGGAATTGCATTTGACAGTACCCAATGTCAGGCAAGATGTGATTGATATGACTATGTATTTCACAACATTTTGCAGGATATATTATACAAAAATTAGTACATACCGATAACTAACATTGACTGCTTGAAAAGTGAATATAATAAGAAAACGTGGTACTTGTCATTTGTGTACATTTTATAGCCAAATGATTGCACAATTTTAGCATTCAATGAACCTACAATCTGAAAATTATCAAATTTCTTTAGGATGGTTGTGTTTGATGGTTAATTAGCTACTACTGGGTGAGTTGTGGGGTGCCTCAAGGGTCAGTCCTGGGGCCGCTCTTGTTCATACTTTACATGGCCGACATCTGTCGTGTCATTGAAAGGTGTGGGGCTACCCCTTTTGCCTATGCTGATGATGCTGCGCTCACTTCATGTCTCCAATCTGAAATAGATGGGGCCATATTTCGCATCTCCACCTGCATATTCTTGGTTTGGCAGTGGGCCGATGAAAACCGGCTAGCGCTAAACCCGACCAAAACGGAACTGCTTTGGTTTAGTAGCCCGCGAGGCCAACACCTGATTCGACGTGAGTCGGTCTGGGCTGACAGCGTGGAAATAGTTCCCAAAACCGAGTTGCGGCTTCTTGGAGTACTGATCGATGAGACTCTCTAGTTCTCAGGGCATATCGCCAATATTTCCAGGCTGGGATTCTTCCATCTGAGAAGGCTAAAAACCATCCACCGATATCTCCCTATACCGGATACCATCAGTTTGGTTCGTGCACTGGTCCTGTCGCGCATTGACTATTGCAATAGTGTTTTATTGGGTCTGCCTACGACGAGACTGAACTCCCTCCAATCTGTGATTAACACAGCTGTGCGGCTGATATTCGGTCTGAAATGGAATGCCCATGTTTCACAGCCACTGAAAGATCAACTCCATTGGCTGAAGATTCCGGAGCGGATTGTGTTGAAACGGTGTTGGCTCACGTTTCGGACACTTTACGATCCGCACTGTCCTACCTATCTTCGTGACTTGATCCAACCTGCTCTGTCAGTACAATACCGTTCCCAGCTTTGGTCGAGGAATCGCAATCCGCTGCTTGTCCCCCCTCCGGCCAGGACTCCATGCCCTCGGAGACAGATCCTTTCGGAGAGGCAACCCAATCCTGTGGAACACTCTGCCAAGGGTGGTCACCATGGAGACTTCGCCAGGAGTGTTTTTGAAGAACATGAAGACACACCTGTTTAAAGTTTCTTTTGGTTGTTAGACGCCTTTGACTTTAGCCTTAGTTATGCGTACGGCGTCGAATAAATTGTCCTGTATAATAATAATAATAATACTGGGTGAAGAAAATCAACAACCTGAAATACCAGTTTTATCGACTGTGAATACTGAATCCAACAGTGTAAACGATATTTGGTTTTCAGAGGCTTGGCCGGGATAGATGGCGTGGTAACCAACCTCTTAGAAGAAGTCATTATGAAAAAAACTTAGAAGTGCAAGGGTTAAATAAGTTCAAACCACAACGAGCTATAATACACTGTAGTGTTATTTAAATAAATCTATTAAATGAGTTCCAGTATCTTTTTTCTCAAAAAGTACTACATATGCATACATAATATACATAAAAGGATAGGGTTATAACTTATAACCTTAGAGATACTTTGAGGTTTGCAAGAAACAGGCATGAATGGGCTTCAAACATGGCTAATTACTTGTGTTGCATAAGTTCTCAGTGATGCAGTTAGCTAAGAATTGAAATAATTTCACACCAATCTTGCTTAACTAAAGGATTGTTCAATGGCCTGATGGCTAATGTGCAAGACTGCTGATGCAGGGGTCACAGGTTCAATCCCTGGCCAAGGATAATATCTATAGTGCCTATAGTCAGTAAATTGTGCACCACATACTGTACAGAAACAAAACAAGAGAAAAATTATCCCACTGCTAAAGGATTTAGATAAGCCGTCTCTCTTTAATAAATTATGTCATGTTATATGTACAAGATGACAAATCACAATCTGTAAAATAGCTCTATAACAACAAAAAATACCCGAAAATTATCAAAACTCAAATCTATAAAATATTGTCAGAATATCTCATTCAAATAGCTAGGCTGTGGATGCCAATATTGAGAACATTTAGTGATAACAATAAATTTCATTCACAACTCTACTGTATGCTTAAATTAAATAAAGATTGTTTACAAATTGAACAAAAACACACACACGCGTCGCACACACACACACACACACATACCGATTACATCAATTACATGTGAAACAGAGACCTGATTATCTTTAGCCTGAAAAGCTCTCATCCTTATTGAAATTTAGAGATTTTTAACTGTTTATCGATGGCAGACAATTCAACAGGCAAATTTTGCAGCTCCAATCTAAAATAGTAGATGCACAGATGCTTCATTAACCCATTGTTGGCACAAGTGAAAAAAGCAGACTCCAATTGCTTGCAGCCAACATACATATCAACAAACTACAGCTCTTTTAACTTGTGCAATCTGCAGTTTTTTGCAAAATTTAAATTCACGATCAGCCTATGAATGACAACAAAGCCCATTGGCTGACCAGCTGAAATTGATTCCAGCCAGCCAACACAGACTGACAGTGCAGGTGAGGGGTCTAGTTCAGTGGCGGCTCTAGGATTTGGCAAGTGGGGGGGCCTTTGGGGTGGCAACTTCTAATCATGGGGGAACCATTGCTGTTTAATGTATGTGATTAAGTATAGGGTCCCAGCCAGCCAACACAGACTGACAGTGCAGGTGAGGGGTCTAGTCCAAGGCATATGCCCAATGAAACTTGTGTTACATACCGTAATAGTGTAATAATATCCATATACAATAGAGGAAACAGAATGACAAAATCATTCAATTATTATACATCAACAACAATAACAAATCTACTGCAACTTACACATGGAACAAGATTGCTCATATTCTAAACTAGATATCTTGATGGGTAATAGCATCAAACGTTCTATAAAGATCATGTTTTTTGCACATAATAAGCCTAATCAATCGCTACAGAAAAACAATCTTATTCTTAATGCTTACATCTATAAGTCAATTCCCTCAAGTTTTTAATAATTTACAAATACAACAGCTTGTCAAATACCTATAAACATTTCTATTATGTACAAATAAGTCGAAATGTTTAAATGTCCATTATGCAACAATCCAATTAGACATCAAAAACAACTGAAGATAAACACTGATGACAGTAAGCATTTGAAACAGCATCAAAACCTTTTGAGATTTGCTCTGCGAAGGTCCAGGAACCTGAGCTAATGGCAAGCTTAGGTACGTTATGAAGCCCACATCTCTAGTTCCCTCATATCATCATCATCAGCTGCAGTAGGTTTGACTAAAAGTAAGAAATACAAAACTAAAGTAATCAATAAGTCATGGGCAATTAGACTACAATCCAAAATTATTACACTTATCATGCAAGAAGACCACAATGACAAGAAACACAAGACATACATGACAATTTCAAACCATCAAACTTGACCTTATAAGATTTTCAGGCAGAAACTAGTTGAGAAAAAATTTAATGCTCTTGATTTTGTACGTGGTTAAATAACTACGACTTCGTTCTGCATATTCTGCACATTCCCTGGTGTGTGGAAGCAGGCAGTTGTCCACCCACACCTCAAGCGGCCTGGCCTGGATCAAGCGGAACCGGGCAACTTCCGACCGGTCTCAAATTTACCGTTTCTCTCAAAACTGGCGGAGAGAATGGTCAATAACCGTCTGGTCACCTACATGAACCAGAATGGACTTATGCCTAAGAACCAGTCTGCCTACCGTCGGGGACACTCGACAGAAACGGCTGTTCTGCGGATAGTCAATGACTTGATCGAATCAGTGGTCAGTGGCCGGATGGCTCTCATCTGCCTCCTAGACATTTTGTTCCCTGTACAGCGCCCTTGACTTTAGCCACCTAGCTATGTTACTGCGCTTAAGACATTGACAAGATTAATAATAATAATTCTGAAATGACTATTTTCTGACTTCCAGAAAGCTAAAAACCAGAAAGTCATCCAGCCAGACATCACTCTTGGAAAATCCAATTCTATTACCATCATAAACCTTATCTAACTTTGCTAACAATAAAAATCGCAAGTGATTCTATCATTTACAACTATGGACAGTAACTTGAATCCTACCACATGTCATACATACTTCCCCACTAATTAATCGAAAATTAAGAATGACAAAGATACAATAAGTACCATAAACAAACTACTTGAATACACGTGTGCTCTCACACACACATATATAAAAATATAAAAAAATATATATGTATATATATGTATATATATATATATATATATATATATATACATTGGTCATTTAAAATCATTTGAAAATTTTGATAAAGAGTAACAAAAGCTCTACCAATGGTCAATAATAGATGATGGCAGGTAGAGATGAACAACTTGCCAAAAGCCACTATGAAGCGCAGATTCAAACCTACTACACTCTGATTTCTTGGCAAGAATCCTACCACTACTTTACCACACACATCCCCAATGGCCAATTAGTAGATATTAATTGGTTTCAGTGCAAAAACTTGTCAAGCTTATGTGTCAACAGTGGGTTTTGAATTTAACAATATTTTATAAACTATGACATGGTCTATCTTATTACACTAGATTTCTCTTTAGTCTTAATCACCGTATTTCTATGGAAAATTACAAAAACATCAAAACAAACTACCAATTAAAGCAAAGCACAGAATATTTCAATTATTAATATTCATTTTCATTTGCTGAAGTAATTATTTGCCCATGGAGATGACAGAAAAAGAAAACAGCAATAAGTTAACCCGTTCCCGGGCAACACCGTCTTAAGACGGCGCCCGAAAATCATATTCAGACGGGTAAAGCCGTTTATAAGCGTTGCTCACGGCGTGCCACAACATTGAAGTTTTAAACCGCAAAAAGCGACTATTCGATTTATTTACTAGCCATTCGATAGATGGCAGCACTTTCTTCGCTGTTGTTGACTTAATATAAGCCAGAAAACTTGCAGAAGATCGTCCAACTTGCCGTTGATTTTGCATTGAAATGCCTCAAAAAGACTCAAGTCTGGAGTTTGAAAAATCATAACTCTGCCAATTTTGGCCTCTTCAAAATTTTTGTACCATTCTGTTCCAATTACACCGCCCTAAAACTTTCGCGCTCACAGTTGGGGGTCATCGCTGAAAATTTTTGCTTTGCGCTTTGAAATTTTTGGGGGAGGTTCTTTTTTCGGCTGTAATCATCCCCAAAATTTTCTTTTTGGCATGCATGGTTCGAAGAGCAATAAAAATGCTATAGCTTCTATACAAAAAGTATATGGAGTTGTTCAGATTGAAAATCTGTTCGCAAAATTGTAATTTCTTGAGCAATGAGTAATATTGTTTGAAAAAGCATAACTGCTCCAAATTTTGTCCAATCTTCAAAATTTTTGCATTATTCTGTTCCAATTATTTACAAAGTTCTTGCTCACAGTTTATTTTGCTATTGGGCTTGGAACAAAATTTGACCAAAATGTTGGGGAGGGTCCTATTTTGGGCTGTAACCCTACCCCCAAATTTCCTTCTTTGCACAGATGGTTCATAAAATGGTAAACAACGAAACCGCATCTTTATAGCTTCTATATAGCCTGAAATATAGTAAGTTTAAAACTTGTATGTTCAATTTTCACATGAACAAATTAAATACCCCCGATTGGGGACGACTTGAAAAATTAAAACAAAACAAATTTTACCTTTTGCTGGTGCCTCGGGTCTTGTAGAAGGCACAGATGGGAGAGGCCCAATGTTCACAAGCTCCTCCTCCAAATTCTCTTGTTCCAAATCTTCAAGTTCTTTCATCAGATCATCCTAGACAGCAAATAAAGCAAACTTGGTCTGTTAAAATTATAAGCATCTAAAAGGATCATAGACAACAACGTAATCTTATACAAGACATGTATATAATCTGATGTCAAATAAAGAATAATTTATTAATCCAAATTTCAGCCAGCCAAACCTCATCTACATCTTGTCCAAAACCAACAGGATTTGAAATAGCATCTGAGATTTCATTAGCAATCTCCTGCTGTTCAGCGACATCGTCCATCAGGCTGTGTACATCGTCAACGTTCCTAAAAACAAAACATTTTCAATCAATAACATCTACTCTATCTTCTTGTTTAATAAGTAGATCAAAGAGGACAAAAAGTAAACATTTATTCATGCTGTGATCTTTACAGCTTAGCCTATTAAGAATACCATAAATTTCACTGACATGCCATCATTATTATTTTGAATTATTACTCTTTTAAAATGGCTACATCATAGCAAGAGGCTGTAATGATAGACATGACTGCATAGAAGTTACACAAAACATCAACTCTGACTCCATAACATATGGCACTCTTGACCTGCACAGCTTTACCAAATCTGATTTCCAAGAATTCGTTTCTGGCTCTGCGTCTATGACGCTGATCCCAAACACCTAGTGTTAGAGATGGACACTTTTGGACAGTGAAATATTCTTACATATTCTTGTGAGCTGACTTAAGGGCTTTTGCGGCATCGCCCATAACACGCAGGACTTCAGTGTTAGTTGAGGCATTTTCCAGTGCTTCCCTTTGAAATTCAATGGTTGACAAAGTGCCATCAATCTGCTGAAGCTGCTTTTCAAATCGCTTCTTTCTCTTCAAGGCCTGAAGTGCAGCTGAAAGTAGGTTCCAACCCAAATGAATTAAATGCACAAATTACTATAGCTGTCAATAATAACATGAACAAACATTAGCCATTAATAATTCTATGCCGTCTGTTGTCTGTTGTTAACAAGTCTAAAACCCTGTTTAGCCTACATATCACATGTCCAAAGCTTCAACCAAACAGAATTAATGTAGAAAGTCAACTATACTTGTCTTGGTCTCATCATCTTTCCAGCAATCAATTTTCATTTTCAAAAATATTGATTTTTATAGATTTAGTTACTTATCTATGTTGTACTAAAGTCATTTACAACATAACATGCCAAATTTCTGGATGCTGACAAATAAAACCTCCATCAGATTCTGGCAACACAATAATATAAACAAAGAACAGACTATTAAACTAAGATTATTGTTTGAAGTGCAACAAAGAGATTTCTGAGTGCTTCGGTTAATCTCGGAATTTTATAAATAGAAACATTAATCAGCAAACGCATTAAATGATGCGTGTCCCGCTCATCAGTGGTGCTAAGTAAATTAAATAAATCAAACTCCATTAAGAGGTTCTTGTAGAAATGCCAACCTCTTTTGTTTTTCGTGCCATTCTTTTTGGCGACGGTGATTTCTTGTTCGATTTTCTTCTCCAGGAAATCCGATTTCTTCTGCAGCATCTCTTCGGTTTCCCTGAGACGTTGTATCGCCTCCTGGGGCGTCGGCGCTTTGTCGCCCTTCTTGCCGAACATCTTCGCAATCAAACTCATGTCTGCGATATTCGAAGGAAAGAGTCAAAGCCGAGGCAACAACGACCAAAGACAGTCTTCGATTTCAAGTGAAGAGAATGGAAATGAATTACTGTTATTCATCCATTTAACAGTTAACTGGAATTTAAACATAGATTATATTAGACGCCACATATAAATTCCATGCTTCACTACCGTTATTTCAGCGTTTTCTGCAACGGCAACACCTAATGCTCATCTGCTGACCCAAATACAGTGCAGTCACTGCAGTGTGTACATGTTCATAGACTGGGAGGACGATGGCTTCTGGTGACAAAAAGTTGGTTAAGTCGAAGAGCGGTTTGCGAATGGTGACAGTTAGGGACGAATTCCGCAGTCCGTTCATAATTAATGAACCGCCATGGATCGACGACAAGGAGGTCCGCCCGCTTGCCCCCTTTAGTTTTAATTTGGCCTAGTTTTATGGCCGAAGCTCCCGCCCACCTATGATTTTATTGTTTTCCCCAAAATGCTCGTATATTGTCAATGCAATTTAGAAGAAATTTGTGGCACCTTATTATTGTGATTGAACCAGAATTGGTTACTTCCTATTTCTATTTTAGTGGAAAATTACTGAGTGTAAGTAAGTAAAATCTCGTAGATTTCTATAGCGCCTGGAAAGCAGCACAGCAGTAGCTGCTTATTCTCATACTGTAGTAGTAGTAGTAGTAGTACAAGTTATGGGTTTTATGGTTGCAAATAATACGGTTCTTTCCTTTCACTGGGGTCCGGATAACGGGAAATTACCAATAATACTATGTAATGTGTAATCTGTAATGTGCCCTTGTTTCTGACTTTTAGATACAATGGCCATTAACAAATTGTCAGTTTAATAGTCAGGGTCGCTGAGAGAATTTCCGGTCCCGGTGCCAAAAATAGTAACGGTCCCCTGACCTGACAAGTGTGTGAAAAAGTTGATGACCTTATTTTTGCTTGTCAATCTTTTTCTGGCATTAATTACTCTTAACACGATAGGCTCGCGGGCCCCCTAAACAGACATTCGCCGGGGCCCCTGAGCTCATGACAAAGATAAACTTTTTTGCATTGTCAGAGTCTCTTTCAGGGTTCAGACTATTGTTAATACACCATCATCACCGGACTTGGGCCCCTTCGAGCTTCACGGTCCCCAGAACAATATACCGGCTGAACCCCCCTCTCCTCAGGCCTGTTAATAGTAGTAGTAGTAGTAGTAGTAGTAGTAGTAGTAGTAGTAGTAGTAGTAGTAGTAGTAGTAGTAGTAGTAGTAGTAATAAAAATAATAACAATTATTATTGGTTTTAAGCAGGGGCATCATTTGAGGGGTGGGGGGCGTGGCCTCCCAAGGAAATGAAGAAATAATTTACAGTGTGTTAATGCGCAAAAAATTGCCACAAATTTGCCCCAAAATATAAAACATTGCAAATTTGCCAAAATTGGCCAAAAACTAGCCAAAATTTGCAAAAATTGGCCAAAAATTGCCTAAAATTTGCCAAAAAATTAACTCCCAAGAAAAGTGTAAAATGACACTACTGGTTTTAAGTGGTTTTGTACAATCTCTCCTATATTAAAAACGACTGTGACATTGCCACATATGCTGAAGTTTAGAATTATGATTTATGTATTGAAGAAGAAGAATATGCAAAAAGTGAAATCAGAAGGTTCTTTTTAGTAAAATGCATATTTAAATTAGCACAAAAGATACACTCCTGGACATTGTGCTGACCTTCAAACAAAACTGATTAGAAAGATGTGTGTACTCACAACTTTTATGTGATTCTGAAATTTATGAATAAGCACTTGTGCTGAATATTGATGTGAAAGCAATTGCTAATACAGTAAGTATAAGTCATAGAGATATTCAGAGTACAATCTTGATTATTCTTCAGATCACAAATTTTTGTTTGAATGTCATGAGTTTATTCAACTGTCACTTGGAAAATATAGAAGTTATCATACAGGAATTTCAGTCCTCCGAGTGAATATTCTTTCTTCATGATTTCAGGATTTGGGATTGTTCTTGGAACCTGTTGTTTGGGCTTGACAGTTTTTGCAGCAGGATTTATGTATTTTGTGACGGCTTCCTATGCTTGATGGCAATTTGAAAATGCCCTTTAAGAAATCATGATATTAATATGATTAAACATGATGGGCTTCAGCATATTCTTTGCTACAAATGGTTGTCTTGTTGAGTTTGCCCAGATAAACTGCTTTCTTCTTTGACAGCTTCACCATATTTGGAGGCTATTTGATGTTTAATATGTCAGCTTATTCTGTAATGAGACTAATAGAATACCACATGCCACTGTAGTAATTTGATAGCACACAAGTTCAGTAAAAGAATATGTTATGGGAAAATATTCATAATCTTTAAAAATGTTGTATTTTAGTGTTCAAGCTGCATTTCTTGCAAAGTTGCTTTTGACTTCTTTCAAAGAAGAGTTAGTATTAATTACAGCTTCAGTTCACATTCAGTTATTTTGAATCATGTATTTATTATATATATATTTCATTTAATTTCTGGACGACTTCTATAGCGCCGTAGCATAGCGGAGACCAAAGTCAAAGGTGTTGTTGGCGATGTTGAATTGTAATATTAGTGATATTAGCAATGTTCAATTGTAATATTAGCGATCTTAGGTTCTGACTTTGATACTAATAAACTGATTCTGATTCTGAATGTTGACAAATCAACATGGAACGAAAGATGTTAGTCTCAAGGGAAAGTCCGCTCAGATGACATGAAAGAGTTCGCCACAGTGTCGAAATCAGGCAGTGAACCCTTCAGAAGGCGGTCTTCTGCAAGAAGACGTTCCGCTGAAGACTCAGCAAAATGCAGAAAAGATGTTGAAGGACCGCATGGATATAGAGAGAAATTCTCTGTGTGGCAAAATCAGATGGTGAATCTTTGAGAGCGGTCGTCTACAAGACAGTAATCCATCGCCGAACTTGACGGAACCGACCGAAGATGGAACTCCGCACGTTGACCGGAACAGTCTTTGCCCTTTCTAGCCTTTAGACTACATCAACAGGCTGGTGGCTTAGATAAAATGATGGACCAACCGTGCCGACGCAGGCGACAAATCCGATCCGTTCAGTGCAGAGAAAGCTCAGACTATTGCCAACCGCTTAAACCGACAGGCATCCGTTCAATTAAAGTAAAGTAAAGTAAAATCTGCAGAGAAACAGTAGCTGCTTATTCTTAGACTAGCCTCTCTTAAAATAGCTATAGGAAAGGTGTGGGATCAGCCAGGCAATAGTCACCGGGCAGTGAGGCTAGGTTGTTACAGCTATGGCGGAAATGATTTAAGAAACAGGAAGGATTTAAGACCAGGCAGATAGGATTTTATTGTTTTAAAGTGTCAATCTGGGATCGAGTTCCAGAGTTCAGGTGCAGCATATGGATTAGCACAAAGGCTGAATTAGTGACCTAAGGTAGACAGGTTTTGATGACTGAAGTGAGCTATGTGTAAGTGTTATTATCTTATATTGGATACGTTCAGTTATTTTAAGCCAATGTAATGATTTTAGTATGGGAAATATGGGAGAATTTAGGTGACTTAGTAACAGCACGAGCAAGTGCATTTTGTATTGATTGCAATTTGTTGATAGAGGCTTTGGGAAGGTTATAGTAGAGGAGTTATTTTTTGGGATCATGAGGTACATGCAGTCAATATCAAGACAAGGACGAGCATCCAAAATGGAATAAAGCAGGCTTTTGAAAGTTGGGAGATTTGTGATTCGAATTTATCAAATTTGATGGGGATTATTGTGGTGTCATAAAACTATTTAGGATTGTATTTTTTTGTTGTTATAAAACTGCCAAGAACGGCGATGGATCATGTATATCCAAATATAATATATATATATATATATATATATATTATATATATATATATATATATATATATATATATATATATATGAGAAAACTTTTATTATATAATTAATGCTTTAATTCTTTTAACCCCTTAAGTGCCGTGTTGATGAGCCCCGCTTGTCTTTTATACCATTGACACCATACATTCACTGGCAGCGAAAGGGTTAAGTCAAAGTGATGAAATTTTATTTGAACACTTTGTTTAAAATTGCTTTCTTGAATAAATGCTGTTTTGTTTTATACGTTGTCTAGGATTTAGTTAAGTATTTTGTGTTTTTTAAAGCACCACTGTCGCCGCTGTGGAAAATGCTTTTGCCGCACTTGCTGTTCGGAAAAAGTGCTTCTTCCTCGCATGTGCTTCATTGATCCAGTTCTTCACTGCAGTGCCTGCTCATTGATAACAAAAAAGGAAAACGAATTCTTTGACACTCAGATTAAAACACTTCTGCAGGGTTAGTTACTGACAGTGGAATATGTGTGTGTGTGCATGCGTGTGTGTGTGTCTGCGTCTTGCAGCGCGTGTGTGTGTGTGTGTGTGTGTGTGTGTGTGTGTGTGTGTGTGTGTGTGTGTGTGTGTGTGTGTATAATAGATACCTCAAGTTTAGGACCAAAGTAGACAACTGCTGAAACTGTGCTTGTAAAGCACACTTTTGAGAATATTTGTCCAGCATTGCATTGCCTGCTTAGTTTGTGTCCATATCGTCAATTGATAGACAATGTTAGGCATTCAGCATGAAATTAAAGCCTAGCGTATGACTGGATTTCAATTTGGCTACCTCGGCTGTTGTGCAGCATTTGGTTTAAGTAGTCAGTCTTTTGTTGGTCTTATAATATCAAAAATTATGATTATTATAATTACGCACTTTCATCAGTTGATGGTACTCCAAATCCATCCGTAAAAGAGACCATGTTGATTTCAGCATCAGTCAGTGGGGGAAACAGGAAACTGGATTGGGGAGGAAAGACCATCTGGAAGAGATGTGTTTTAAGTCTGTATTTGAAAGTATTTGTTGTAAAAGAGAAGATTGACTGGTATATCAAAACTGGCTTACTGACTTTTTACCCATGCTAACACTTCCAGAAATTCTGACTACCCACTAAAAATGCCAAACTCATAAAATGTGATAAATTGACACCAAAGGTGCTGAACTTCAACTCGAAGAACCAATCTATCCAGATTTAATTGATTTATGCATAAATCACAACATTAGGAAATCCGTAAAAATAAGAAATTATATACAAAGCCTTTGAAGTAAAAACGGAAAATCTTTGCGTTTGTAAATTCTTCTTGCTTGAAAGTTGAAGCTGTCAAATAATTTGTTGAAACTGTCAAATAATTTCAATATCGTGCTATAATAAAAAGCTATGATTCATAAACAGCATCATATTATCAAAATTCTTTGCCTAAGCATACCGTTAATTACAAATGGCGATGAAAAGAAATGAACGCGATAACGATAGTCATAGTGAAATAGACAAAACTGTGGATGAAATTATAGTTAAAAAAGCAATTCAATTAAATCGATAATGTAAGTTTCGATTGTTCTGGATATCAAACAGCGAATTTAAAGACTGGATTTCCATGGATAGTGATTCCAAATGTAATGCTTAATGTATCGGTAGTTGTTGTTGAAAGGTATTTAGCATTGCAACTGGTGGGGTATGAGACGTTCGTAGCCATGCTACTTTCGAAATTTGCACGAACAATGTTGGCACTTCCTCATGGAACAGCCGAGGTGGAACGCGTGTTCTCTGCTGTTAGGTTATTAAAAACCAATTCGAGAAACAAATTGTCTACTCCAATTTTGGAAAGTTTACTGACTATGATGAATGGACTAGGAAAAATTACTCCTGCAATGGTGTCCTACCCTTGGCCTGGTTTTCGCTAGGTGGCACTGCTGCACTTTGAAATTTGAAAGAAACAAATGTGAATTTAACTTTATTCATGACATTTTACTGAAGAGGGACACCAAATTTTATTAATTTTGACCCTAGGGTTGTGAAAATATTTACAATGAAACCGGGTGGTGCTGGTTTTAATGACGGGTTTTAATGTGTATATTAAGACTGAAATTGTCAAAATTTGATGATAATCATCCAAGTGTTATGCTTTGTTGTACATATTGCCATTGTTTGTGCTCTGTTATGCATTGACTGTTGATAGAATGATATAAAGAAAGTTATTTCTTTTAAAGCTAAACTTTAACATGATGTGTTTAACTTATTGTATGTAGGTGCTCAGCTCAAGATGAATTCATCAAGTTTTGATGGAGAGCAATCGGGAAATGTTTCTACGTCTGTTCTGTGCAAACTTTCTTCCGATCAGAGGTATTGCTCAGCACAATATTTATAATTTTTGCAGACCTTTGTCCTATAAAACCCATAAAAACATATAAATATTAACATGTTTCAGTCATAATAATGACATATAATGCTTGATAGTGCTGAATGTCAAAATGTATTTTGCAAATTAGTTATAGTGTTGTTAATATTGATAAAAAATGATAAAATCACTTTAATGAGAAAAAATATTATATTTATGACAGAAAATCACACAGATCAACATTTTACTATTATATGGGTATTGGTCAAGGTAATCCCATACTTGGATTTGAGCATGTAAGCCTGCACAGATATCTGATTTATGCAGGTGGCTTACACCTCTAATCAATGGTGTTTTTGCCACTCCTTTCTCGGGACCCACATTTGACCTTTGCAACTACTCGTTCATCTGTGCTGAGGCAGTGGCAGGTTGAGTTTTCTGCCTGCATCATGACTAAATGTCAGAACAGTCACCCATCAGTGTATCAAGATGTGCTCTGTGCTGCTTAACTTCAGTATTCCAATATGGGAACCAATCTCACCGTACTGAACCAGAAATTCATGGTTTTGAAAGCAAAATGTGAGAATTATGAAAAATCACAACAGACTGACTGTTAGAATTTGCATTGTCTGTATAGATTGTTGATCCTGAGTGTCAGCATTGCAGCACATTTGTTAGTTTGTCTCTGATCTTTAGAAATCTGTTATTTGAACTTTTGGAACCAAATCCTTTTCTGTCACTGGAACCAATTGACATAAAAAAGATGAAGGCTACAAAGTTTGTGACCTCTCCCAATATGTTTACAGGTAAGTTGTTTCAAACTTCTGAGGTTTGATGAGACATTGATTTCTTTTGCATTATTTCCAAACACTAGCCTTTTTGTCTGTTTCATAGTTGTTAAAATTTGTTTTCATATGTGTTCTGATGTTTTAACTTCAGCTGAATGATCAAAGCATCAGGAAATTTTATATTTGAACAGTTTGAAGTTATATGTGTATGGTGATTCCAGTAGGGATATGATGTAAAATATCTAGCATTTAAGACTCATTTATTTCAGCAACCATAACCTTGAATCATGTTTGGCAATTCAGTTATTCTGGCATCTAATGTCAATTGCAGTTTTACTTGAAGCAATTTCATTTACTAGTCAATTTAAAATCACTGATTTCTGTCAGATGATAAAATAATAAATTATAATACAAGAATAGAAGCATGAAAAGAGGAAAATGGTGAGTTTTGAGTTGACCTCTCAAACCCTAATGTGTTTGTGATAGCGTTCCATGCACTAAATGTTCTCATTGTCTTGTCTCTGTTGCACTGACAGTATGAGGATATTTTCGTGGCTTGCATAGATAATTATTTTCTGCTTGGTCATGTAGGTGAATCCTCATTTTTCCAGTACTAGACATTACTGGACATTTTGCTGCAAGGCAATTCACCTGCAGATGTAGGCGAATTGCCATGTGGGTGAATTGTGTAGTAGCCAGATAACATTGCTTTATGGATCCAGCTCTATGCATGCAGTTCAGAACAGAAAACAATGGATGTCACTAATCCATTTGCACAGCTGACTGCTGCATAGCAATGATGATGACATGACGTGATGTGATCAGGTTGTTTTATCAATGTGAAGTTAAATGTAGATGAGCATTTTATATGGCATGTTGATCACATTGCACTAGTCGCCTAAAGCACTATATTGACCCTACTAGTGTCCACTTCATGCCAGTGGACATGTGAGGGTCCAATATGTAATTTCTTTTGCTTTGAATTGAACCCAGGTTGACTGCTCATCTCAATTAAAGTTGAAGCTCTACCGAATGAGCTACTGAGATGCATGTTGTTGACTCACTGAAGAATGTAATAAACCAAGGAATAATGAATTGTATTGGTCATAGATGTAGTCTAGATAGAAAATGTATTTATTTATTGTTTCAGGCAGTATGTCGATCACAGGTGTTGAACTACAGTTTGTTGACTCCCTGTTGCAAACCCAAACAATCCATCTGAACTTAACTGATAAAGGGAATCAGGACAAGGCTCTTGCTTGGCTTAATGCACTCCAGAAGGTGACCAAATTTGACTTTTATTACTCTAAGTCAAAATTGTGCCTTGACCATTTAGCCACGGCAATCCTTATAATCAATATGTTATGAAGCCAAAATATCAGCCTTACGGACCAAAGGGTTAAATGTAACAAAGTTTTTTTAGCAGTACCTGTTGTTCCTTGTGTTTTAATCTGATTAGAGCATCTTGAGACTGCAGTGAATTATATTATAAGCAATAAGCATTGGTATATGCCAACTGTGGTTCAAGCATCTTGGAACTCTTAAGAGGATCTAATGAGAATGTTTATTTATATTTTTACTGATTATTCCTGGATCTCTGAGAAATTAATGGGGATGCAAAGGACTGTTTGACATAAAAAATTTAAGAACCACTGTCCCAGAAAATAAAAATGAGTCTTTGAATGCAACTTCTTTTCTTGGGTTTTATGGTTTGTCAAATTAAATGTATGAAAGACTAGAAAAATGGGTTACCGTAAAATCTTGAGTATAGTGTGCACTTTCTAACTAAGAATTTTCCATAAAGCTAGGGGTACATATATTCATATAATACAAAAATTGGATAAATGTTTCCTCATTTTCCCAATGACTTAATTTTACTGGCACTCCCGTTAGGGTTTAGCATATCATTTGAAAGGCAAAGGAGGTGGCATTAACAAGAGAGGGAAATGGAGAGAAACAGAAAGATAATTTGTAAGGAGAGGCAGCAGAGGGGATGATGATGTGGAACTGCTTTAATGACTTTATTGACAACCTAGTCTGTTGTAGTTACAAAGTGTCTGAGCACTGTCATATGGGGAGGGAGAGCTGGAGAGAGACAATTTGCAGGGAGAGGGAGAGGGAGACAATGACTTGGAACCAAAATGCGGGCAGTATTAATGACTTTCCTGCTGGCTATTCCTAATTTCGTTAAACAAAGCCAGGTTTTAAGACAGCCGCACTCTGCCTATAATTAATGACAGTCTAATAGTGGAATCTCTGTTTGATTTACCAGGGTACACTTTCTCCCATTCATTACAGTAATCACTGGGTCATTTCACACTTCATTGAATCTCTTGACATTTGAAAAATTCACAGTTCTGTCAGCAATAATTAATTAAGCTTACTGGTGGACAAGTAAAATTTTACTGAGTGTGGAGATTTAAGGGTGCACATTATATTCATGAAAATCAATTTTACCTTTTGACCTGCACTCCAGAAAGCCGTGTGCATTATACCACTGTGCACATTATACTCGAAAAGTTTGCGGTATATACTGTTGGAATTTGTGATGTACCAGTACTTCTATCCCTACTTTTTAAACAATTATATATTGTTGAGCTTTGCATAATGGCTTAAAAAGATTAACATTTTCTGGTATATAATAACTACTGTGAAGGTTAATTGCTTTTTTAGGCCTTCAGACTCGTAAATCTTGATGCAAAGGATCTGTCTTTCTCAGTACTTGAATGAGAATGAACATTGCAAAGGATGACTGATTTTGGAAAGCATATTAATTGCCTGTATTACAAACACATTAAAAATTAGATTATATATCTGTTTACATTTATAATAATCTACCAAGTGCACTTGTGTTCGTTATTATGTCAGAGGAGTGTATCTTTCATAAAGCTGAAACTGACTGCATATTGGGTGCATTATTGATGCCTTTTTAATGTCAAGATGTAAATATTTTGCAAATAATTTTGTTTTGTCAGTTAAGTGTAGAGTGTCATCAATAGACATGATATAGTCCATCCTATTGTTTGCATGTGTTTTGTTTATATTTAGAGGCCTTGTATGAGTTTTTAGCTTTCACTGCATGCAGAACCAAATCTATTTGTCAGGAACTTTGTACATGATATTTTGGAAATTGAAAGTCCTGTACAGATATTTTTCATATTATTGGTTATTACTAGATTATTATGTATTTTGGATATATGGCCTTTACATATTCTTGAATATGAGAAAGATGTATGTGTATTTACATGTAATGCCTTTATGCATAATTAATTCTTAAGTTTGAATATGGAGGAAAAGGAGAGAGGTAACTGTTGGTGACCAAATTGAATTTTGGCAATGCTTTGTGAGGTCGGGAAATACTTCTGAATTTGTGTATTTATCATTTAAATGTACTACCGCAATTAAACCTGCCTGCTTTTTTATGTTGGTTTTTGAAAGTTGGCTTTCGCTGGAGATTCAGTCATGTGATATGCTCTCCCACGTGCAGTTTGACATCACTGACATGCCTTATTTCAAGATTCTGTCAACATATTCCTTGTTCTTTTCTGCTGCTTGATTATTGTTAAATATTTTTATATCATCCTTATTGATTTTGCTATATTCTGTTTTAAGTTTTGTTTTTCTAGACTGTTTTATGGACTGCATTAACTTAGTCACATTTTACTGAGGTTAATTTGGTTTAAAAAATCCTATTTTGTTGAATTCTATAACATGCTTTGGAAGCAAATAGAAGCTTAAAGCTAGGTTTTATTTGAAACTCGTATTCAATTTCTCCTGGAGAGAATAAGCTCTTATTAAGAGCTTAAAGTTTATATTTTTAGAGTACCATCTCCATGTTTCTCTGGCAGTTATTAAATTATATGAATAAAGAGATTCAGAAACCTTTTTCAAATTAAAGCATTTGTCTGAGTTGTAGCAATAAATGATAAACAGATGTTGCATGTTTTTAGCTGTGCTTAAGCTTTCACAACTATGTTGTACAGAATTTTAGAATCACTTATTGCGTGGTTTTCCAAAATATGGACAAATTGTTTCTCTGTCAAGTTGTCAGTTTTATATTTCAGAATTCGACTAATAATCGGTTGTGATTCATTGATTGACAAATTGATTGATCGTTGCTTGTCATCAGTGTCTGTTTTGCAAGTGTTCTTTTAGACGAGATATTTTGTTGGCTGAGGTTCACCACCAACACTTGTGCCATTTATTATATCATTGCATTATCTTATGCCCCAGTTTTAAGCATTTGCTTTTAAATATTTGGTTTAAGGGTGCTAATTAAGTTTGGAATTATAATTTTACCAGACTGAAGATTGCAGCCATTATAGAATTGTAGCATTTGGCAGTGGAGTTCTGACTCAATAGGATTAAACTAATTTAAACTTAAACTTAGTATGATTTGAAGTGTCTTAGGAGGCATTACTGCCTGTGTGAAAGCCACTAGCGGTGTTAACGGGGCTTGAACCCGCTCTATCAGCCTGCTGCTCCTCCAGCGCTTAACCCACTCTGCCTTCTGCCTCTGCATGTACAATTACCAACCACGACTATGCTGAGTGAGCCTGACCCAAGTGTGACAGTCTAAAGTAAACACATTGGTGAAGTGAATCATGGAGGCACTTTGCTGTTTGGTTCAAATTCTTCTCTTATTAATTTTATGCAAGTGAATAAGGTCATGCAGATTGTTATAAGTCAAAGGCCTGTTTATATTATCTTTATAGAAGTAAGTAAGTAAAATCCCGTGGATTTCTATATATAGCGCCTTGGAAAGCAGGACAACAGTAGCTGCTTATTCTTAGGCGCTCAGCCTTTCTTAAAATAGCTATGGGGAAGGTATATGTTCAGCCAGGCAATAGTCAACATCTGAAGGGCAGTGAGGCTAGGTTGTTACAGCTATGGAGGAAATGATTTAAGAAAAGGGAAGGGTTTAAGCTTAGACCTGAAGACTTGAGGAGACAATGCAGGAATGATAGGAAATGAGGATTCAGATTTGTTTGAAAATGTCCAAGTCTGCGGAGGGAAGCTGGGATAGAGTTCCAAAGTTCCGTTGAGGCGTATGAGAACTTGAGAAGGCACAGTTGCAAGTTTTCACAGGTGACTGATTCAGTGGGCGTGACAGAGTGAGGTAAGATGAGGAACGTGTTGGTCGAGAATATAATGTAGAATATAGTATAGAGAATAAAATCACAGCAGCCATGATGAGTATTGTAATTTAGTAACCTATGTAATAAATAAAAAGGACCCAAGATTGATTCCTGGAATCCTGGGCACATAATAAGTTATTTCTTGAGGTCTAGATTGTTATT
Source organism: Metaphire vulgaris (assembly GCA_018105865.1). Taxonomy (NCBI): domain Eukaryota; kingdom Metazoa; phylum Annelida; class Clitellata; order Crassiclitellata; family Megascolecidae; genus Metaphire; species Metaphire vulgaris. The sequence goes on from CM030836.1 coordinate 8,012,962, forward strand.
CATCAATGCTTATGCTTCATCTAGATGGATTCGAGTGCTATCTCTGTAAGATACGGTAGGTTATTGAATGTGAAAAGTTACAGTGGTTTTCACAGTGACAGGCTTACTTAGCCCCCTCAACCACCTTCAATCACATTATTATTATTATTATTCGGTCGCCATTATCTTCAGAAGAATATCGCAATTCGATCGACGAGTTCTTTAAACTGCAGAAAATGGGGGTTTGCGTGCAAATATTACTGATCGAGCAACGCAAGTCTAGACGCCTCACGCTCTCTTACCTGCTTTTTATAATTTGCGATTGCGAAGCAGAGACGTATACGTGAACGCAAAGCAAAGTGCCACACAAAGAACTGTAAACAAGAACGGATTTCGTCGAACGTAAAGAAGAAAAAAAGACGAATAGATAATTTTCATCAGAAACCTCGAATATTTCGCCACAGCAGAGTAACGGAGGTTCATTTCACCGACCGATTTTACGTACCGAGCTAGTCATTCGGAGGAGTTTGACGATTTTCGAGCGGAACGAAATTGTCGGGCGTTTATAAAGAAAGTTGCCAAGCAAACTGCGACCTCCCTCGGGCAGCGCAGTGGTCTGTTGAGGTTTCTTAATTCGTCGATGATTGTGAGTAAATGTGATCTCTTACACGCAAAGATATTCGCGCGTTTGACCCGTAGAGGGAGGCGGTGGTGAGAGAAAGAGTGAAAGCCCCCCTTTTACTCTTGCCGTCGACGGAGAGCAGAATGGCCGACGTAGATCCGGATACCCTTTTAGAATGGCTGCAGATAGGACAGGGAGACGAACGAGACATGCAGCTGATTGCACTCGAACAACTCTGCATGCTTCTGCTTATGTCGGATAATGTCGACAGATGCTTTGAAAGGTAATTTCTCTCTTTCTAGTAACAGTTTATTGCTCTTGGACAGGTATTCATTAAATTTTGTCCAGTTTTACATAAAAGAGGGAGCTTTATTATATTTAAAATAGTGTTAAACTTCATAAGTGAATGACTGATTTCAATTAATTATTATTATTAGCTGGACAATTTATATAGTGCAATAAGCATGGCAAAATGATCAAAGACAAGAGGCTTTTACAATACTACGTATACCTGATGGTGAATAGGTGAGTCTTAAGATTACTTAGGAAAAGTCCGAGAGAGTCAGAGTTTATAACATAGTCCAGTAGTGAGTTCCACAGCACTGGATTGCCCCATGTGACCGACCTGTCCTCGGAATTAGCCATTTTAGATGGGGGAGGTTTGTTTAATGTTTGATACTTTTGAAAGTTTTATTTGCTAAGGCTTGATCGGTATTATATTTATTCATTTTGTCACATATTTCACAATATTATTCACATGAGATAGTTGATTCCTGTTCAACTTGTTGTACACACACAGCACACACAGCATTTTACTGCAGTTAAAACGGACTAGCAAACATTTTGTTAATCAAATCCAGATTTGAATCCAGGTATACATATACATCTTCAGATTGAACTAAAATTTTGCAGCCTAAACACCCCTCTTGATGCCAACCCTTCCTTAGTATCTTGGAAGTCTTCCAAAAATTTGGCCTGATGCCAAACCAGTTTTAAATGGGCACATTTTTGGATTTAGCATTGAAGTCATGAGCACAAAATATAATGTTACAAGCAAGAATTATGACCGTTTCTTTTTAAGAAGCTGTGTGGCACCTTTACAGGAAATCAGTCTGTGTTGCATTTATGCTTCAGTGTTGCCACTGAAAGCCTTGCAATTCCAGATAATGTCATATAATTTGATCGATCTAATACTACTGCTACTGTTGCAGCAGCAGCTATGACTATAGAGGAGTGCACGGTAATGGCTACCGCGGTTTCACCGCCGGTAATCATGGATTTACCAGCGTAGCGGATTGAAATCTGTAATTTTACCGAAATATTAATGGGGACGGAAAAGTTATGACGGTAGTACGTATGACATATTACATCTTTCAAAATGCCGTAAATACCGCGGAATTAATCTATGCAATTCAATAATCATGCGTTCGCCGATTTTAGCATAGCTACTAACCATATAGGCCTACGCCTTTCAGTTTCGAATTAAAAGGCCATTAAATTGAACTGTTAGGCCAGGCAAGATTGGTTTTGAATCTTTTGATCACTCGACACCATTGTTAGTTCGCAGTTGGTAGAGACCATAATGCCATTTGAGAACTTGAGGGTAATTGATAAACACACCAAGGAGAATCATCAGAGCCGGTTTCAGCTTGTTGGGGAGCCTATAGATGTACAGGACAACAAAGATAATATAATTTAGAGGTGGGGCGGATTGCAGAGCACTTTGCACAGCTTTGTAATTTGAACGCCCAGTGCCCACTGCCAGCCCAGTCTCTCCTGTGCCCAAACCACCATCACTATTTACCTTAGTGCCCTGACTCAATCACCATCGATTCGGAGGTGGATTAAAAACTCCACTTAGCTTAGGCCTACTATATAAATTAAACATTTTATAAAGTTACAGAAAAATGGACAAGAAAGAGAGCCAATTCATTTTTCAACGTGTTGCTCACTGCTGGCAGAATGGCATTGGTAGTAAACCGGGAATGTCCGTTATCTTTTGGTTAGTTTCATACACGTTGAAAAATGAATTGGCTGACTTATGGTTATGATGTGCTCTAAAGATATCAGGTTAGTAATAGTGTCCCATTTTCATATATGATTATTGTATAGTTTAGAAGAAACTTTTGAAAAACTTTTTGAAAAGCTACTTCTCGAGTTGGGTACTAACAGGGCGCGATTTGTCCTCCCACTGCCCAAATGCATCCCCTACTGCTGCATCTCCTCACAACTACCCCACTGCTACATTTCCCCAACAACTGCTCCCAAGCTTGACAAATCCCCTCCTCCCACTGCACCAGGTCATAAAATCGCACACTGGGTACTAATAAATGAATAGTTGATATAAAACACCGACGGGACGGAGACCAAAATGCGGGTGCGGGGACGGGATGGGTTCCGAAATGCGGGGGGGGAATGGGGATGGGGACAGAGATTAGGGGATGGGGTGGGGATGGATTTTAAGTCAATGGGGACGGGGTGGGGATGGAGAAAAGCTTTGCGGGACGGGAGGGGATGGGGACAACAGTCAGTCCCCGTGCACACCTCTATATGACTACGACTACTAGTTCTACTATTACTATCACCACTACTACTACTACTACTATTACTACTACTACTGCTGCTGCTGCTGCTGCTGCTGCTGCTGCTACTGCTGCTGCTGCTGCTGCTGCTACTACTAATAATAATAGTAATTAGTTAGATATGTTAGATGTATAGATAGATATGTTTGACATGATAGTAATTAAGTTTGACTAGGTGTTAAAATATTTGACATGATTGTAATTCAAACATACCTTGATAACCGGTTTGCCTAGAAATTACCATATATTAACTAATTATTGTAGGAGTTAATTTTTTAAAGGGAGTGGATGCAGGTTATTAGGTCTTTTTGGGTGCAATACTAGTATTCTTTGCTTTATGCATTGATGCAAATGATTCTTTGTTCCCAAGGGACCTATGATAAAAAGTGTCTGCACACACACACCACACCACCACACACACACACACGCACACTCACACACACATACACACACACAGTGTCACACACGCACGTGCGCGCGAAAATGACATGCTTGATTTTTGTAATGCTCAACTTTGAAGGCTTTTGCTAATCTTTGATTAAAAATGGTTTTGGGAAGAAAGGGTATGGTAGTATTGGAACCACATTATACTCATCCTGGGGAGTCTATGAGCCTAATGGAGGTTGTCCACAAATGTTTTCTACCTGGATACTGATTGGGAGAGGGAAACCATCCTCATTATCTCATTTGCATTGAGTACTAGCAATGACGTTCATCTCATATATGGTTTGCCATATAACACTGAGGCACTTGATTTTTCATGAATCATCGAAAGTCATGTCTGGATGGCTGACAGATAAATTGCCACAGAGTAATGTCCTTGATTGCAGAGTGGCCTCCTAGTGTGGCCTCTCAGTGTATTTCCACTTTGGAAAATCCAATTGAGGCTGACATCTAGATATTTAGCAAATGACTGATTGCAACATCCACAGTGCAGGCTGAATGTTTATTGTTTTTGAGAAAATGACATAACATTATATAGTAAAATAAATGTAACTTTAACTCAATTCTTTGTATTGTCAAAATACACACAGGATTTAAGATGGTTATAGATAACAAATGGCAAAGGAATTATGAATTATGTAACACTTTAAAACTGTTTCTTTGAAATCACTGAATTAAATGAAATTTGCAAGGGCATATTACAGTGTATTATGCATTATCGTGTGTCTGACCTACTTTAACATCTTATAGCCTAAATAATTGTGACCCTGGACGTGAAGTGGGTCCAGAGGATTGATTTAGAGTTATGCGTTCTAACGTACTGCTGGGTATCACAGCTGTCAAAATTTAACCACAAAGCCCAAATTAACTACTGTGTTTGCACGATTATTACCTGCACACGTAGATAAACCGCATACATGTATAACCCGTGGAAAATTACGAATTACGGTATGTTCCAATGTCCCAGCATAAGCCACACACGAATATAACCCGCATATGCTATGATGTACGGGGCACCGAGAGTGTTGATGGGGCGCTGAAAGCACTGGTGGGGCACTGATGGGGTGCAGGGAGCACTGACGGGGCATTGAGAGCACTGATGGGACACTGAGAGTGCTGACGGGGTGCCGAGAGCACTGACGCCGAGTGCGATGAGAGCGCTGATGGGGCGCCAAGAGCACCGAAAGCGCTGATGGGGCGCCGATGGGCGCATAGAGCGCCGATGGGGCGCAGAGAGCGCCGGCGGGGTGCAGACAATGTCGGCGGGGCACCGGCAGCATTGACGGGGCGCTGACGGGGCACCAAGAACACTGACAGGGCGACAAGAGCGCTGAAGGGGCGCCGACAGCGTTGACGAGGTTTCAAGTTTCCAGACTCCCAGTATAACCCGCATATGAATATACCCCGCAAGGGGGGGGGGGCTGCGGTTTGTAATTTCTTGTATTACCCGCGGGTAATAATCGTGCAAATACAGTACATTTTCATTATGAATCCTATTGCTATATTTAAAATAACAAAAAACGTAATGTTGAGAAAACTGCATTTGAAAATAACTAACACTTATGGGATGTGTACATGAGAACACAGACAAGTTATGGCATATGATACATCATTTGATAGAAAAAATATGATTTTAGTGGAGCCAAAGGGATTTAACAGTCAGGCAACGTCTTTCGCCGATAATCGTTGAGATTCAGCCATGGTTGGAACCTAAAACATCGAATAATGGCCATTTTTAAATGCCCAGCTGGCCAAATGGATGACCTAGTTTCTCTGTTAGATAAAAATTAACACTTTTAATGTCAAATTCAGGCAATAACACTTAACAAAATAACAATATCATATTGGTTTAGTGCGATATTATGATCACATATTAGCAATAACACTTAACAAAAACATGTGTAACACTTTCACAGCATGACAAAACGCATAAAGGTCACTTACTTTTCATGTATTTCAGCCGCATTGAGTTCGAGGACAAACGCAGTCGACAGACCACACTGCAACTTTTATGACTATTATCACTATACCGATTAAACTCATGTACAATTGTACATTCATTAGTTTTGATGTATTCTTATGCCACATGCAGACTGATTTAGCTCTTCTATGATGTAGTAAGCTATTAATAGATATTTTGTCACTTTATTCATAAATCAAGGCCAGCTTAGATGTTGAGAAGTTCTGGATCCTTTTCTATGTAAACAAAATTAGCATGCAAATACAACTTCAGTTTGGTATTTTCATAAAAATGCATGATACTTTGAAAAAAATATATTTTAAAGATATTTTCATTAAAAAAATGAAAAATTTCACCTCGGGTACTATTTTAGGCTGTTTTATACATAAGTAGTTCTGACCATCTGAGCTCTTTTCATGTCCAGGGTCACCATTTTGTACTCAAAAAGCAGAGGATGAATATAGAAATTATTATTTTGTCAAATGCACTAGATATAAATATTTTACCATGGATGTATTTTTTTCTGACTGAATATTTTGTAATTCATGGGCGATTTTATCATGGACAATTTTGTTATAATGGGTAGACGTTTTCTACAAAGAGAATTTCCTTACTATTTTAGGGGTTTATTGATGTCTTTGTCATATTGGTTTAGTGCAAAATTATGATCGCATATTGACAAAATTATGATCGCATATTGACAAATTTTTTATTGTGCCACACTCTTCCATTTCTCACTTTTCCGTAATAGAAAAATAATATTGAGTAAAGTGTATTAATATAACTTGTACGATTTCAGCATAAATATGGAAATACAGATGAATTTTATTCACACTTGTTGCTATTTTCATTATATAGTTTGCACTTTTCACTGTTTTCCTCATATTTACATAGATATGCGATGCGGAGGACATACAGGGGTCCAGCGCCTATTTGGATTATCTTTTTAGCTCGTCAACTGTTTTTTTGGCGGGGACAGGAAAATTGTGGAGTGTGCACTACTGAAAACACTACAGTTTTCATAAATATGGACACACTTAGTTGCAATTTCTAGGGATGTGGAAGTTTAAGCAGGAGCATAAATTTATGTGAAATTTCAGCACTTTTTTCTCTGCAATTTTAAGAACTTTGAGTCCCGCATTTTCCCCGAAAAATCCCAGCATTAAACTGGTATCACTAATATATCTCTTTCTGCCTGTATTCTATGCCTGTCTGTCTGTCTGTCTGTCTCTCTCAGTTTCTGAGAAGTGTTCACAAGTCTGTTGACAGTAATGCTTTGGCTGAACTTGCGCTTGATAAATTAGTGAATATTTATGAAGGGATAATTAGTCGTGAGATGTCTATCAGAAATACAATGAATTTTGTATCTTATTCTTTGTTGAATGGCGCTTTGAAGGTCATCAATAGTATTCCGTATCATACATTATTATGCATTGAACTTGTATGCTTTTTCAACAGCTGTCCTCCAAGAACGTTTCTTCCAGCTCTGTGTCAGATCTTTCTTGACGAAACTGCGCCAGACAACGTGTTGGAGGTGACCGCCCGTGCCATCACTTACTACCTAGACGTTTCAGCGGAGTGCACAAGGAGAATTGTTGCTGTGGAGGGCGCAGTGAAGGCGCTCTGCAACCGACTGACTGTTGCTGTCATGGAAACACGCACCAGCAAAGACCTTGCAGAGCAATGCATTAAGGTTTGGCTTTGTTTTGTTTTTCAATTTGCATGTGGGTTTGAAGATTGTGTGGTTTGTTTGGGCTGCTTAGCTTCTTATGCAGTTATAGTTGGCACATTTATTGAAAAGTTTGAATATTTAGTTGACTAACCTTTGATAGATGATAGCTTCAAAATACCCATATTGAGACATTGGTTTTCATCAATGCTCTTGTTGTGATTAGTATAATAATAATGATGCATTTTTGTCATGCAAAAGACTTCATCATCACACAGCATGTGAATGTGCATTAAAACTACTTTTGCCAAGAATTACATCATTAACTTCTTTTCTCAAATGGTAAAGAGATTTAAGAGTATTGTTGAGTGGTATTTTAATGCGAGAATTTCAGTTAAGATTGTTTAAAACAAATTCTTTCTGTATAAGATTTGTTTATTGGATTTTATTTTGAGTCTTTATGTTTAATAATAGTTTTAAATAAACTAATTTCAATTATATATAAATTGCGATTTTTCACAGGTTTTGGAATTCATCTGCACTAGGGAATCAGGTGCGGTGTTTGAGGCCGGTGGTTTAGGATCTGTTTTGACCTTCATCAAGGACCATGGTTCTCAGGTACACAAGGATACCTTGCATTCAGCAATGTCTGTTGTCTCCAGACTGTGTGGAAAGATGGAGCCACAGGATGCCTCACTTCAGTCCTGTGTTGAATCACTCTCAATGCTACTAAAGCACGATGATCAATTTGTAAGATATGGTTTTACAACAATTTATGTATGAAGGTTTCTGCTTCTTTTATTTTTTAGTCTTTTTCTTTTAGGAAGACTACATTAATGATCTATTTTAATGTATTGCAGATTTGACAAATGTTTTATGAATTAAGTATTTTTAAACAAATTATGGTAATGTTAAAACACAATTTCAATTCTTTGTGGTTGTTTTTGTACTCTAAGCAGATCCACTTGTTTTTGAAAAGAAGCCATTTAAATTATCATCATGGTTTTGCATCATCTTCAAATTTGAAGGATGGCAGTTCATGACATGACCCCATTTTTACAGATTTTGTAATTTTTTCATTTCTGTATGATTTTCAGTTCATGTCCATTCTGAGCTTCTTGTAGATGGTTTCTTTGTGGTCTTTCTTGTTTTGATGATTCCTTCTCTAGCATCCTTCTCAGACATTTACTGCTTGTTGGAACTTCTGATGATGTCTCCAGCAGACTGAATGATTTCTTTCATCAGATGTTGTCTCTCTTCCAATATTTGTAGTATTCATTTGTTGTTTCGTTTTCAGACTATTTCTCTAATTAATGCCATATTTAATAGGTCTGGACGTGCTTATTTGTCATTTATGGTAATGTCCAGAATTTATAGGAAAGCTTAAATATTGAATCTACATGGCATCTTTATATTTGTTTTTGAATGCTAAAGTTCAACTTCCTCATATAAATGCATTTTGTTGGCACATGCATATTTAGCCTTCGCTATTTGACTGCACGCATGCCTTTTGCACCTGCCATTTTCCAATATGCAGCTTCAAGGACGTTCATAATCTCTAACTTGTTGAATTTTATGATTCTTGTTAAAATATTGTGCTCTATTTACTTATCAGTTTTTGTATTTACCCTATTAATTTTCAATGTTCATGCATTTTATAGTCAATGTATTTACTGATCTTTGCAAACATTCATTGTCCTCTAATAGTCAGCATCATGTGCATAACTTTGGATGTTACATATTATTCCATTTACTTTATGCCTATACAATAGTTTTGTTTAATGTAGACCTCTTAAATAAGAGAGACATTAATATTAGGTTAATAATCTAATATTTTAAATTCCGTGTGCTGGTTGAATAGTAAAGGAGACAGTACCGGTATATATATCATCTTGACTGACATATCTTAAATCTGATTTCTTAATCGTCCTCATCCTGTGCTGTTTCTATGGCAGACTGATTTGATTAAATATTAAGGATTTCTCCTTTTCCATATTTGGAAATTCTCTTTTTTGTATCTCTGTCAGCTATTTTATGATTAGTGAAATTCTCTCTTTTTCTGAACATGTTTTGCAAAATATTCCTAATTGAAAGATGGTTTCTTTGTTCCTGTTCACTTTCTCTGAGACCAGATTGATTTTCAAATACCAATTTTTCTCTTTTTGATACGATTTTATATATAATGTTGTATAGGTCAATAAATAATACAGATTCTTTTGATTAGACATTTATACTGAGATAAACAGTTTGTTGCATGCTGATTTTATTAAACATATGCCATTTGTTATTTAAAAAATATTCTGTGAAATTTTAAAGTTTAAACAGAATGACAGTTGGTATAAATGCTGGCTTCATACCCCTTTCTCTGTTGTTTTCACTTTGTAAACACATGTAGTATTTGTGACATTAATTAAGAATTTTAAAAATGTTCTGGTATTTTCTGATTGATTGGATATTTAATGTTATTAAAATTAAAAATTTTATAGAATTGACTTCAGCTCTAGACTCAGCCACATGGCATTGGGGTTCCCGAAACATTTGGTATCGGAACATTCGGTACCGGAGAATTCGGCACCAAAATTTTACTTGTGGAAGATTCGGTACGGGATAATTTGGTACCAATTAATTCAGTACCAGATAAATCGGTACATGTTCGACATACAGATCAGATGACGCCTCACCACCTAATCCTAACCCTAACTCCAGCGGGCCTCCAATGTGGGCCGTTACCGACATTTCCGTCCCGAATTTGCCGTCCTGAAAATTCAGTGCCAAATCTTCCATGACCGATACCGAATTTTCCGGTACTGAATTTTCCGTCTCGAATCTTTCATTACCAAATCTTCCAGTCACCAGCATTGGACGTGTCTTCTTAAAAACTTTCTAAGATTTTAAAATTTGGATTTGATTTATTGATAGGTGATTGTGTCCCCACTGAATATTGTATCATTTAAATTGAACTTCAAAATTAGGTTTGCTTTCCTAATTTCTATCATTTATATATCTTGAGCGAAATGTTTAAATAATTTTGGCCTTTTGCAGGTTGCAGATGGTGCTCTGCGTTGTTTTGCATCTCTGGCTGATCGTTTTATTCGTCGGGGAATGGATCCCGTGGCTCTATCGAAAAATGGTCTCACTGATGAACTTTTACGAAGGCTTGTGCTGGCTGGAGCATCAGGATCGGGCAGTTCTTTGTCGAGTACTGCCGGACCTCTTGCCGTACCTGCGGAATCAAAGAGCAGCCCAAGCATATCAACTGTGATAAGCCTGTTGTCAACGCTTTGCCGAGGTTCAGCAGGCATTACGCATGACCTACTGCGATCAAATCTGCCAGATGCCATTGAAAAGGCTTTGCAAGGAGATGAAAGGTTGGCACTGTTCCTTTGATTGAAGCATTTACCAACAGCAACCATCTAAAACTGTGGTTCCTGTGCAGATAGCTTTAAGTAGCAGATGTTACTTTGAAAATAGTATTTAATCAGACATCATCAATGGATATAAGTTGACTCATGTTTTGTAAATAATCTTTGCAACTTTAAATCGTGAGATGCTTGTTCCTCAGATTTGATAAATAATTTAATTTCTCTACATACATGGTTTCTATATAGAGACTTTGTCAATGAATGTGATATGATCTGCAGTATAACATGTATCTCTCCTGTTTACTGCAAGCATTTGTAAATTTGCTTATGAATAATCTTTAGTCTATGTTAAAGTGATGCAGTAAAGTGTTTTTCTTAGGTCCAGTTGTACAAACGTTTTTATGCTTTTCCCAGTTACATTTATCATGTGTATTGTGTAAATACATCTACTGAAAGAGCTGATATAATCTTATGACACTCTGTTTTGTGATGCAAATAAAAAGACAGACAGAATTAAGAATATTTGAGTTAATCAAAATTTGATTCCATTGTTTCTGTACTCGTGAGAGATTTTTCTTCTAGGTTATAGTTTAAGTTTGCTGGTTTTGAAATTTACAAACTGATAGCTAATAACCAGCTTTTTGATATACTGCAAATACATTATTTGATCATTGTTGAAAATTTCTTCATGTGCTCTGTTGTTTAGTTTGTTTCATGTTGGTTTTACACTGATATTGCACTTGCTCTTTGATTTAATGATTTAATTTGTTGTGAGCAGGTGTGTCTTAGATGCAATGAGACTCGTGGACCTGCTGCTTATCCTGCTGTTTGAAGGCCGTAAGGCGCTCCCAAAACTGGATTAACCAGTGCAACCTCTCATGTTGCTGGAATGCGTCGCCTGGACAGTGCTGGTGAAAGATCGCATCGTCAGTTGATTGACTGCATTCGTAGTAAAGATACTGACGCTCTGGTCGACGCTATTGACAATGGAAGTAAGTGAAATTCTCTAGTGCTGAGCAGTTTGGCGTATTTTTGGAAGATTGATAGTTATGGGTGGGTTGGAATTTGCCATGTGTTCTGTTGCAGTTTTGGTATTTCTATTGAATTCAATCTTGAATTGTTTTGGTGCTGTGAACTGCTGAAGGCGTATATGTGTGCGGTCACACAAGCGAGCGCGCGCACGCACACACACACACACATATATTTATTTATACATATTAGGGCTGGTAACGATAAAAATTTTCTTGTTCGATTAATCGGAAAATTTTTTAATCAATTAATCGATTAATTTTGATTAAAATAATTACATATAGCTTTTAGCTGATCTCCTTGCATTGCAACTCTGCATGATGTCTTCTTTGCCATCCGCAGTTAGGTTAAAAACGAAACAAAAGTGCTAGCTCATCTCTCCCCTTAAATGCTTAACTGCAGCATTGCTTTCAATATTCGCCATTGTTGTCTGAACAAAATAGAAATATAGTAATCTAAGTAGGTATTCAAGTAAATAAGTGTCAAAAATATTAAAATTTAATCGAAAAATTAATCAATTAAAGAAAATTTAATCGATTAAAAATTTTAACGATTAATCGATTAATTAATCATTAATTTCCGCAGCCCTGATATATATATATAGCCAGGGTGATTGCTGGTATCACAAGACATGATCACATTAATTAGTGAATATGTGATGTCTGTTCTACACTGGCTGCCTTATCCTGCTCGAGTTGAGTTTCGTGTGTTGAGAGCGGTTGCACTCTCTCTCTTTATGGTGCCACTCCATCTTACCTTTCAGAGCTACTCCATCCTCTTATATCCCTGGTCGGCCATGTTTTCGGTCTACAACCAATGGTCTTCTCAGTGCCCCAAGCACGAACCTCCTTGTTCCTGAAACGAGCTTTTGAATCAGTTGGCCTTATCCTTTGGAATGCTCTTGACACCAGTATGCGTGGCTTAGCAACTCCTTATTCTATGGCCCTCTTTTTGAAATGACTTAAAACTTATCTCTTTGTCAATATACTGTAATTTGCTGTGGGAGCCCTTCTGAGTGATTCTTCAGAAGAGGCGCTATACAAATATTTAGCTCTATATAAATATTTAGCTACTTGACATTACTTATTATATATATATACATATACATGTATGTGTGTGTGTGTGTGTGAGAGAGAGAGTGTGTAACCCGCTGGGAGAAAAGGTATCATAAGTAGGATTACAGATTAGCGAGAAAAATACACTTTTGTCTTGAAAACAGAAATTTTTCAAAAAAATACCGTTTTTGTATTTTAGACAGTATGATGTGTAAACAATTAAATGATCATGTCTTTTTTATCATATCGGCATCATTTAGTAAAGAATTTGTTTTTACATTGAAACAGGTAAAAGGTACCATAAGTGGGCTTCTGATTTTGATGCTCTTTTTAAGCTTACTAACTCATTTTTACAAAACTTTGAACACGTATGAGCTTAGAACCAGCTGACAAATGTGCAATATCTGACCATTTTTGTTTCTTTCTTTGCTTAAAAGTGAAGTTTAATCTTATTTTGTCTTGTTATTTATGAATTGTAACACTAGTTTATTGTTCTTTGTTTTTCATAATTCCTTTACATGTTTTACATTTGTAATCACCATGATTAACATTATCTTATAAGTTTGCCAGTTTGCAGCTTGTTTGTGTATCTTGTTTAGATTGCACATTACAATGCGATTATTATGTCCTGCCCTGATCTATCCCACTTTTGGTACCTTTTTAAATTACTGTGTTCCATTATTAATAATTATAATTATTCTGATTTTCTACTGATAAATTATGAATAGTTACGGATTAAACTTTAGAAATAGTTTGCATATATGATAATGAATACTTAGATAAAATTTCAGCCGTAAATCTTGTATAGTTATAAAATTTTGAACGCTTTAATTTCGCCAATAATAAATCTTCATTTGTGTAGAAATTTGAATTTGATAGGCACAATGTTTGGATGCTGATATCTCTGAAATGACCAGGTATATTTCTTTAAAACTTTGCAGTGACTGAGCTAATATAACCTCAGTATATGTAGTATATGTAACTCAAGAACCCCACAAATGGTGCCTTTTCTCTCAGCGGGTCACACACACACATATATATTATATATATATATATATATATGTATATATATATGTATATATATATGTGTGTGTGTATATATATGTATATATATATGTATATGTATTTATGCTTGTATGAATTTAGATGTGGAAGTTAACTATACAGATGATGTGGGCCAGACTTTGCTGAACTGGGCTTCTGCTTTTGGAACTCAGGAAATGGTGGGTATATAACTCATATATATATATATATATATATATATATATATATATATATATATATATATATATATAATGACATATTTTTAAAGATTGATAGTTATGGTGGGTTGGAATAGTCATAGTCATATAATGATCATTAGTTACAATATGTTTTTGATTTCTGATAATTCCTGTAGTAAGATCTATTTAATGTCCCATTCACAGGATGTAAGTAGTTATACACATACAGGTATGTGATAAGGGTCTTGATAAGATTGCTTAGATTGCTGTATGATTACTCTTCAGATTAGTACAGCACTTCTGTTGCAGCCAAGACACTTGATGACCACTATGGTCAATGTTCCCTCTAATTTTTTGTAGTCTGTGCATGCATGAAATTTTTTGTGTGCACAATTTTACATGGAAAGTAAACTTTTGTGCGTGCCCAGAATTTGTCCGAAATCAACATTACTTATTTGCTAACAAGTTAATAAGTCTCAGAAGACTTTTATCGGACAGTGATCCACTTTTTACAATTTTCCCACCAGTTTAGAGTATAAACACACGCATTGGTGTTAACTTGGATCAAAAAGTGGAGGGCTTTCCCTTCCTATGGTAGCCTTTCATAAAGTGGGGGCTCAAGTCTTAAGGCCTAATAGAAGTTTACGACTATGATTACACGAGCTTCTTCTTCTTCAGCCATTTTCATCTTCAGATATTTCCATTTCTCTCGATCTTCTGCCAGTTGTTCTATTTCTTTCCAGGTGTATTTAGGTTCTGTGTGTTCTTTTTCTAGTGATCTTTTCCATGTATTTTGTGGTCTTCTCGTTTCGTTTTTCCTTGGCAGTTCCATGTCAGCATTTGTCTTGTGATGTTTTCTTTCGGTTTTCTAAGGGTATGCCTCAGCCAACAGATTGCACAAGCGGTTTAGCAATATAAGACAGTCATCCGTTTAAAAAAATCAAGCATCACAAGTCAAGCATTACAAATTTGCCAATAGGTTATGATTTTCACGTCTTTGGAGTTTCTCTTCGATCCTTACTATGTGCCCATTCAATCCAGGTCACTTACACTTCCTCCAAGAAGATGACTCTTAATGTGCATTATATGTCTAGACGGTATTCCTCTAATCGATTCCTTCTCTTATTCTTCAACATATTCATTAAGCTCAATTGCAGTTCACAGTTTGCGCTGAATGTCAGACATGTTCCTCCTATATCCATTCGATTTGCTAGATCTTGAAACTGTTCACAATCAAGCGTAACACTGAACTCTTAACTGAGGTTACTGTTCGTTTTCGTTTTAAACGTAGGGATATACTTCTATTAGGCCTCTATGCTCAAGTCCCCATTTTTGAGAGGCTACCATAGGGAATGGAGAAAGAAGGTACAGGGGTTCGGCTTCCCCACTTTTTCTTCCACGTTTATGTCGATTTTAAATATCTATTTTAAGACATTTCTATCGCTGGCTTTCTGATCTTTTTGATATTTGGAACTGTGTGCTTTGCACAAATCGTTAAATAAAAGACCTTTTGGCCATAGTCTAGACCAGAAGTTAGTAATTGTGTGGAGCCATTACAGTTCACAAGAAAGTGTATGAAAGCAAAGAAAGCATTTTGGATAAATTTTTAACAAATTTGTATGCTCCATTTTTTCTTTGTGCGCTTGCTTTGCAACCTCTGTGCATGTGCACAGCTTAGAGGGAACATTGACTATGGCTGAATTATGCAGTATGGATAGTAAAGTGACTTGATATTAGATCAGACCTTTTATTCTTGACCATGGCTTAACTACAACCATTGCTCTGCACTAGGCTTGTAAGAAACTGCAGTAATCTTAAAATAAAGTAAACTTGATACATTTTCAGAAGAATTATGGGCTGTTGTAAGTATGACGTAGCAGACTTAGGTTTTTAATCTTATGATGCTGAGTTAATTATCAAGCAATATCACAAAAGGAAAATTAAAGTGAATGAAGCAGTGGAGGAGTTGGAGGAAGAGAGCTAATGGGAAGATAATGGCACCGGAGGAGGAGAATGAAGGGTGGAAAGAGGTGGTGTTAAGAGTATTGCTTGTAGAATGTCTGTTAAGGGTTTTTTTAGCTGTATCAGTCTCGGAGTTAAGTTTTTTACTTTGCTCCCTGACAGAAGAGTTCTATATGTTGCTTCATGTAGAGTCTGCTTTGAGGCATTGTGTATCTACTTTCAGGTGGAGTTTTTGTGTGAAAGAGGGGCGGACGTTAACCGTGGTCTGAGGTCGTCATCACTTCATTATGCTGCCTGCTTTGGTCGACCCCAGATAGTCAAGGTAGGCATTATGTAATGCACTTGATCATTTGTGTAAACTTGGATGAAAAATGGAAGGTCCAACTCCTATATCTTCCCCTTCCTTATAGTATCCTCTAAAAAGCAGGATCTTCAAGCTCAGAGGCCAAATAGAAGTTTGTGCCTATGCACTTGATGCATTAGGGAGAAAGATTCCTGAAAAACTGAATTTCTGGCACAAAGCCAGACATATGGTCTCCTAATTTTAACCCTCTTACCCCGATAGCCCCACAGCAAGCGGGTCACTGACCCTGTGTCTCTGCAGCAATTAGAACGCCGACCCGGCGTCCCTGACCAAAAAGTGAACTGTGAGAAAGTTTTCAATTATGCTATATTTTGGCATGCTAATAACTTATAATGATGTGTTGGTGTAAAATTAGTGTGTTTCTGAAGTTACAATAAGGAAATTTTATTTTTTTACGGGTATTTGTCAAAGACCACCAGGCCGCTATAGCGGCTTTACGGGGTCAGAGGGTTAATACAACTCAATAGACTCACTCTTGCAATATTGCCACTCCAATAGATATGCTCGTATTTTTTTAATATCCTATTTTTCTCCATTGCTCATGTTATGCCATTTTACTTCACAACGACTATATTATATAAATTTGTTTATTTGTTTCTAAAAGTGATCCGATCTATTTGCCATCGTTGTTGCTTTGTTGAGGGCATTGCAAGAGTTTTGTATTTAGGGCATAATGATTTTTGACTAAAATCTGTAAAACAGAAACTCAGAAATCAGGTAAATAAAAATGACATTGGGCACTGTAAATGTTTTTGTTGGCTGTGGAAATCTTGTGCGCGGATATGGCTCAAAGTATTGTCTGTGATTGAAGTTTGTACATGGCATTTGTTGTACTGAACTGCAAACATTTTAGAATGGGCAGTATCATGTACCATATTGATGTAAAACTGAACAGAAACTGTGATTCAACCCTTGCACTGCTCAAATTAAAATAAAATTTTATATTTCTTTAAATGTTTGAACGTTGAAAAATTATCCGAAATTGGAAAATTCAGATTTCAATTGGAGCTGCAATGAACTTGACAAAGAGCTGCATGCAACTTTCAGAGTTGCAGTTGCTCGTGTGTGATATAAAACAATGTGCACTTTTCAGAGGTTCAGCCAAGATAAATGAGGTTGGTAACTATCCCCTTAGCAGAATATTACTTAAAAGTGTAGCAGTGTGCGGGTTAAATTAACATAAATTTCCAATAAATGTGTTCTCTTTTTTGAAGAAGCTATGCTGAGAATTTCATAGTTTTCACTGGATAGATACTTTTCTTAACAGCTTCTGTGATCAACATAGGAATCTGATTTTGCTTTGAAGATGCTGCTTCGATATGGTGCAAATCCTGACCTAAGAGATGAAGACGGTAAAACTCCTCTTGACAAAGCTCGAGAAAGAGGAGATGAGGGCCATCGTGAGGTTATTCAAATCCTTCAATCACCTGGTAAAAAATAAATATAAATATTTAAATTTATTTTTTTCCTGTAACTTTGAAAAAGTGATTATTTTCTTCTGGTTTTTGAGGCAATTAATATTAAAAATCTGGTAGAGATCACTAGTTATTCATTTGTCGAGCATTCCAGTTGCCTTAGAAGCCTGGACATTTTGTAAAGGTGGCTCTTCGAGTATTTTGCGGCATTAATGTAGTGGATAGTGGTCAGCTTATGTGTTGGAAGGTTTGGCTGTATCTAATGCTTTGGACTTGATTGATTATAACATTCTTTTGAAGAGGCTTTAAGTACTTTAGTGATTTCTGCCAATGCACTTGGATGGTTTGAGTTAGATCTCATGATCAATATAAGGTTGTTTCAATAGTTGAGATTGGTGAGTGGAAACCATTTGTCAATTTAATGTAGTAAAACATTTATGCAGCATCTCTTCTGGACAAGCATTTTGAAGCACTCATACTATGATTACTTTGAATGCGAATTAGATATGGTTTCAAGCATTTAATATATGAGTGTCGTGGAGTTGATGGTTCCATGCCTGCATAATTATGCTCTGGTTAAGAACATTCTAGATGTTGAGCCAACTTGTGCAAGTCCTCATTGAGAAAATTATATAAACCCACGATCTCTGTGGCTGCATGTATTTTGTTTCTAAAAACCTGTTGAAATATTTGAATATCAAATTTTTAATTCCTTCGAATTTTTTTGTAAAGCCTAAATTGTATTGTAATGTGATTTCATTTTGCCCTTCTCTAGTTACCTGAAATGAATTTTCCTGTATGCAGGTGAATGGATGGTACCAGTAAATCAAGAAAATCTAGCTCGCTCAGAAGCAGCGACTGGTCACGAAGCAGATCACAAGGAGGAGGTGCCAGAAGAACGACCTGAATCTTCAGAGCCCAAAGGAGATCCAGAAATGGCTCCTGTTTTTCTGAGAAATCTTCTGCCTGTCTTTGCTCAGGTGTTTCAAAGTGCTATGCTCCAGTCAGTAAGGTAATTAAGAACCTGTTTGCCTGATGTATGCCACTTGCTACTGCTTATGTTGCAATAGGTACTACAGACTGGCCAATTTTATCGGTGCTAGTTTTTTTGGGTCACTTTGTACTCTTTTCAAGTATTAGAAACACTTTTATTGCAAAAATTGACACACTCTGGGTCTGCATGCTTAAAACTATTTTTGATTTTCCTGTTCTGATTTTTCAAAAAGAGGTTGTGTGATTTCTTTCCAGAGGTATTTGGTTTTTGTCTGTATAGCTATCAAATAGTTTTTGTTTTCCCTATTTTTTCAGCAATTTAATAGACTTAATCTGCAGGTGTTTTCTACATGAATTCATGTACAATATATGCAGTTCCAGCAAAAATTTTGCCATGCTAATTCTAAACCTGTTACATCATATCTTATAATTTTTGCTTACATTTTAAAGACATCATTCTATGAAATATTGTCTGGTATTTTATTAAATATAAGTTATAAATATTTTAATTAAGACGGATAATGTATTTAGTGCAATGTGCATGGTTAGACTTCGTATTTAGTGCAGCTTGAATACAGATTAGCAGCATTGTAAAATTTCTGGGTTATTGCTTGAATTAATTGATTTACTTATGCTAAGTATGGTGGTAGTATGGATATTGTAAACATGCTAAGTTGGTAGAATTTGAATTTTTTCCGATAGAATTTTCATTGCTTGCACTTGAGAATGTGACATTGAGGTACATCTGTAATGTTTCGTTTGTTTTGGTTTTTATTAGATTTTTGAGCTTAAATTTTGAGCTTATTAGATTTTTAAACTTTAAATGGCCAAAGTTATCCCTATAATTTAGTCTGAATTTTTTAATTTAATGTTGTAAGTTTTTTTAGTTGAAAATAAACTTCGTTCATTATTCCAGGAAAGCTAGCCTTGCTTTAATTCGGAAGATGGTGCGCTACGTACATTCAGATCTGCTTGAGGAGATTTGCTCTCCTGATTCTTCTTCTGTCAGCTTTGGAACTCAACTTGTTGAAGTTTTGTCTTTTGTTTTGGACATGGAGGTTGGTTTTTATCAGAGTTTTGCTGCACTAGTGTCACTCTTATTTTAAAGTAGAGAAGTAATTGATGTTTAACATGTCAATCATTTATGAGGGAGTGATTTTTTAATAGCCAATAGTTTCACTTGGTTTAAATTTGCATTCTGATGAACTGGTGTTCAGTCAAAATAGCGCAAGACAAAATAGTGCTGACAAAATCACGCCGACAAAGCAGCGCTGACAAAAAGTACAAAAAATCCCGACAAAATAGCGCCGACATAATCACGCGATATGAAAAAATCGACAATAATAAATACAGTAAAGATAATACTCGGCTATGAGATGTCAAAGATATTCGATACCGTCTTTCAATCAGGCTGGATGGCATGTTGAAGTGTAATACTACTTGAAAAAAGCCTGTTAAAGTTAGAGTTCTCTATCATTTCTTACTTCAACGCTATTTTGTTGGCGCTCATTTGTCAATGCTAATTTGTCAGCGCTATTTTGTCTTGTGCGATTTTGTCGGTGAACCAGATGAATCATTGATTGGGTTGAGAAAACTAGCTACCTCAAACATTTTCCCTCTAATACTTGCTACAGAATTTTTAGCCAGTTCAGGTGAGGTCTTTCTCCTCCAGCTGTGTCCAGCTATTGACTTCTCCTTAACATCTTTCCAAAGTTCTCTGTCCTTTGATATTCCTTCCAAGGTCATTTGGTGTCTTCTGGCAGTCTTTCCATTTCTTTCTAATTTTTCTGTCATGCTCAGATCCTCTACCAAATCCTCTTCCAATCCGTCCACCCATTGTCTTTTCGGTCTTCCTTTAGACCTTTTCCTCTCTGATTTGTAGTCGAAAATTTGTTTTGGATTTCTTATTCCTTCCATTCTGAGTATGTGTCCAGTCCATTTCATTCTTCTCTTTCTGATTTCTTCAATGATGTTCAGTTGAAGATCCACATATTTTACAATGTAATGTAGCAGGACATTTGTGTAACATCTCTCTGCTACCAACAAAGATGACAAGTTGCAGGATATTTTGGCTAGTAAAGACGTACTTAAATTACTTTTATATTGATGGAGTTAAGACCTGACCATGCATTAAGGATATTATGCAGAACTAAGCATACTGTGTCTAAGAAAAGTCGTGAAAAGTATTAGAATGTGCATCAACCTGGGTTTTCTAAAGATATGTTGAATCAAGGACTCTTAGCATTTGGCCCTGTGCCCATGGGGTGCAGAATGTCTTTTCTAGGGGTCTGATATATATACATGAATTTTTGAATTCAGATTTTTATCTTTTAAAGTTATGTTTATTTATTTGGGAGGTCGAGGTGCAATTTCAAATCAAGCTGACCCTTGAGGTTTGCTGCATAAGAATTTTTGTGTTTTAATTTCATTATTCAGAGGTCTTTGAATAGCAAGTTGGCCTTGGTGAGTATTCCTAATTTTCCTATTAACCCTATTGCCCCATAAGACCAATATTTCAGTTTCAGCACTTTGACCGGTTCGTGTATGATAAATATATCAGTTTCGGTACTGAAAGCAACTGCGCAGTATTTAGGTGAACCAAACATGAGGATGTATACTAAAAGTAATAACCAAGAACTGTCAATAGAACTAATGGTGATGTTCAAAGCACTTTTGCAGCCATGTACGTTTCACACAGGGGTGTTTGGCATGCATACATATATGTAAAGACAGGCATTTGATGTACATCTATCTGGGACAGGCAGATGCCATTGGAGTGACTATTAGATTAGAGTGGAATATTAGTGATAACCAGTTGACTGCTAGTGATGTTATTTGCGCAATTCTATTACTGACCAGTTGTTACATTAGAGGTAGAGGGGTAGCTGGGGAGCAGGCATGCAGGAGAGCGGCTTTTTTCTGTATGAGCGTAGGAGGGATGGGACTGCGTTGTATTGTAAATATGTTGTCGCTTATGTTTGAATTTAAGGAGGATGAGGACAGTCATCTCACTGCTCTTCAAATTATAAAAGACTTGATGAAAAAATCACCTGAATCTTTCTTAGATAATTTTGCCCAGCTTGGCATCTTCAGTAAAGTCATGAATCTTGGAGGCTCACCTTCTGATAATGAAGAAGAAAGGACAGCAGTAAAACAGGACAAGGTAAGTTTTCCTCATTGAGAGGAATATTATCACCTACATGATGACCATATGTATGCAATACAATATATGGTCCTAGGAGCTGTGATGGGTTTGCAACTTGTAAAACATGTTATTTGCATAAGAATACAGTAATACCTAGTTTCCAAGTACTTTTCATTTCATGGTTTGCATATTCTGTCCACAATTGCATTTTTATCTTCTGTTGTTTTGATTTTATTTTTACAAAAGCAGATAAGACTGGTTGTTCATCCTGGTAGTTAATCTTATTACTTTGGGCCTTTTGGGCCTTGTCTTTCCATCTTGATGTTTAATTATTGCTTTCATTTGTAATAAATCTATGTCATAGAACCTTGAAGTAGCTTTTCAGTTTACCAGAAATCTTAACATAATACTTAATGTTAAGGTGTATTGAGATTATTTCCAGCTTTCAAAAATTGTTGAAAATTGCATTATCTTTATTTGAAGACAGAGGAGGTAGCTAGTCAGGAAGATGCACAAGATATTCTTCAAGGTCGCCCTTACAACTGGAAGGACTGGTGTGTAGTTCGTGGTCGCGATTGTCTGTATCTTTGGAGTGACGTAGCAGCACTTGAATTGTCGAATGGCAGTAATGGATGGTTTAGATTTATTCTTGATGGAAAATTGGCTACAATGTACTCAAGTGGAAGCCCTGAGGGAGGCTCAGATAGTTCAGGTAGATTATTCCTTTAGGATATTGGAGACTAAATGGCAAGCTAGTATTATTATTTTAAAAATCTCCTGATGCATTTTTATTGGCGTTCTATTAAAATGCGGTGCAAATTGTAGGTTATGGTTCAATTGCTTGTTACTACACTGGTAAAGTATTTAATAAATGCCTTTACAAATGATTACTGCAACATGTTAAAGGTTATAATGTAAGTGATAACTGTGATAATTGCAATTGTAGTGTCTCATATTCAATGTTGAATGTTACTTGTCACCTGTTTCATAAAATTTCTCAATGTTCTAGGCATTATTGTATGTTCTAGCTCTAGAAATTGCTTTTTTCATTTGACAGAAAACCGCAGTGAATTTATGGAGAAGCTTCAGAGAGTTCGCAGTCAGGTGAAGTCTGGCACTCCTAGCCAGCCGATTCTCTCGACTGTTGGACAGACTCGTATCACCATTGGAAACTGGTCACTTGCTTGTAAGAAGGAAGGAGAACTGCACATTCAGAATTCTGATGGACAGCAGGTCAGGTTATCATAATGAACTCAAATTCTTCTTTGATAATATTTTGTTAAACCAAGATGCATTTCTGTATTACTGGTTCAACCAGTGAGCTGTGAAGATAGGAAAAGAAATGTTAGTTCACTATTATTTTATGTAATGTATATGGTTTTTGAACTATTTAGTATTAATAGTGTTGGAAAGATAGTATGAATTTTGTTAGTGCCTGGTGAAAACAGTATTTTCTTGTCATTTAGTTTATGGTCATTTGTTTGCATTTATAAACAGTTCAAGTCTTTTGGACTGATTCTTGATTAGTCAGACTTTTTCTTGCTGGTTTGTTTGAATTTTGATGTTGTGTCTGGGCTATTAATTAAGATGCTATTATTTCAGAATAAAATTTATTATGCACAAATTATGCCTTTAGTAAATTTAATGAGCTTGAGATCTTATCATACTTGACTGAGCTTAAAACTAAGTTTAGAATGTTAAGTGTCAATGGGTCCTAGTTTATGCACTTCTGCTTTACGCTTGAATATCAAATCTTTCAAAAAATCTTTAAATTATCTGCCAGATATCAACTTTGAAATCAAATGTGTTGTCACAAAGATTAAATGTGAATAATAAAAGGAGGAAATATGTGAATTCTAATAGATTTATGAATTTTCTCTAAGATCAAAACCATTGACCTTGTAAGTTGTAATAATTAATGATTGTTGGCTGTGATTCAAATCTTGCAAAATGTTTATTAATTTTTGTTATTATTTTCACTGGTTTGCTATTTAACTTAAATGAAACTGCTATTGCTGGTAGTAATATTTTACTATTTTAAATTGCATATGATTCTAGTTATGCAACTATTTCTAAGCCTATTTTTATGACCAGTGAGTTGTGCCCAGATTGCAGGTTGCTGAGCACAAAACAATAACACATAAGGATGCTACTAAATGCAGCTGTTTGTTTGAAATATTTGCAATGTTTCTCAATATGGTATAATGAATGAAAATATGACTTACAGCAGGCGACGGTTCTTCGAGAAGATCTTCCAGGGTTCATTTTCGAATCGAACAGAGGAACAAAGCACTCATTCACTGCCGAAACAACTATGGGTGCAGAATTTGTAGCTGGCTGGAGTGGACAGAGAAACAAAAAGTTTCGATCAAAAGTGGAAGAAACCAGACAGAAGGTTATATACAGAATGTACTGTTCTGTCAGTTCTCGGTTTAATCACTATCATGACCTCACTTACAAAGACAGTTCACTATATGGACACTTGAGTGTCAGCCCCAAAGTTTTCCCATTATAAATTAGACAGACGTTATAGACTATTCTTTTTGGTATATGGTATGCATAGTTGTTTAAATGGCTATTAGGCGTAACAATGCGTATTTCTCAGTCCCACCACTGACATTGTAATGAGTCTTACTATTGTTGTTTTTTTAGTTTATAGTTTGATTTCATTCTTGTAGCTACAGAGCATTTTATTAAACATTATTTTGTCTTAATTAATTGACTTCTAGGAGTAAATATTATATGGTGCGTTGTGTAAAGGTGAAGGCTCTTGCACAGGAAATCTACGACCAGTACTTCCGCGCAGCGCAGTCGATTCCGAGAGGAGTTGTAGCCAAACTCTCCAGCATTGTGACCCAGCTGGAATCGGCCTCTGAGAAGCACTGTCTGCAAGTAATGTGCAGTCTTGACTCTATCTCTTTTGAGACATTCTTGCTCTAATGTTTGAAATGGTACTAAAGCATGACATCATGCTTCAGGAATCTTGTGATACTGTTTCACCTTTTAAAATTTTGTAAAACCTGTTTATGTTTGCTGTATATCTCTGTGCATAAGTCAGTTTTTGATACTAGAGATCTTGAAGTACTTTACTGCTTTTTGATGGATTTGCTGCTGTTGGCCCTATCGCAGTTTTTGTTTGCATTTCTTCAGGCTGATGACTCATGGAAAGGTGAAATGATTTCTGCATTTGATGAACTGCTGTTGTTGTTGAAAGATGAACGTACAGTTTCTGCATATGAACTGCACAGTAGTGGATTAGTACAGGCTTTGTTTAATACACTAAATGTAAGTATTGACTGCACAGTATACTTTCTCTGAGGTAATTTGATGAATTTGATTTTGATGTTTTTGTCTGTTTGCAAGGATGCAGTTCTGTTTTCAATTATCTTCATATGAGTTCATGCACTTATGGCTATTTCATAGGTCTAATATATGTGCATGTATAATATGCTAGTTATATGTTGAAAATGCAGTTTAGATAGTTTTGCTGAAATGTTTATTTGTAATCACTGGTATGATTATAGATGTTATCCATGGTAAAAAAATCTTTAGATTAGTCATGTTTCAGTAAGGCATGTCATGGTTTCAACTTTATGTTGAATGATCTCAGATGTGAGCAAAGAATAGATTGGTGACAGGAGTAGTTTTGATACCTTTTGCTTATGATTATCTTCAAAAATCTTCAAAATCTATTTATTCAGAAGTTTCAAATTTTGGTAAAGGTATTTTTATCCCTCTTAAAATAACTCTTACATGCAGCTGATTGCTAGAATTCTTTATAATGAATGTTAAATATGGGTTATAGGCTAATCTCTCCTTTGTGCCAGTACTATCTTTTATTGTTTCATTGCAGCCAAGTGATGAGCGTAGCTGTAAGTTAAGTAGAAGGCATGCAGCTGAAAGAATCCACCTTTTTCGTGAGGCTTTCAGAGACCGTGAAGACGGGTATGTTGACAATAGAATAATGATATGATGAACAGATACTTGAATAGGATTTGATAGCTTTACTGATGAATCGGGTCTTGCATATTTGTCATATCAGTTGTTATTATTATTATTATTATTATTATTATTATTATTATTATTATTATTATTATTACTGGTATTATTATTTCAAGACAATTTCTTAAACACAGTAAACATGGCTATCAAAGCAAAGCCAAGAGCGCTTTACAAAAACCAGCTGTTTAACAAGCGGTTATTTAAGATCAACAGAATCTAAAGTGTAGTAATTTAGAATTGCTTTCTATTTGAATTTTGAGAAATCTGCATGTTTCTGTCACATGTTTTTTTATTAATGATGCCTTAGGCAACAGTTGACTTGCTGTCCTTTATTGGAGGTTATAATAAAAATATTTGCGTGGTTTCTTTAGAACTACTCCTCCCGCTGCTGCACTCGTCCGTAAACTTGTTTCTGTTCTTGAATCAATCGAAAAGTTGCCCATTTACACTTATGATTCCCCAGGAACTGGATATGGATTGCAAGTAAGCTGTTTTGCACTTTAATTATGTTTGCTATTGGTATGCAGAACACGTATTATAAACATTTACAGGAAAAGGTGGCAGAAGTTTTTTGAGAGAAGGTGTGAGATACAAATGTGCTGGTTCTATTAAATATTTCAGCATATGGAATTTCTATTGTTGTCTTGTGACATTAACTTCACATGTGTACAGATCACAAAGGCCGTGACTTTTGTGGCTGAAAATTCAGTTAAGCTAGCAGTTACACAGAAAAGCAATTTTTAGGCATGCTAGTTTTTGCCATCTTTTAATTTGCTTGTCTTTGTAGTGTTATTTGAGTCTATGCTGGATTCTATTTCTCAGATTTTAAGTCGTCGTCTACGCTTTCGCCTGGAGCGAGCACCTGCAGAGAATACACTTATTGATCGAACAGGTTGTTGCTTGAAAATGGAGCCGTTGGCAACAGTGGCAGCACTTGAGCGATATCTTCTTAAAATGGTAAGATGACGTTTGTCCATTTTACTGTTTTGTGATGGCAGAATCAGTAACACTGTTTAAAATGCATGGGTGTAGACATATGTGTGTGTGTGTGCGCGTGCGTGTGCGCATGTGTGTGTGTGTTTCTGTGAGCTTGTGTGCTATGTTGAATGCTATTTATTGTTTGAGTAAAACAGAATTTTTAAATGCATGATCATGTTTATAGCATATCCAGGAATTCTAGAGATATTCCTCTGTAGAAAAGGCTTTTTAAAGGAAAGGTGGTGGTCATACTTTTGTTTTATTGTCTTTGAGCTGTTTTTCAGTCTAAATCCAGTCTTTGATGTGTTCACTTATATATATCTGCACATTATTTTATATTCATAGCCTTTAATTTATTTATTCTCAGGTTTATAATAAATTGTGAACATTAAAATGATTTTGAATAATTGAGGGATTTCAAACTGGGTTATACAGCATCATGTCCTACATAATTGAACAATGTATTAGGGCTTTCTGATTGGTTTGAGATGGTTTGAGAAATCAGATATTAACAATAGTGACACAACTGGGTCACTGCTATTATGCTTCAACCGAGGGGTTTGTAAAAATTTGCAATGCTCGGATATTTTTTTCATTTATTATTATAAATAATGTTACTCCAGCCTCAGACACAGAATATTTTGTTGCGGTGGTTCTTAGAATGCTGTAAACATTCTTAGTTTTTGTGTTTATATTATTACCTATAGGTTGCCAAGCAGTGGTATGACTATGAACGTACAAGCTTCACATTTGTAAAGAAATTGTCTGATGCTAACTGCAAAGGCATTAGTTTTATACACCAGAGAGATTTCGATGAGAATGGTCTTTTGTACTGGATTGGAACAAATGCAAAGTAAGTAAACTTCACTTCAATTGTATTTGATAATTTTATGACGAGTGTGAACCAAAGCGATGTGATATTTGTATAGATCGGCTATTCTATTTCTACTCAGAGGTGCTTTCGGCTTTGGAGTTGCATCACGAAAAGTGAGATGAATATGAGATAGTTATATTTATTACGTTTTTCTCTTAGAAGTCGTTTTGCTTTAATATCCTATGCTTATTTTTGCAAATTTAGGAATTCTCCTGAATGGGTTAATCCTGCTCAGTATGGCCTTGTTGTTGTCACTTCATCAGAGGGTCGTAATCTTCCATACGGTAAACTTGAGGATATTCTCAGCCGTGATACCTCTGCTCTCAACTGCCACACGAATGACGACAAGTGAGCGCATGTTGTTTTACATGATTCTCTTTTATGAAATTTAGTGTACAGATTGAGAAAACAATATATGATTAGAATTGGCATAGTCTAGGCATTTGTAATGATCTTTGTTTTAGGAAAGCTTGGTTTGCCATTGATCTTGGCGTTTGGATCATACCCACCTGCTATACTATTCGCCATGCCCGAGGGTATGGCCGTTCAGCATTTACGAAATTGGCAGTTACAGGTTTCTAAAGATGGACAGAATTGGACAACACTGTACAACCATGTTGAAGATACATCACTCAATGAGCCTGGGTAAGATGAATTTCATTCAATGTTTTAAATCATTAATGGGTTTTACTATATCTGGATTATGCCTTGTGTTTTTTAGTTTAACCTTTTTATTACTACATTATGAAAGGTGTCTTTTGCAATGCAGTAATAAGGTTAGCACTATAAATCTAGCTAGTGATGGTTGGGTTTATGGTGCTTCTGTGGTTTGACTACAGAAATTAACTTTGATTGTCTGATGAAAATAAATATTTCTGATACTGTAATGATTTGCAATTGTTGTATGGTCATAATAGCAATTTGTGAGTAGTTGACACTCATATATTTGTAGATCCACTGCTTCATGGCCTTTGGAGCCATCAAAAGATGAAAAGCAAGGTTGGAGATATGTAAGAATTCAGCAAAATGGCAAAAATGCAAGTGGGCAGACACATTATCTTTCGCTTTCTGGTTTTGAAATCTATGGGACTGTGACTGGAGTCTGCATTGACTTAGGTATGATTTATTTATCTGTCGCCTATTGTATGGTTTCAGGGCTTTCTCCTGCTTCTGCTACAAGGCTGTTGTTTTAAAATATGGTCAAGTTTTTTAATCGAAAGTCATAGTTTATATCTGTATTGTTGTATTTGTCATCCATTTGGATTAAATATGTATGCATTTATGCAGATAAAACCAATTATTTTTCAATTAACTCCTAAAGTATTTAGTGTTACTTTTTATTATTGACCACATTTTATATAGTTAAATTTTGTGTGTTTGTGCAGGAAAAGCAGTGAAAGAGGCCGAGGCTAATTTGCGCCGCCAGCGCCATATATACGTATGCATGTGCTGAAGCAAATGATTCAGAGTGCAAGAGTTGTACGTGGCATGGACTGGAAGTGGAGAGATCAAGATGGCACGCCACCTGGTGAAGGCACAGTTAATGGAGAACTTCATAATGGTAGGCAAAGAATTGTTGACAAATCCACCACCGCTGACAAGTTAACTCTTCGTTCATACCATGGTGTTCTATATTCTCCAAGGCCTCTGGCATCTCAGCGATGATTGTGCCATTTTGCCACTTAGTAAACAACTTAATATGCGTTAACAACCACGTAAGAACAATTCTGCAGTTGCTAGCTTATGTATGTTTAGATCTTAGAGGCAAAACTTTCTTTCTCAAATAATGGGTTTGTGCTTGAGTGACGTTGAATAGGCATTGGGTCCTGAAGCAGAGACACGGATTACCGGCAATAAACAGAAGGGCTGGATTAACTGCAGAGGGATGGAGCTTTCATGTATTTGAATGTGGCTGCTCGTGAGACCTGGAGTTAAGAACCGTGGCTTCACTTTAGTGCAGACTTCTAATAATCACTTATACGATTGTATCTTATATGGTCACATCACTTCACTTGCATGATTGAGTCACCTGTGTTTTTAATTTTATTAATTAAGGATGGATTGATGTAACATGGGATGCTGGTGGATCAAACTCTTATCGAATGGGAGCCGAGGGAAAGTATGACCTGATGCTAGCTCCTTCTCACGATCCTGATAAGCTAAGGTGTGACTCAGCCTCTAGTTCGACGGAAGCTGTCAGTTCTACGGCTAGAGTGAAAGTTGTGGCTTCAGCCGATACGAAATCTTCTTCTAAGGTCAAAAATCTCTGTTTATGCAAAGTACATTTTAAATTAATTAA
This sequence comes from Metaphire vulgaris, assembly GCA_018105865.1. Classification (NCBI taxonomy): domain Eukaryota; kingdom Metazoa; phylum Annelida; class Clitellata; order Crassiclitellata; family Megascolecidae; genus Metaphire; species Metaphire vulgaris. Next base: position 8,042,919 of record CM030836.1, read on the forward strand.
GTTTATTTAATCATTTGTTGTTTTAATTGGATGAATGTTTTAGATTTTGTCATTGTGTACTGTATATTTTGTGTGCATTTTGTCTGCATAGTCAACATGCACACAGATATTGTGCAAAACAAATGTATGTTAGAGAGAATTGTGGGACATTTGGTTTCAATGCATTTTATGTGTTAGATTTGATGGTCATTGCTCATGACATTCTTATTTTGACCTAAAACTACTATTCTTAATTGTTCTTAAATTTCAGAATGTTTGCTTATTTTGTGTCCATGTATATAGAATATGCACATAGACAGACACGTGCACATACGCATGCACACACTTGTGACATTAAAATGTGTGGAATGCATGGCCGGACAAAATGTCACGGTTTATTATTATTATTATTATTATCTACGACAATTTATATAGCGCAGTAGCATAACTGGAGCTAAAGTCAAGAGCGCTTTACAATGGGTTTAGGGTTAGAGTTAGGATGACATTTTGTCCGCTGACGTTTTGTCCCCAAGACATTTGTCCGCTGACATTTTGTCCTAGCACCGTGAGATGTAGGTTTAAAATATGTTTTTGTCAGTTAGCAAAATATGCATAATGTGTGATTAGATGATTGGAAGTAAGGTTGTTAGCGGTTAACCGGTCCTAAGAGCAAGGACCGGTGCTTTGATCCTTGACCAGTTAACCATAATTTCAATTCAGCCTATATATGATGCTAACGCAAGCACCAGCAACATCAAAGCACTTTGATGTAGGCATCACAAGACGCCGACTGAGAGCATGGGCAACATCAAAGCGCTTTGATGTAGGCAGCGCAAGACGCCGGTGAGTGTTGACTGTAGAGTTACTAGAGTTGTAGGCCTACTTCAAAGCTAGTCGTGGGAAAGACACCAAGCTGTCACTAATGACCGGTTAACCGGTGTTTTTTGAACAATTAACCGGTCCTTTAAAACCAGCGGTTGTAACAACCTTAAATGGAAGCAAGTGAACTGATGTTTCACTTGTCTCTTGACTCGAGTATTTCAGGTCACCTAGTCAGGTCACCTATCACCTAGTCAGGTCACCTATCACCTAGTCAGGTCACCTATCACCTAGTCAGGTCAGGCCCTAGTGTTATATATACAATTGCTTCTTCAAAGGCTTTTCAGGTTTTGCAATGCTTTGTATATTTCATTGGTCGTTGTGTAATTTTCCAGGCTAGTACCTTGCAATCGAGTTGTCTTGTTAGTCGTAAGAGCAGCTCCACGCCAAGCCTGAGCGATGTGACAGAATCGAGGCAGTCTGTTGCCTCCACCGACCAGGTTGCGTCAGCTGAGAACCTCACAACCGAGACTTCTACTCCTGGGGTAATTTCTGCTTTCGATTGCTGCTTTTGCACTCCAATACCATTGAAACCAAATTCTTGCTCACTCCTTTATGGCCTGGGTGATTGGTATTGTTGAATCATCATCATCATCATCATCAATAACCGTGGGCTTAGCGCCCGTTGGAGTCTTATGCAATCATTGCAGTTTTATCCCAATCTTTCTTTATGATTTTGTTGAATGCGTTCGCTAAATGCAGTGCTTCTAACTACTTCTGTTGCTGACCTTTGATTGCTAACATCCTTATATATATATCGGTTTTGTTTGGTTTTGTTCAGGATTTTCAGTTAATTGGTACTTTTCATGCTGTGTTCTTACATTTCTTGATGACCTGAAGCACAGTCCCAAGCTGACATATGTTATTTTTTTATTTTGCTGATGATCAGCTGTATAAGATTTTATCAAATTGATTTTTGAATGTTTGTGATTAATAAAATATTCTTCCAATGTATTTTTAGAGCATATTCTTAATTTATGGTTAATAAAGCATTACTTATATGTATTTTTAAACGATGAGTATTCATATTTGCTATTCTTTCTATTGAAATACTTTGTTTGATTAAGTATTAAGACATCTCTAATAATAGGAAATCTAGATTTTTGTCACTGACACTGCATATTTAAGTATTGATAACGAAAAGGAGTTGTTGAATTACAGAAGGATGCTCCTGAAGAAGTCAAGAGATCAGATGCTGATGTCCTAGTTACAGTTGACCTGGCAGAGGATGTAGCACCATCTTCAAATTTACTGACTGAATCTTCGAGTCGGGAAGTTGGACAATTCAGAACAACTGTCATTGTACACACTACGCCAGCAGAAGCCAACAATCTGATTGGAGATGCAGCCATTCCTATATCCAATGACAGTATCATCTCTCCAGCATCGTTGGCAGGCGGTGTGAGCGAACAAATCACTGGCCCCGCTGCGTCGAAGACGGGCGATCAAGGTGCAGTTGGCATGGCGCCTCCGCCTCTTGGATCCTCAAATATACGACACAGTAATGAAATGTCTCACCACCCGATGAGCTCGGTGTTCCGTCGTCTAGGCAAATCAGATGCTCGAAAGCACCCACCCGAAGTACAGCGTGTCACCTCGTCAAACTCTATGAGCGTGAGTGTGCCGAACCTGACATCTTCTATGGAACAAACCGTGAGTTTTCTCGAGTCTTTCTCGGCCGTGGTACGACGTAACCTTGGCAACAATCCGAACAACATGGTTGTCGGTAGCAGCAATCCGTGCAGTAGCCTTGTACGTCTTGCATTGTCTTCAAACTCTTCAGGTTGGTTTTATTCTGGTCAAGTGACACATTTGCATGGTGACTTTTCTGTTTTCATGTCACATTTTGTAATAGATATTCTTAAATTAAATTAAACATGCATTTTACTCTTTTTTCTGTTTCATCAGTGATTAACTTTTTTCCAGTTATATCCTCGATAGTCCCATATCTTCATATGTTCTTACTACAAGCGTAGACTGCGTCACGAATCGACTTCTACTGTTTTCTGTTGCTCGTCTCTTTGACAGTTTGCTGCATTGTCATTCCTGTCTAAGTGCATGTTGTCATCCATCCCTTCACTCCTGGGTTTTCCTTGTTTTTAGTTTGTTTTTCTTGGTAGTGTTACAGTTAAGCAGGGACACTGCCACATTGACGTTCAAACTGTGTGTTGGTAGCTGGGAGTTGGCCACAGTAGGAGCTAATTAAGTAGTTTTGATTGGGATCACAGATAATGTGACATAAAGAGAAGCAAACATTGATCAAATTGGCAATAAGTATAAGTTTAAGTATGCATTTTGTATTGTATTTCTATAATTTATTTAACCTCTTTACTGGCCATTTATATGTGACGTTATGTACATATGAGTCATGGACGGTAAAGGGGTTAATGTATTTTCAATGAAAGATACGTTTTGAGCTAACATTGTAGCATCTTCATGCTTTATTCATTATTTGCACAGTGTAGTTCAGCGAGGTGTTGAAAACATTTTAGAGCTAAGAAATTGGAATAGTGACTAATAATATACTTACTAAGGTCATTACTTTGACCTTTTTCTGTTTGCTCCAAGAATACTCGTCCATTTAATATTATGTTATAAATTAAGGAATGGTAAAAGGGTTAAATATGGATTGAATTTCTGTAATTACCCCATTTTCACTCATATGGCTTGAGCATATGTAAAGCCCATGCCTGTGTATAATGCATTTTGAATGTACCGTATGCGATAGGTTTCTGTTTAGTTTTCAGAAAATTTAAGAAGTGTAGAAATACAGGATTCCATTGAGTATGAAAGCTTCCAATGTAAAAGTATTCATATTGCTTTTTCTCAGCTTCATTTGCTGGCAGTCTGTTGAGTGCTGCCCAGAGCTATCCAAACTTGACGACTGGAAGTAACTCAACTACTTCTACAACAATGACTGCGGCCCATGCAATGGGCAACGTGACTTCCCTGAGTCAAGCGCTTACGATGAGCCTGACGTCGACCTCGAGCGAGAGTGACAATGACTTCTTGGAAATGTGTCGAGCTTCTACTCTATTGGCTGAACTGGAGGATGACGATGAGCTGCCTGAGGCTGAAGACGAAACAGATGACAACGAAGATGATAACAAGGATGATGAGGAGTATGATGATGTTTTGGTAAGTGAAATAACTGTTGATTTTTGCCGTTTGCATCAGGACTGCGTGCTTGTGTTTTCAGTTGATTTTTATTTGTGGAAAAATAGTTGCTGTTTTTAATTTTTTTTTTCAAAATTGTCCTCTTGTGTGTGTGATTAGCTTAAACCTTTTACCATCTAGTAATATTCTAAAATTTGGCACCATGACAATCATCAGAACACAGAAACTCTGGTACAAACTCAAGACATTTAATTATTTTGCTGTAAAAGCTCTCAAAATTGCTCGAATTCAACTTTCACCTGATTTTACTGATTGTTTGTACTGCATACTGATTTTACTTACTTTCAAAATCGGACGATTCACTGCCAATCGCCACTGGAAAATCCCACTATCATTGGCTGTAGGCGGAGGCAAAGGCAAACTGCATGTCATGGCAGACTTTTTCTTGTCCTCAGGGTGGGCGAAACAAATTAGATTTTTGACGATTAATCAACAAAACTACATGATATCTTGATTACTTTTACCAAAGAAATATTTAGCTTTTAGGCAAGGATATTTGGGACAGCCGCTGCTGTGCTTGCGGTATGAAAAGTTGAGTGCTTATATGTATTTGGGACAGCCGTTATGAGGGCGATGACGACGTTACGTGTATGTGTTCGGGGCGGCCGGTAAAGGGGTTAATAATTACCGGTACTCTTGGTTTTGTGCTGTTCTTGACAATTTTAGTCGGTGATTAAGAAGAAGTTTATTTATTTCCAATATTTCCAATATCATGTTACTGTGTTGATTGAGATTTATTTGGTGTCTGTTATTATAATTCACTTGATGTCTGAGCTATGTTGATGCAAGTAATAGCAATTTCATTGAATGGCATTGGACATGTGATGTGATGTTTTTATGTGATTTTTAGGAAGAAGATGATTATGAAAATAAAGGTGCAAAACGGAGAGCCTGGGATGAGGAGTTTGTTTTAAAGCGTCAGTTCTCGGCCCTTATTCCAGCGTTTGATCCTCGGCCGGGAAGAACGAATGTTAATCAGACACAGGACTTTGATATCCCAGCTCCAGGATCAGCTGAGAGTTCCACAGAAGAGTCTTCTGCGTCAGTATCACAGCCAAAATTGGCTCTTTTCCTGAAGGGCCCAAGTCTTCCTGGGGTAAGAATCTCTTTTCTGTTCTTTTATTCCCATTTGGAAATGAGATGTTGATGTTTGCTTCATTGACATATAAAAACAAGAATTAAAATCTTGACTTTAAAATAATAATTATCAATGAAATTAATTAAGTTATTGAAATGGGAATAATGTTTGGAATAATAAATTATCTTTCTTGAAATGATTTTAAGCATGAATTAAGAAGAAAATGTTTAACCGAATAATTAAATCTTGAAATGTTTCATACAGTTATTGTAGTTTACCTAACGTCCATTTAGACAAAGTTGCATCGGCCCTCTTTTGTAAGTGCTTAATTATTTGAATTGATTTCTGCTTTCTTGTAGTTATCAGACTTGGAGATTTCTCTTAACAATCTTTCAGCTACAATCTTCAAGTTTATCCAACAGCTTGTGTGTGAGTCAACAGCGTCAGGAAAGGCCGAGCGTTTCAAACGTGTTTGGGAGCCAACGTACACGTAAGCTGCAGTGGTCTCTTCTTCTTCTTCTCATTTCTGCATGCTAAGGTGTATTGTTAAAGGGAAGTTTTGCTTAATATTGGAACCTACTTCATCGTTGTTGAACTTTTGTTGTAGTATAATTTACAAGGAGACAAAACCTGAAGAGGGAGCAGATGGTTACCGTCAATCTGTGGTATGGAAACTAGTGCTTAATTGTTTTTCTCTTTTGTTTTGTTTGCTTGTGCTTTGCCTGTGCTTTCATACATTTATCAATTTGCTGTGAGCAATTTCAACTTTGGCTGTTATTTCGCATGTCTCGTGATTTCACCGTTACTTATTGTGCTTGCTTTTGGCATGAGATATACTGAACATATGATTTGGTGAATCCTTGGAAATTTATTCATTTTGGATTTCTTTATGTGTTTATTAAATTACCTGGCCACGGCACTATATAAATTGTCTTAATTTTAATAGTAACTTAAATTCAAAAGTTGATGTATTTGGCTAACATCAGTTTACATTCAGAGTCTGGCTACAGTTCTTTTTTCTGGAATATTCTTTAATTTCTTAAGAACTGCAATTCATTTGACATCGAGTGTGAAAATCAAGCACATTTGATGGATTGATAGCAAGAAATTCAAGAGACATTATTATTGTGACTGAGCTCGAGTCTTAGTTTAACACTGAATCTGCCCTACAGTCTTTCTTGTGTCAGAATGTTGATTCAAGCAATTGCACAGACAGAATTTTTTTCTTTTTTGGGAGGAGCTGGGTTTTCCTTTCGAATTTCAATATCGATAAATGCAGCAGCTACAAAATTGTCCCAAGTTCTGCCTAGGTATGAGATGGACAGAGTAACAGTTGCCTTTTGGCTGTGAACTTAGGGCATATTTGATGGCAGGTGTTGCCTGGCACTAGCAATTTAAATGTTTTGCAGAGTTTTTGATTAATTGATTGACTGTCTGCCAAATAAATTGCAGTTAGAATAAGCCTGTTGAACATCATAATTTAAAAGCTCCCATTTCTGTTTTGCAAATTATGAGGGCTTGAAGCTTATCTCTAAACTAGTTTCTTGCTTTACCCCAATGACAAATGATATGTTTAAGATGTTAAATGATGCAATTTTGCCTGTTATTTGTGTTACCTTCTGTTTTCTCTTTGTTCATTGTTTCACTAATTGCTGCTAAAATATAGTTGTTATCTTGAATTGCATGATTAGCTTATGGATTGTGAAGTCTCTTTTCTGTGCCAGCTTCTTTACAACTTTGCTATCAGTCAGTTCTGATGTTCAATTTTTGTGACTTTAACTCAACTGAAATCATAATGCAAGTCCTTTGGATGGCATTCTGTCTTGTCTGAAGTGGTAGTGGTTTGTCCAATTTATGCTGTTGCACAAATTACTTATCCAACAGCTTTAACTTTAATGAATTACCAGTGGGCTGAAGCATCTGCTTTTTTCAAAGCTCCTTGTCCTGCTTAATGCGTTTTATGAGACATTCTTTGTCTAACCATATGATGTCCTTAACTGTCAGGCAGTCATGGTCACGTGAAAAACCTTAACTCTAGGCTGTAAGCAGATGTTATGCATCAAAGGTTTTGCTGCATTTCAGTGTGCTCTGTAATTATATTCCTTCTGAAGTCAAATTGTAAATATTTAGCAATTTTAATGCATAAAATGTGAATGTGATCCAAATGTGTGCTTGGATATTAAACCATTCAGGGAAAATGCCTTCTGACTTGGCATGTAGCTGCAGTCTTTTAGGAATAAATGCCTAGTCGTGTAGTAAATTCTTGCACTTTAGCATAATTGGACCATCGGTTTGAAACTAAGCATATTCGATGCATGCGATATACATTGGATTGAACACAGAGACAACTGGTAATATGATTTCTAGTGCAGTGCCGTACAAGTGTAGCATCATTCAGCTAATGTTGACCAGTGAAATGTTTACCTGCAATACAATGCAGACATCTAATACATGGAAAAACTTTAAAGATTTTGGTGAGTTCTTGTACAAAAAAGCTTTGAACTAGAAGAAGCCAACATGAATGTAAAATACAAATTGATTTCTTGATCCTATTCGTTAAGAAGTCTTTCAAAATGCATTAGAATCCTGGAAAGTCTGACCTCATAATTGTAGATTGGTTGAGAAATTCTTGTCTAGTACATAAAAATGATTAAGTTGTGATTAAGTTATCTTTATTGAGTTTGACTTAAAGAGAACTACTTGTGCTTGCTGAAGTACATTTTAAGTGGGTTTTTTAAGTTTCACTAAAACATTACCAAAAATAATAATTTAGTAGCTGACTGTAGATATTATTTTGTTATTACATAATACACTGAGTTTTGGCTGTTTGATTTTTCTCTGATGCCCATGGCTGCTTTGATATTTCATTCGGCTCTTGCTTTATCTTTCAGCAATGAGGCTGCTGTCTGAATGCAGCATAATAAATACTTCTGCATGTATTTGACTTGAATTAACAAGTACTGTGTTTTCATGTTGGCTTTGTTGACTTTGCATGTGCAATTTGTCTGTACAGCATTGTCAAAATTAGCTGAATTCTTATAATTTTTATTTTTTAAGATTTTGTTTCTTTTTCCTGCTCCAAATTGTCATGATGAGTATAGTGAAGCAGTAATCACGATATACAGTAAAAGGATACCCTAGTTTTGAAAATGTTACTAGTTCCTACAAAATATTTCAGTGCTCTTACCAAGAGATGTTCTCTTTAAGCTTTTATTTGGTGCAAGCTTAATCTAGGTGCATATGATGACTGGTGAATATATAGATGCACGTAAATATTATTTTCTTGATTCTCTGTACATCTGCTTAATTGCCAACTATATCAGTAATGAGTTTTAAATATTAGGTGTAAAGTCCAAAGTTTCTTCTTATCAATTCATTCATATTAACTGTAAAACATTAGATTCCTTTTCACTGATGTTAAAACAGAGGCTGAGTTTTGCAAACAGCTTAATACTTTGGTGTAAAATTATAAATTTTAATTATATGAATTAATTATTAGGGCTGTACATGAAAGTTGAATATATTTTCACGCGTTTAATCTTTTGCATCCTGTTGCATTGCCAGATTTTGTGTTTAACAGCGTAATGCTTGAGTGTGTTTTTCTTTGAGTGCTTTGAAGTGTGGATTTGTTTTCCTAACCAGTCCTCTCGGTGGTTGGTTTGACTTTAGGCATGCTGGCCGGTGCCTTACGTGGAGCGCCATCTGGGCACCGAGGCACTGCCCAAGAGCCAGATGATTGGTTTTCTGAGGTCCAATGCCGATGACCTCTTCCTACGTCGCTGGAAGCTCATCGGCACTGACAAAAATATTAAAAAGAGTCACAACTGTCTGCAGCTGACTGCTGCTTACAAGGTCAGAGAGTCCGCTCTACTGTCATCCGTTGATCGGTCGTAGTTTTCGGTGCTGCTGTAAAACGTTTTCCCATTGATCGTGCGTCTGAAAAGCATTTCTGCATGCCAGTGATTGGGCGCTCTTCCCAATCCAAATTCTCATCGTTCCTCTAGCTGATGTAACCTCAGCACATGGCTTCTGGAATCTGAGGGGAGAATATCTCCTGAAGTAATGGTCTTGCAATTATTCATGGCTTGTCTGAAGTCGGTGACCCACTGTGCTTTTAGTTGTGTTATTCAGCTTATGCATTTTGTTGCAATTCCCAATATCTGTTTCCAGCAAGTGATGCCTTCTGCTAGAGGTGATCTGTCTCTGCCATGCACTGTTTGCCACAAAGCAGTGTTGCCAAATTGTTAAAGTAAAATGTTCTGATTTCTGTAGCAGTTGTTTCCAACTTTTCTATGTTTGAGATTGTCTTAAAACTTATGTTTTATATTTATGTCAGTCCATTTTCTTTTAAGAGCACTGAATTTCTCTTTGACTTTTCTTTATTATGTTATGTAATTCCAGGTTTCTGTAAATTGTGTGGCAAGACTCTCATAATGCTTTTATGTTTGGTCTTTTGTATTAGTTGTGTTTCTTTTATTGCACATTTGCTTTTGTTGTTTGCGCGTTTGTGTGTGCGCTCACACATGTGCGTGTGTGTGTGTGTGTGTAGTTTTCTCATGTTCACTTCTGACTGTTGTTGCTTTAGTGTTGATATAAATCTCGAATGTATGTGTGAGAATGAACATTTCAAATGTTGTCAGTGTGTTAAACATTTTAACTGATCTGACATTTGTCTCGATCTTGCCTTTGTGCTGAGGTTATGTATATGACATTAATTGGAAATGTTTTCCTGAGGAGGCTTTCATAGATGAATTGCCATGCATACTGTATACTATACAGTGATGCTTTCGCATCTAAACAGTTTTTTTGTAACTGCCATTTTGTTTTGCAGATATCTTTCATTTGCTGGCTTATGAGAATTACTCAAATGAGACTAGACAGCCATGTCAAGACCATAGGCTGGCATGACAAATTTGCATTGGGTAGAATAAGCCACTTTGTTAGGCTATTCCTAGTACATTCTCTTTATTGCCTTTCAAGATACGTGAGCAATTACCGGCACCAAAATATCAAATCAGACTCACAAATCTGAAACGCCATAAACGAACAGAAGTGTTCACAAAACAGGTGCATTGCTAAACCAATAATTTTAAATGTCTGCAATATTTTAGAAGGCAGGCAGTCTACTTTTTAAATTTTTAACTAATATTTCAAAAGATGGAAATTTTAATTAGGGCTGTCAAAATGCACTGACATCAAGAAACTCGTTGGGCTCAAATTATGATTTGGATTGAATCTCGATTCTATTTTGTCCATCTCAGTTTGCATGTCTGTATTTATAACAAGTGTGCCGCATTTTTATGAGTGGTAGAAAAATATATTGAAATTCTGGCGTTTTTATGTGTTCTTTAAGAGCATTTGTGTAATCAGTCTTTGTTTTGTGGAACCCGTTTACTGTTTGTTGAATTACTAATTAGTTGAATTACTAACTAGTTGTATTAGTTAATTGAGTTTTTAACTACTCTGGGACATTTCTAATAACCAGAAAGTATTTTGATTTATTTTAAATTACTGGTTTGTGGTGACAGAATTTATTTAGTCGTATCAGTGTCAGTTTGGATGACTTACGGATTCATTAAATTGTGTAAAGTTAGAGCTTTTCATTTATTAGGTGTTATTAGAAACATTTAAACAATAAGATAGTATTTGGCATAGTTGTTCTTTGTTATCGGTGCTGTATTTTATAGTACTTAGTTAGCATACCAGTATATTCTCAAGGGTAATATTGCTTACCCTAATTTTCATCAATCCATCTTCATTATAACTCTTAAACCTTAAAGTATCTATAAATCTATACAGAAACTTTTGGCGAGTTTTAGCTTGGAAATATTATAATACCTTCAATGATGGTTTCAAACTGGGAAGCATTGACTTGTAACTATTTCTATAAGAAATTCTATAGAACAGAATTTTAAAGCACATTTTGGATTACTTTGAATTTTAAGCATATCAGCTGCCAGTGACATTTCCACAGCTTTTGCGCTAATAGTTGTAGATGTCGTAGTCAATTGTGACTTGTTTGCTTTGTTTTAACATTTATTCTTTCTTTTGTCACATTCATGGAATTAATTTGATTTGCTGGTGATTTATACAATGGCATTGCAAGAAAGTTTGAATATCTGACAGTTCATTATTTCCTATTGATGTCTGGTTAGAACATCTATGTATTGTTGTTGTGTTGATAGGATTTTGTAAAGGTTAACCGGCTTCGTGACGAGCCAGTGGCTTCTGGAAATGCAGCTGCAGCAAGCACAAAGAGGCAGCGTTCTGTGACTGGCGATTCAGACGCTGCCGTCAGTTCTGCCGTCTGCTTGTTGGAAGATGTGCTCCAGTTGCTGCAGCTGCTTTATTCATTTTCTGTAGACACTCGCTTGGATCGAGCAGAATTTGGTTAGTATTTGTTTGGCGTCTATATTCAGAGGTATTGTTAGAAGACTTAGAGGTTTTTGGTGTCAATGACAGCAGCCCCAGTGCAATGTTTAACAATAATTTTGGTCAACCAAAAATATCGATCAATGAGTAAATCAGGGTGCTGCTCATGCAGTGTTCATGGGTTCCCCATCCAGAGATAGGGCTTGCCCTTGGTGTCAATTGTCAGCTCAGTGTAATTGATGTTTGAGAGAGGAAAAGGCAGTGAAGTATAGAAAACTGATCAGTCCCTTTTTAGCTGTGATCACTGAAGGTCCCAACAATTCCCCCTCCAGTGAGAAGTCTGGACTTCTAAGATATAGGTAAGCACCTTTATATTACATACTTTTGATAGTTGCACTTTGGATTTTCCTCTATTCTTATCCAATTTAGAGATAGCATTTGACTGCATATTACTGATGTGCTTTGTGTGCTACAGGGTTGCAATTAGCTTCAGTAGATATAATTTTATCAACCATGCTTTCATTATTAAAGAACAGTAGAATCTCATTATGGCCACATTCAGTGAACTAATAAATTATGCCATATCCTCATGTCTGTTTAAATTGATGCAGGGACTCAGGAGGTTAAGTGTCTATGCTTATATTAAGGAGGAGGAGGACGTTTATTTCCAACTCAAAACATTACAGAACATAAAAAACATAAGCACAAAGATCACGTAGAAATATAAATTGAACATTAGTATCTTAATATCTTAATTATAGAGCTTCAGCTTAATATAGTAACAAGGAGTACATTAATCATTAAAAGAATATGATACTTATTGAAATAAATGTGATACTTCATAGGTATTTCAATATCAGAGTCTGCTTAAGGGTTGACAGTCACTCTCCTCCAATTCTCTCTATCTTCTGCTGCTCTTTTTAGGGTTCCATAGTTCTTTGTGCCTGTTCAGTCAAAGATGTCATCCATCCAGCTTCTTCTCAGTCATCTCCTTCCCCTTTTCCTTCTATTCTACCTTCCATTATTATCAGTAGCAGGTCTCTGGCTGAATCTCTCATGCTCTCATGATATGACCACTGACCAGCATAGGACATTTTTCTTATTATTATTTCCCGTTTCCACGTTGCTGTTGTTTTGCTTTTTTCTAGGACTCTGTCATTTGTTACTTTGCCCATCCAGCTGATTCTCCAGATCCTTCTGTAACACCAGTTTAAGTGTTTTTTTCATTATTAACAATACTTGAAATTAAAATAACCAAAGACAGTGATAATGGATAGGTACATAGTAGTGTACCTGTATCTATAATCAAGTACCGGTAATCAAATTTCACTTGTAATAGAATGTGAATTGAAAAAATACCAGAAGGGAACAACGTTCTCTCTAGTAGGTATCTTATTAATTTTGATTAATAGGATACAGGTCTACTAATACTAATAATATTGTAAGATAAACAAATTGATAGTGACAGACAGGTTATTATTATTTTATTTTAGTTAATTAGTCTATTGATTAATTATTGATTAGTTCACTTGGTTTTGAATTTAATTGGTTTGTGAGGTACTGTTTTGACTTTGATAGCAGAGTGGTAACAACACTGGGTGATAGAGCAGAAGGTCACAAGTTTGATACCTGCAGGAGCCGTAAGGTCGACTTGGCCTTACTGTCTGGAGGGCGGTGATAAAATGAGGAGCAGCGTTAAGCTGCGAGGTAAGATGTGGGTCTGGGGAAAGTAATGGCAACCTACCCCAGATCAATGGCTTATAGCAACTACTTTGCTGTTATAATGTTTGTCAGTATGGTTTGTGAATGAATGTTTTAAGGTATTGGAGCAAATCTTCTAAATATCTCTGGTGAAGAATTCTATAGCAAAAAGATTACAAACAAGCTCATGCAACAGATTCAGGTTAACTTGTTTTATGTATGGTACATTGCTCAAGTTCAGGTGAATTATCTTAACTGATGCCATAAAAAATTTTCACCTTGACTTTTATTCAATCAATATTTAAAGCAATTGGAATACTTGAGATATGCACTCCTTTTGACCCTTAAAAGTATGTATTATATCTCTCTCTTGTGTGCACACACACAACACACAACATTTTCATGCTGTTGAAGGACCAGACAAATTTTTGTTGAGCCCATCCAGATGAGAAGCCAAATTTTATTGTGGGAAGTTGTTCTTTACACCAATCCTGCTTATGACCTAGGGTGACGTTTCATGTATTTAGCTGGTTCCTCAGAATCCCTGTTTATAGGTGGTTACCTATGTGGAAGCAGCATTTGAGTCTTGAGCACAGACAGTCAACAGAATGAAGGTCTTACAAACTTATCTTGTTTTCAACTCAAGAATCTGCCAGTAGCAAACTGGACAGGATATATTTCTGTTCCAGTTTGACTATGTGCTGCTATGGCCAACATGGCATTTTTCACCACCTGAAACAAAATTTGTGCCAATTATTATTATTATTATTATTATTATTATTATTATTATTATTATTATTAAGGTGACAACTTCTATAGCGCTATCTTAAAGCTCAGGCAGTAGACGAGAGCACTTAACAGAAAAATTCCATAAGATATACTAAAAGGTGTGTTTTCAGTTTTTGAGTGAAACGGTCTGGGAGATTTCTGACCTGACATCTACCGGGAGGGAATTCCACTCTATGGGATTACCCCTTGAAAGGGATCTGTCCCCGAACTTAGCAGTCTTAGCTGGGGGGGCACCACGAGTCTTATTCCTTGGTCAGGTCTTAGGTTCGATCTACCTGTCCCGGACCCTGCCCTATGCCCCAGCTTAGCTAAGTAATCAGGGCAGGTCAAGTCATGCAAGGCCCTAAACGTCAGCCAACAGCATTTGTATAGTATCCGCTCTGGAACTTTCAGCCAGTGTGGACGGTCGCGAAGCAGTGGCATGTCATGTTCTCTCCACTTTAATCCGTAGATAAGCCTGGCTGACAGGTTAAGAACCGATTGCAGCCTCTGCAGCTGACTGGCTGGAAGGCCGTACAGAACTCCGCTACAGTAGTCAGCCCAAGTTAGGACCAGTACTCGGACTAGCTTGATGACATCAGGAGTCGGCAGATATCTACGAATTAGTTTGATCCTTCTTAGATGGTAGAAGCAATTCCTGACCACTAGATCTAGGTGGCCACTGAAGGAGAGATGCTCGTCCAGGAGCACACCCAGGAGGCGAACTTCAGGTTTCGGAATGACATCGACATCCCTGATCCGGAGCGGCTCATGACTGATAAAATGGTGACGTCTCGGAGTAGTGAACGTGATGATTTCTGTTTTATTTGTGTTGAGAGACAGCCGATTCGATTCAGCCCATCGTTGAATCGCCTCGGCGCAATCCACCAGGTCCGTGCGTAGATGTTGCACATCATGCAGTTTGCTTGAGCTTAAAACTTGAAAATCGTCCGCATACATGTGTGCATTTAGTCCGTACAAGCCGATGATGCAACCGAGATCTCCAACATATAGAATAAATAACAGCGGGCCCAGTACTGACCCTTGAGGTACCCCGCAGGCTACTGGGTGTGGATTTGACTGCTGGCCTCCCCATTGTGTGCTTATGTGGGAATGATACATGTTACAGTAGCCAGTTACAAAGAAGAGGATAGTTGTGTGTTATCCAAAAAGACTTAGACTGAATTATGTATTCCGGGTTTAATTACCTCTTTATATGTTTGCATCTGATTGTTTTTGTCCTCGATAATATGATAATTGACAAACGTTTTGCCTTTCTTTAATTCTGATCAGGATGCTCTAGTGTTGGCCAGCAATGCCACTCCCGACTGGTGTGAACAGTTAATGATGTGGTGTCCAATGTTGTGTCCATTCGAAACTCGTCTTCTTTACTTCACCTGCACTGCATTTGGTGCATCACGGTTAGTTGGTCGCCGTGTTTGAAAACTTGCTTTTATATGGAGCTAAATTGTCAGCAACTTAGTGATGTAATGGAAGTTTTGATATAAGAAAACTAGAGTTTGCTTCAGTTAGCATGCACAGTTCTTGTTGCAGTAATAGTTGTGAACTGTGAATCTAGTTTCTTTTGCCCGTTTCTCGGTATATTCATTATTTTGCCTTTTCTTGTAGACCGTTGCTTTTTGAGTGCTTTGTTGCGAATGATCATTTTATTGTGTCAGTTTCAGTGTCAAAAGTGAACTTAGAATTTATTTCTTTATAACTGTTGTATTATGATATTATTCCCATTTGTGATTGTGTTGCTTTTCTGAATTTTAGGTCAATCGTTTGGCTTCAGAACAAGCGTGATGCTACCATTGACCGTAATCGAGGACCTTCTCCTCGCAGAGAAGATGCTCATGAGTATCGCATTGGACGGCTCAAACATGAGCGCGTGTCAGTGCCTCGAGATGAGTCACTTCTGGACTGGGCAATGCAAGTGATGAAATATCATGCAGATCGAAAAGCAGTTTTGGAGGTAGGTCTGATTGCTTAGCTGGTTTTTCTTATTTTTCCTGGCTTTTCGTTTTCTTTGACATTTATTTGCAATGCTTTGGAGTACATTTCACCATTCTTTCATTGTACCACTGCAGTCAGAATTATTTGTGCATAACAAGATTAATTTAAAGACAACATTATCACTAGTGGAGGCAAATCTGAAGGTCATTGTAATGTCATATTGATCTCTTGCCTGTACTGCTGCTGCAGATTAGTATTCTTACAGTTGATGAGTTGACAGATATGTGGCTTTAATTTCTGTTCAGATTGAGTTCCGTGGTGAGGAGGGTACTGGGCTTGGTCCAACCCTGGAGTTTTATGCTCTAGTTGCGGCTGAGCTGCAGCAGAAGAGTCTCGGACTTTGGTTAAGCGATGATGAATTTCACAATGACTCAGAGCGTGAGGTACGTAACTCTGTGTAATCATAATATGGGACTTCATATGTAGCTCTGTGTATCCATTATACAGGACTTTGTGCGACAGCTGTGCTTTTAGCGCACAGAAACTTGTAAAATCATTGTTTTGATGCCCATGATTTTTGTTGACACAATCACGAAGATACGTCAAACAGTTTGCGCAGCAGTGAAATCATGCTGGGATTCAATTTACCCGGTAGACAAAGTTAGGATTTAGTTTACAATGATTCAGTTTGAAAAAAGCTAACTGACAGAACTGCTGATGATGTGTGCCAGTGATTCAGATCCAATTTTAAATCATGAATCTGGTTATATCTAAACTCCAAATGCAAAATTTAAATTTTTAATATGCTATTCTGCATGTCTGCTTGTTGTATAACCATGGTGCATATTTGTTTTATTAGGTTGATATTGGCCGTGGTGTCAAGCCGCCAGGGTTTTATGTGCAGCGTAGTTGCGGCCTGTTCCCAGCACCATATCCACAGAATTTTTCTGGCATGCCTCATGTGGAAAAGCTTTTCCAGTTCATGGGGATGTTCTTTGCCAAGTGCATTCAGGACAGTCGTATTGTCGACCTGCCGTTGTCTCGGCCACTGTTAAAGATGCTGTGCATGGGGGACGTGGCCGATCATATATCTCATCATCTCCGCGACTTTTCTACTTGGCACGACTGGGATTCATCATCTGTGAAATCTCCCTGTGCAGACGATGACCTGACACCGACAGAAAATACCAGCCGTGATCCTATTCTAGATCTGCCGAAGATTAAACCGAGCCTTTCGGTGCCAAATCTTGGTGGTGGTAGTCAGTGGTACGCTGGGTTGCTGACACCAGACGATTTTGAATTGGTGGATCCGCATCGAGCGCGATTTCTTGATCAGTTGAGAAATCTGTCGGCGCGAAGGCAGGAGATTCTGAATATTTCACTGGATGAGAAGCAGAAAGCAACGGAACTAGAAAATTTGACCCTTGATAATTCTGCAGTTAAATTAGAAGATCTAAGGTTTGTAAATCTGCACTGTGATGACTAGTGTTCTTGTAGCGTTGTGTTACTTGCAGCAACTTAAAATTCAAATTATTCTAATGGCTTTTAGTTATGTATATGTGTTGCTGTTTAGTAACTAAAGACACATTTGAATTTCACACATTTTAAATTAATGCATTCTTGTGATTTTTATTAAATTTATGATTTTGCTTTAGTAATCTAGTATTTTGTTATTTTATAGGTTTGTTTTAAGCCAATTACTTAACAATTGGTAGCTTAACAAATTTGGATAATTTGGTTTCACTTTGTTTTTGCTTTCATCTAGTTTAACTTTTGTGTTCAATCCATCGTCAAGAGTGTATGGTTACGATGCATTTGAACTAAAGTCTGGAGGAGAAAATGAGGTTTGCATAAAATTTTTATTTTTTATGATGCTTCAGTTTTATCCTTGTATATTGAAAATTATTTATTGATCTTTTAAAACAAATAGTGACACGTTTTAATTTGACTAATGTCAAGTCTGATTTGTTCTTTGCCAAATTCCACTTAAGCAGTCTGATCAAATTCATGTAGCAACATGTCTCAAAGTATTCAGAAGTTGGGATGTCCGTCTGTCTGTCTTCTAGTCAAATTGCAGACCTTAGCGGGATTTTCATTTAAATCATTGGATAGCCAATTAAAGTTAGGTCTATTCCTCTGCTGTTTGCTTTGGTCTTCTCGTCCTCTATTGTCTTGTGTTTGGAGCATGATTTCAAGCTCACTAGTTTCTAATAGGTGGATGGTTGGTAATATTTTATTTAACTATATAGCTTTGAACTCACTGAGAGCAATAAAAGGGTTATGGTGAAGGAGGTCTGTAATGTACATTGTTACACGAAAAATAGTTAAACTGTGAAAATGCTTGTTGCTCACAGGTTGTTACCCTAAATAATCTCGATGAATACATTGAATTAGTCACAGATTTTTGCCTGAATGTTGGAATTCAACGTCAGATGGAAGCTTTGCGGGGTATTTGACTTTTGTATTTTATTTTAAATATTCCAATTAATGCCAATGCTGCCTATTGCAATGAGTTGTAAGAATTATTGTAATTGTGACTGTAAAAATAACTTTGTATGTGAAGTTTTGTTAATCTATAAAAACTGTTGGGAAAATTTTGAAATGTGTGATTTGATCTGTTTGGTATGTTTACGATTAGGTTTCACAGATAAATCTTGCAATTGCTAACATGCACTCTTTCAAAGCAAGAGAATCGACTATTTTATTTAGTGGATGATGATTTAGGCCGACATATTTGCGTGAATCTTGTCTTGATAGTATACATTCAATTTGTGCGAGTGGCAAATCAGGTAGTTGGCGTTATCTGCAGAAGATGATAATGCACCAACTCCAGTTCATTTGTTGTCAGTTATGTGACATTTTTGTGCAGTTGTAGTTTTTAAATACCTATGGCTTGAATTTACAAGTAGTATTGCATTTTTGTGAGAATACTGGTAAGTAAGAAATAAGTAAAATCCATCTCCTGTATTTATTTAGTCATTTCAAAATAGTACTGTAGTAACTGCTTTTTCTTAGGCATGGATGGGATCTAGCTTTGAGATTGCTATAGCTGAAATGTCATGGTCAGCTTAAGGGCATTGTGTTTTGCACATTATGGCTGCAGAGGGAATTGTCTTTGAAAGAGAAGGGTTTTAAGTTACAGTCTAAGAGCTTGACATGTTTATATAAGGTTTGTCAGATATTTATTCTGCTGCAGTCTGATTCAGTATTAGCTGTTGTGATATAATCTGTCATCGTCTTCATCAGGTTCCCTGTTCTGAAACTGGCTCAGGGCTCCATTGTTTCCATTTCTCTCTGTACCTTGCCTCTTCTTTGATTTCTGCATAGGTTTTGCAAGGCTGTGCATCTATCTCCATCATCCTGTCCAATGGCATCCTCCTTGGTATAACTTTTGTCTTTTTCGTGGTATACTTCTGTTCTTACTGTTATAAACAATGTTCGCAACCATTAAAAAAGAAAACAATCAACTGGTTCATAAGTTCAGATGTGTGTTGATATTTCTTGTTGCACTTGATTTTAGCCGGATTCAATCGAGTGTTTCCAATGGAGAAGCTCTTTCTCTTCAGTCCCAGTGAGCTGCAGATGATCCTCTGTGGCGACCAGGCTCCACAATGGACTCAAGAAGACATTATTAACTACACAGAGCCTAAACTTGGCTACACTAAGGACAGGTTAATCATGTTTTATTCTCATCTCATTATCTCCACTTTTCAAAGCCTTCTAATCTCTGACCGTTATCTTCTAATTATAAAAGCAGTTTTCATGTAGTGGTATTTTATGTTTCCATCCACCGTATGTGTATTACATATAAATTAGTATGTATTATATGTAAAAGTATTTTTTACAGAAGTGTCTTAACTACTTTCATGACAGGAAATTGAGTACATTACTGTAATCTTCTGTATTGTAGCATTTTAAATTTGTTACAAATAATATATATGAAAACAGTTTCATTGGCCCTTAAAAGTGGATTCAGTACATTTGTAATTGTCACTTAGTGCTGGAGCTTAGATCTGATGACAGTTGTGTTACAATTTGTACACTTGTTTTGCATGTTGATTATATATGTTTAGTATTTGTGTATGAATTCTTTGTCAGGATTTGTGCTAAAATTTTAATATGCAATTTTTGCCATGTGTGGGAGGATCGGTCATTTATTGTGCTTGCATACTAAGGCCAAGGTGCTGAGAGCTGCCTACGCTTGTCATAATTATAGATAATACACTTCTAATAGAAACAATAGACAAATGGAAAATGTGTATGTATAATAAAGAATAGGCACATGTTGTTTTGCATTGCAGTAGTTAACCAAGTACCAAAAGTATGATTCGGCATTTGTCTTAGGCAATGAGTTTTATTGGAGGTTCAAATTGTGTGTATATTTTGGCTTCATCATATATGTTGGACAATTGCTTGGCTAGTTGAATCTCATGTTGTTTACGTTCTCTGTATCTATTTCAGTCCTGGATTTCTTCGACTTGTTAATGTTTTGGTTGGGATGAGCGGTGACGAGCGCAAGGCTTTCCTACAGTTCACAACCGGTTGCTCGTCACTGCCGCCGGGAGGTCTTGCCAATCTTCAGCCGCGTCTGACAATTGTTCGAAAGGTAGACAACAGCGATGATGGTAGCTATCCGTCAGTTAACACCTGTGCGCACTACCTCAAGCTGCCCGAATATTCTTCGGAAGAAATACTGCACGCGCGCCTGCTTGCTGCCACCAAGGAGAAAGGATTTTATCTTAACTAACGAGGTAATGTTAAAGACCTGACCTTCTGTTTTGTGGACTTGTTGTCTTTGCAGTTCATTTTAAACATTTGTGCACACCCTACTGACTTTTTTATGCAATTCAGTCCACACCCATCAGTAGATATGAAATTGTTCAGGCGAGAATTGTTGAGTGTACATCAGTCAATTATCTATCTTGATTTACACTTGTGATGTCGTGACGTATCGTGTAGGTTTTTCTTCCCTTGTATTGCTAGAAATGGACGTCTGCCATGCTTTGCTGGGTGGTTGCAGCAGTTTTGCGGTGTCTTTTGGTATTGCAGTTTATCAATAGCCTAGAAAATGGGCTTTGTTGACAATGACAGATGCTGTCATTTGCCCCATAATAGGTTATCAGTTATGACTGGGCTGATGAATTGAATCTATCTCTTTCTGATCATTTTATATATCAATTCATTTCTAGTGAATATGTGCGTTTGTTTACTGCTGGTGTTCATATGGCAAAAATATGTGAAGAAACTCTGCTTTTTATGTGTAATAATAATCAATAGAAATTCAAAGTTAGGAGGAAACTAGAAATTGGATGACTGTTGGAGGAGTGAAACTTCTAAAACATTTCTTTGATAAAATAATTGGTGTGCACCAAGTTATATGATAGTTTTATTTGTGCAGCAAATGTGAGGCTGGGCTTGATATAATTTCTCCAAGTTTACTCTGATTAATGTAAAGTAATTGCAATTTGAAATGTTCAACAAATCATAAAACCTGTCGACCTGTTGTTTAACTTTTGTTGGATTAATTGTCTTTACTAGTTTGGACAGAGTTGATATGACATAGGAGCACCATCAAACAGTTCAGTATTGGTAATCCTCCAATGATAAGATATTTTCATTAGCTTTTGGGGCAGAAGATGGCAGAGTGGGTTACGTGCTGGAGCGTCAGGCTCAAGTTCAAGGTTCAAGCCCCGTTAGTGCCCCTAGTGGCTTTCACACAGGCAGTAATGCCACCTAAGCCACTTTAAATCATGCTAAGTTTTATCTCAAATATCAATTATATCATGACTAGCCAAGGTCAGAATAGGGAACCCTCGTGGCTACGTTAATGGATGCTCCCACAATGCCAGTGTGTAGCCCTGATGCTTTACTGAGTGAGCCTTCATACTTGGCATCAGTTTATCATCAAAGTGAAGTGAAACTGTAATCCAGAGAAATCATGTCCATGGTAGTTCAGGGGTGAAGTTCCAATGCATTGATGCAAATAACAACACAGAACACACTAAGTTACAGCCGATGACATGCCATCCCCATTACCGGTTAACATCTCTTTAATAACTGCTGTTGCAAACTTAATTCAAGCGTAATTTTAAACAAAATAGATGATTCACATTATTATAAGTCAACGAGTATGTGAAGAATAATTAATAGAAAACAAATAGGAAAACATTGCACGGAGCGATAGAGTGGCAGATTCCCGTGAAAAATATTCTACATTCAATAGGATAAGAATTTCTACAATCATACAGTTTGGTGGTACAATTATAACATGGTTATGATTGCTTCCGAGTAACACAAAATTCAATAAATTGCAAATTTATGAGAAATGATAATTTTGAAATGTGTAGGAGGATGTGCCATATGAAATTCTGTTCACTATAAACTAATCCTTTCTTATAATAAGTATTTTATATTATGTAAGATATATTGAGGTCTCTGTTTTCTGCAGACTTCTTCAATTCTTTAGAACGTCTGGAAGATTTTGTGCTTAAGACTTTTTACCACTTTTTTTGAGTTCAAGCATGTCTAAATGTTTCCAGAGTTCTTGTCGTTCAATTTCTCTCTGCTCTCTCCTTATCAACAGCAAACACAACAGAAGGTACAAGTCTGACCCAGACAAAAGCTTATCACCATATAAGAGAGCATGCCAAAATTATAATTAATCTAAGAATAATAGAACAAAAATGCAATACTTAATACAGTGTTTGATTTGCTGGGGGGGTTGGGGTTTAACCACCATTGGTGAAGACTATCCTTCCAGGTGAGGTTAACACATTTTCATTTTACCGGTAGCTGTCCTACCTCTGGGTGGGAAGTTAGCAGAGTGGTAACACTGGACGATAGAGCAGAATGTCGTGGGTTTAATACCCACAGGAGCCTAAGGTCGACTCGGCCTTACTTGCTAGAGGGCAGTGGTAAAATGAGCAGCGTTAAGCTGCATGGTAAAACGTGGGTCTGGGGAAAATAATGGCAACCTAACCCAGATTATACCACCTACATCACTGATTGCCTAGACCGGAGAAAAGTGCCGGAATCCAATGCTCGGACTTGAGTATGGGACCTATGTTTTCATTTTTACCTACTCTGGATGTTGACAATATTTGGCTGGGATTCACCCAACTTCACCACGTTTATTTGAATAACTGAACACTGATAAAGAATAAACGGTAAAAAGCAATTCTAAAAATGCATAATAATAAATGAACTGCAGCAATAGGTTATCAAAAATAATATAATTTGAATGCTCATAAAATCAAGAAGTTACATAAATAAGCTAAGCAAAACATTCTAAAAAAATTGCCTGCTGCAATTACCGGTATGTTTACCATTAAGTCAAATTAGACTTTGTTGAAATTCGTTGAGATTGCATCAGTTACAGCAAATTTTAATGTAGCCCAGTTGAATGCAAACTGGCAATTTACATATATTTCATGTTTAAAGATCTCAGCCTGACACAAATCAAATAGCCTTGACAACCAATTCAGTTCATTGAGAACAAAATAATACCAAATTTCTCAATAAATCTACTTGTCATTTTGCAAAATTTAAGTAACTGCATATAATTACTTAGCCTGTTCTTTTTCATAGTTGACAGTGAGCTCTTCAAACAGACTGGCATTCATATCTGTGAAGGCTTTGAGAACATTATACACGAGGGTAAGAATTGCCTGGTTCGTGTGCTCTTTGGTTATGCGATATAAAGAAGGAAACATGATGGGCATGACAGTGTTAACGTTAAGTTCAATTGCGCGTACTACAGCCTCGCTATTCCAGAAAAACAATGCTCGTTCGGCGACCTAAGCAAATAATATAAATTCATCCTAAAGAGTTGGAAAAGTTTCAAGTCACACAAAATTAATACCAGTAATTTCAATTATGCAAAGCAAAAGGACTGATGTGGTTGCTAGTTTCTCTCCATGGAAACTATGGTCTGGTGTGTTGATGGTTATCATGAGCATATCAACTTCCTACAGGTTACATTTTTAAAAATTTCTTTTGCATTATGGGGCAATTGTATACATGCAGACATTAAGTTCATAAAAATATAAATACAGTATGACAAATACTGAGTTAGTGAGAGTCAAACATTTAGGTTTATGACTGTCCGACGATGATGGAAGTCAAGAGTAACCCACACTTTTCTGAATAATCATACCACTGTAAACACCACAAAAAGTATTTAAATACTGTGATTGTACAGCGATGCTTACCTGGAAGTGAGTGCTTAAGACAGACCTAGCAATCTGTTGAAAAAGCGGCTCAATGAACTTCGAAAATTCCTTAATATCAATCAACTCAAGGAGTTCTTCAACCTCCCCAAGAAACATAATCTAAAAAGCAAATTATGTATTGCAAAATTTACATAATACGGTATATCTTTGAATGCATAATGTTTTGCATGCATGCCATGGTCTATTTATTTTCTAAAACTGCTCAAGAAATCTGTTGAAGAATCATTTAGAGTTATAAGTCATTGGCCTTCATTTTTGGTAAGCTACCGATAATTGTTTTCGTTTTGTTTTCTATCTTACTTTTTACTTGATTTATTACTTTCTATACTATTTTTTCCAAAGTGGGCACTTTCCTCTTGTAGAGCTTGTGAAATATTCAGGAAGCAGAGAAAATTAAGTGGAAGGAGTACAGCTGAGTGACTTCAGAGACAAGTGTGCATTTGTAAAAACAAAATTATGCATGACTGATATTGACATTGAACATGTTAAAAATGAATGAGACATGAAAACAAAAATAGGAATGGCCAAAACAGACTTTGTGACTCTAAAACACATACCGGTACCTGGCACTAGCAAACAGACATCTAGCAATGACGACAAAGATAAGGGTTCTGTCATGTTACTGTATATAGAGCTGAAACTTGGACTATCTCCTAAAGCCATGAGGAAAAAGCTTGAAGCTGCAGAAATGTGGTTCTTAAGAAAAATGCTGGCAATATCTTGTATAGAAAAGAAAAATTAAGCAGTACTCAAGATGGCTGGCACACAAACAAAATTGCTGTCTACAATATGCAAAAGATAACTTCAATGTTTTGGGAAATATATAATCAGAGATGTTGGTCCTGGCTTTAAGGGCTCCTTGAGGGCTGACTCCTTGTTCCTGGTCCTGGCCTTGAGGGTTGAGTCCTAATTGGTTTGATCTTGAAATCAGTCAGTGACTTAGACCATAAAACATTGGTGTATTAATTTAGTGTTCTAGCCTGTGCCTAATGAATAAGAACTCATTCAAGAGTTTATTATGTTTTGCGGCCTGTGTTATGGCACCATGTAATGTTACCACTCTACACAGGATGGGCTAATAAAACCGGTACCACCTTTTTCATTGTAAATATTTCACAACACCTAGGTCAGAATGCTTGAAATTTTGCCTCCTTATGTGGTAATATACCATCAATGCAGTCATTTAAGTTTCTATTTCCAATTCCAAGTGCAGCAGCATCACCTTCTGAAAACCAGGCTAGTAGAACGAGTTCATAAAAAATATGAGCTACTATGTTTTATTGCTAAAATTAGTAGTGCACTTTTCACTTGGTGGTAGTGTTCATACATTCCTTAATGGTAATGCTGCTTCTTACCTTTTTCCGTTCCAATCAGTTACTATATACTGTGTACTAGGAATACGGCCTATAAATATTAGCATTAAATTACAATTTAACTGGTATAGTCAAGTCCTTGGTCCTGGTACTGGTCCTGGCCTTGAGGGTTGAGTCAGTCCTTGGTCTTGGTCCTGGCCTTGACTGTTGAGGCCTTGAGGGTTGAGTCCTTGTCAACATCCCTGCATATAATGAGGAAGAACAGAATAGAAAATCTGACAACCACAGGAAAAGTCGAAGGCAAAAGATAAAGAGGAAGACAAAGAATTATGTCTATCAGTAGTTTAGTTTACTGACTGATGTAAAGGTGTAACTATAGAATTGGAACTCATACGATCAACAAAAACAGAGAAATGAAAGTCCAAGAAGATATTAACATACTGATATCTGAGTGGATAGGCCAATCAAAGTGTGAAGATGGCGCAGTTACAAGTGAAGATTCATCTTCGCATAGTGCCGAGGTGGCTTTAAATAAACTGTTTACTCGGTAAATTGTTGGATTACACATCGATAAATTATTTAGAAAACTGAATTGGATCTAACACCAAAGGCTTGCATTTGTAAGCATGCGAGATTGCTTTGGTTGTGGGATAAGACGCACGAGAACAGAGAAATTGCAGCTCGGAAACATTTGAAGGCCCTTCTACAAAATAAACATATGAAAACTTTCCATGAGTTACCTCCTTGCGGCTACAAGTCTTTGGCCAGAATTTCAACAAACTTTTTATTACCTGCAAAAATTAAATTCAAACCTGTATTCGGAACTAATTTAATTGTAACTACTGTCTTAACATTGAAAGAAAAACAATAAAACAGTGTGAACTAAACACTGCATTCTACTGTATTATTTCAGTCGTTTTTTTATCAGATAAAATTTTAGCTACAATTATTGTATTTTTAATTTCATTATTATTATTATTTCATTCTAATCATAATTAAGACATTTTTACTTCACTCACAGTTAGCAGTTGTATGCATTTTGGAATAGAAAACATTCAAAATCTACTTAGAAAATCAAGCAGCCAAAAAGACTTAATAGCCTGAAAAAACTTTTTTTGCAGCATATGAAATTTCTAAGAACCTTTGTTCATAACAGTTTCAGTTACAAATAAATGCCTTTTCAGGATAATGCACTAAAGAAGAGGGGAAAACAGTCAATAGAGGTGTAACATAATATCATCATCATGCTCCTCCGTCACACCAACATTGAGTGACGACATGGATCAGCTGTCTCCATGAAGTCCTCTCTTGAGCTTTCCTGTGGGCATCTGGAATAGTTGTTTTGGTCCAGTTTGTGTTTTTCATCCACATTGTTCTTGGTCTGCCTCCCTCTCTTTTCCTTCTACCATCCCTAGTATTATTGTCTTCTCTAGGGTATCAGGACTGTCAGGACTATGTGACCAAAGTATTGTAGCTTCCTCTTTTTTACCACCTGCCAATAGACTGTTTTGTTTTGGCCTGTTCCATTACCTGTACATTTATTACTCTGTCTGTATAGCGGATTACCAGTACTGTTCTCAGGCATTTCATTTCAAAGGCTTCAATTTGTTTTTCTTCAGATTTATGAATAATCCAAGCCTTGCAACCATATATAGCTATTGGCCAAACCAAAGTGTATATATATATATATATATATATATATATATATTGTAATTGTAGCTGGGTTTAAAGTGGTTCAGTAGGATCACACTAACAAAACAGTATGCGTGTATTTCTCTCCCTCTCCCATACTCGGACAGTTCTTGGTTCTCGTGCTTTCTCAGTGGCCGCCCCCAAACTCTCGAACGCATTGCCTCAGCAATGAAAGGGGCAGAGACATTCCACTTTGGCATCATCATACAGGATTACATTATTCAGTTCTCTCACACCAGGCACCATATACAGGATATATCATCACCATCATCATCATTTGTGCATTGCAAATTCATTACAGATGTTTAGAACATGGTTAAAACTCCATCTTTTTGACCGGGCTTATCCACCATAGACTGTCACTTGTTTGCCTGGCCGGATTCCCTGGATTTGACCTGGATATTTAATGATTTTGATTTGGTGTACCATCAGTTGATGCTCCTGTGCATTATGAAGTAGCGCTATAGAAGTTTAAGATGAGATTAGATGTAGTGTATATTTTTACAGCAGACCTAATATAAAACTTCAATGCTAGTTCTATTATATGATATATGTACTGTCTTCATGAGCCTTCCAATTAATGGATATAGACTCAGGAAATCACTCCCAACTTTTGTTCTACCTGTTGATAATCTCATGACCCTCAAACATCTTAAAACTCACTTGCTAGCTGTCATCTACCCTTCCCAGCTGGAACCCCAAATCAGATTGGTTTTCTGGATCCCAACCCTTCAGCTGCCACAGACATGATTTACGGATTTACAGTTTCACATCACCTAAGGACAGTTGTATTATTAATGTGACACTCGGCATGCATTATTGATCAACTGATTTGATTGATTAATGGAGTCATGTGGTGTGAAACTATTTGTCATGATTCATCGTTGCAAAGGTAAGCTGCAAAACACATTTCTTAATATCAAAATGAGTTAATTTTGAGATATTTCCTTTGCTCAATACTTTGAGATAAATAGTAAGATGAACAAAGATTAACTAATGCTTAATCACGAGATCACAAGGCTGTGCTTTGTAATTGTTTTGCAGCCACAAATTTATAGAATGAAAGAAATACATACAACTTCTGCAAGTGTCGGATCTTTTTCGAGAAACTGAACGATGCAATAAGCCAGCTGTTAAAATACATAAGCGATTATAAAATATAATGGCCATAATGGAATATAGTTGCAATTCTTATGGAACCTTTATCTAATATAACAAACAATTTTATCACAAAAGAAAATTAAATGCAAAAGTCTACAAACATTTTATTAAAAATACAAAAACACTAGTGGCATGGCCAAACATAACCAAATCTGCTTTGAAACAAAGAATTGCAACACAAACTCATTACAAGTCATCAGATAGACTTTCACTGAATATTGCAATCGACAGATTTTGCCATTCATCAAATCCATTATGGTGACCTTGAATACCAGAGCGACTATCTTTGAAACCTTTTAAAAATTGCAGCAGTAGCTGATTAATACAGCAAAAACAAGGATGAATTTGTTCTCTATTTCAATGTGTTACAGTATATTAAAAGAATGCTGACTTGTGCATGGTACTGATCCAGAAGCCTTGTCTTGTGAAGTGGAAGAAGAACTCTTTCCAAGAACAACCTGTGTTCTGGTTTCAGTGGTAGAGCAAATCCATTGATAATGCTGCAATAGCGCCCTCTTAATTCATTCTCATCAACCACTGACATATATCATCAGTTACAAAGTGCACGATTCCAATTTAATAAATATTAAGGTCACTACATGACCCAGTGGTAAAAACGATAATGGTTCCCTGTAGGCCTCTGGGTATCCGCTATGCGTAGTCATTGTTGAGTCATTTGGTAAGTTCAGAAACAATTGAAAAGCTTCTGCCACACTGGACCCAACTGGCAACTCAACTCACTAAGTTCTAATCACTGGACAATGTGGCATTTTAATCCATTAAGATTCAAGATATGAAGCAGGGATATTTTTACACCCCCTCTTAACCCCCGCCAACAGTGACAACCCCATTTGAGGTCGACACCCCAAAATTTGGTAATGTGACAATGGTATGCATACAAAATGCATACTAATTAGCTCCGGATACCCCCCCCCCCAATTTGAGGTCGACACCCCCAAATTCACAATCCTAGAAATATCCCTATTTCAGTCGAAATACAGTATCCCTATTCTGAAGCACAATTCTTTAGCACAATCCAGGAAGAAATTTGAGAGCTGCTTGGTAATCAATCTGGAATTATGGAAAGTAAAATCATGACTGGGTTGGTCAGTTATTTTCTAGACCATTTAGTAACTTTAATTCCATTGCAAAAACTCCTCCCAGCAAACAAAGAGTTTGCAAGCAAGTCCATATATCGGTCACAGCAAAAAAATATGAAATTAATGTTCTCTGAGATTTTATACTAAAAACCATTTCACTGTATCATATATTGCTTTAAACAATATAATATTTATGCTTCAAAATGTTTCATTATTTCCAATTTCATTCAGTGCTAGTTATTTACCTTCCAAGAATCTCTAGTAATTCAGCACATCCATTGAACTGCTCTTTTTCATAAATGAATCTGTTGTAAACAATCAAAAGAGATAATCAAAGGCTGTATAAATTAAAATTAAGTCTGTAAATATTTTGGAAATTTTATTCAATTATCTTTAAAATGAGTGTGCTAATGTCTATAAATGAGGTGCTTTCCCATCCAAGGCAGCAAAGAGGAAGGATTTTACATTTTCCATTCTACTTACAGTATGCTGAATAATGGAAAAGTTAATCACATTAATATGTAATGGAATGTGGAATTTGTATAGCACCTCTTCTATTTCTACTCAGAGGCGCTCCTGGCATTGGAGTCGCAGGGTAAAGTAGTGAGACTTTAGCTTTCGCATTGAGCAGAGCGAGGGAGTAAGAAGTGATTCCCGAATGGCTGATATGATATGATGATGATCACAAAAAACCATAACAACAAAAACAGTTATAACAATGACTATGATGACAATGACGAAGTCTAATGTCCGACAATAAAGTTGTGCATGTGTGAAGATGATCATCGTCAGCATCCAGCTCCATGGGTGCTGTACCCGTAGCTGTTGACAGCCTGATTCACAATTTGCTTCCACATTCTCGGGCCTGTGTTGCTCTGGTTAGTGTGTGCAGCTCCACGTTCCCCCAATCCACGATATCATCCAACCACTCTCTTCTCGGTCTGCCTCTTTGATTCTCTCCATCCTCTGTTCCTAGCGTGATCTTCTCCAGTCAGTTGTCTTCCATCCTGCATATGTGGCTGAAGAAGTTCATTTTTCTCTGTATCAGCTGGGGTGGGGCCCGGTCCGAGGCCCCGAGCTTTGAGGCCGGCCCGTAGCCCGTACCTTGCCGCCCGGCCCGAGGTACAGGCGGGCTGCAAGGTAATTTCATAAAAGTATAATCTGCTAACACAATATTAAATACAATATTCGTTTGTAAACTCAAAATCAAATAATTTTAATTAATTATATTTTTAAAATTATTTTCTTAGCTGTTCCCTAATTAAAATTTTTATTACAGCTTAGTTGTAGCTATTGTATAATTGTCAATAGAACATTCATATTTTGTTGCTGTTAGGAAAAGAGGAGGAAAAAGGCAAGACTAAACAATTATAAACTTGAATTTATTAAAGAAATATTGTTAGCGCCCGGCCCGTACAAGGCCCGTAGCCCGTACATTTGCGCCTGTAGCCCGTACCTTGAGGCCCGTAGCCCGTACCGAGGCGCCCGGCCCGGTACGGGCCCCACCCCAGTGTATCAGTGATTGCATGATGTTTGTTTTGTTCTTGATTCTTTCTCATATCGTTGCATTCTTTATTTTCTGCTGCCATCTGATGCTCAAAATTCTCCTATAGCATTTCATTTCAAAGGCCAGTAGTCGTTCTTGGTCTCTTTTCATTATGGTCCAGGTTCTTGATGCATAGAGTACCCGGTAGTGAAAATGATGACAAAAATTACAGCATAAAAGCAAATCTCATCCACTGAAAATAAAAACTATAACTAGTCTTAAAAGATGAAAAAGAAATAAATTAACTATTTCAACAATAATTTGAAAAGTAACAGCAGTAAACTATAGCAGGAATAAAGTCAAAACCACGGTGACAGTGTATAATCTGCAATCATTTAAATTTAAAACTTCACTTCAAAACTTTCAAAACAAAATTGGTCTCTTCATTGTCATTTTATAGAAGATGGTTTAATCTGTTAGGAAAAATACTAACAATTTGTATTCTTGTTTAATATTCACTTAATATCTTGCTTCAAGATCATCAATTTGCTAATTTATAAAATGTTCAAGGGTAATATAACTGACTTAAAATTTGTTAGCATTTCCGACAACATGCTCTTTAATCATTCTATAGAAATGTGACTAAATCTAACCGCAAGAAGATGTTGTTGATGTTCTTTCGAATAAATGACCGCAGACCTATGAATTTGCCATAAATTCGGTGCAAGACAGTTTTCAGCATTTCTCTTTCGCGAGGATCTTCAGTGTCGAAGAGATCGAGCAGCTTGTTTCAGCAATCAACAGAGCAAACAACAAACCTACTTTACAGAATTCATTGCTTGATACAGTCATATGCAGACTACCGGTAATACCGTAACCATCAACTCAGTCATAAACATCAACAGTGGTTTTCCACAAAGTTTTGGAGGTAAGCATCATCTGATAAGCTATGCTTGGTGTCAACAATGGGTCTGAAATGTGCAAAGCTGACAATTACTTATGCATCTACTGCTACTCATTGTTTATAGCTAGCTAAGTCTTAATCACTAGCATCATCTTACAAACAACAGTCAAAGTTTTGCAAAAGGATTTGATCACAAGTATGGATTCTGATATAATCTTCTACCATTGGCTGTAGTCTTTGCTTTGCTCATTCTTTGAATCAAATATACTTTCAGGGAATCAATCATTAAAGTCAGACATGTTTCCCACTCAATTCCTTCAGCTCTATACTTCCTATTGAAATAAGGAGTAGAATTTTATTTTGTCAGATTATACCACATCAATACATGCAGAAAGTGACATGAAAATAATTCCAGATCAATAATTACAAAATAATTACTTAAATCTAATTTGAATTGTTTTATGTTACTCATGAACTTAACAGCAAATGACAAATATAATCATCAAAAGTCTGCTCTGATTTACCTACATGCAAAACAAACCTTTGGTCGATGTACTTCTTGGCGAAGGTGGCCTGAAAGTCTGACGACTCCAGAACATGAATAAAAAACTCATATACAAGCTGAAAATTGAACCAACAATCTGGTCACAGAAATTAAACTTCATCTCATTTCAGAATCATAATAAGCTTGAAAACATTTTCATCATTAAGTAATTGTTGGCATTACTTACTCAAGAAAAAGCAATTCACCGGTATACTGGAATACGTCAGGAATGTCAAAAGATCTGCGTTGGTATAAAATGGTCACAGGATAGGAAGAAATCAGCACTGGTAATTGTACCGCTTTCAAAAAGGGAGGCTCAAAAGTATATAAAAGTTGTATCTTGTCCCACAAGCAAGTAAAATACTGTTGAGAATAAAGTAATGGTAAGAACAGAGACATACTGGTATATGGAGAATGAAGTGACTGACAGGTAGGCTTCAGAAGAAATCAAGGGACCAGGAATCATATTATATCAAACATAAATGGATTGTGGAAACAGCTATGGAATATCAAAGAAAACTATACTTCTGTTTCATTGATTACATTGACTTTTGACTATGTTCATCATAGAACTTCATAGCGAGGAATCAGACATATAGGCATACCAGAGCACCTAATTATTAGTACATTGATAGAAAAACTTTATGAAAATCTTGGTTACAATCAGAACAGAATATGGAAACTGAGTGGACCAACATAGGAAAGGGTGTGAGACAGGGAAGCATACTGTCACCATATCTCTTCAATGTCTAATTGTCTATACAGAAATCAGCATATGTGATGCTTTGAATGCCTCGACAGCAGGAGTAAGAATCTGAGAAGAAATTCTAATAACATAAGATATGCAGAAAATACTATATTCAGAAACTGAAGACAATTTAAGACTTTTCCTACAAAGATTTTGATAAAAAAGTGAAAGGCTGGAATATAACTGAATATAAAAAGATCAAAGTAATGACAACAAGTAATACTGAAACGTTTGTAATAGGAAATGAAATAGTTGAAGTGGCAGACTCCTTTATTTTTTCGGGATAAGGATGGGAAAAGTGATAACAAAGTAATGAGAGAATAATGGTGGGGAATGATGGTGCAATGGGAAGAACGGATAAAATATCAAAAGACAAAGACATCATGATACATGCCAAAAAGAGAATCAAAGAATCGATGATATTCCCAGTAGCACTATAAGGCAGTGAGAGTTGAATAGTTTGAAAGGAACTAGATGCCTTTGAATTGTGGTGTCAGAGAAAAATGACAAGAGTGCCATGGACAGCTAAATGAACAAACAAATTCAGAGGTGACACTAAAAGGCAAAATGATGAGACAAAAATTGAGATATTTTGGGCTCATGATGAAGACCAATGACACTATAGCAAAGGAAATTATGCTTGGGATAATGGAAGGACATAGATGAGGATCAAGACCATGCACAAGATGGACAGATGCAATCTATGAAGCAATGCATATGACCTTGGAAGAACTAAACACAATGGTTAAAGTAGGGAAGAATGTAATGCCATCAACCTAATTTCTATTGTACTTGTGAAAGCTTAATTACTAAAAATTAGCTTTTTCTCCTGGACTTTTTTCACCCTCAATCCCTTTCTGTCCTGTCTTGCATTTCTGTGACCAACTGGTTGTTGTATGTGTTTTGATAATTGTGTGTGGCCGCTTTTTCAGGCATTTCTTATAGCGGCCCTTTATGGTTGACAGTTACTAACGCTTCACTGTCTATCATCACTCACATACAAGAGCACAGCAAACCTTGATATATTATACCAACCATGTAAACTTCCACTCAGTGCCTGTGGACATATGACTGCCTGAGAAATAAAATCTCTGACTGCCTGAGCATTGAACCCCATGGCCACAATAGAACTTCTCCAGGTTTCAGAGCTGACACTCTAGTGAGAAAGCCACTTAGGCAGAATGGAGAAAACTCATCCATGATATCACCAGGAGCCAACTTGATAGAACATGATGATGATGAGGAGGAGGAGGAATACAGATTTAAACCATATCATCAAGTCACTCTTGATAGGCCCAGCGATTCAGTATACACAATTATCAGAGAAATCATATTACAGTAAATGAACACATAGCTAACAAGAACAAGAATATCATTGACTCATCTAGATGAAGTTCATTTGGGAAATAACAATTATTATCACATTACCAATAGATGTAAATCTAGAATAATGTGGCTTGAAGTTTGTAGAAAACAGAGTTGGCAAGCAATTGGTTGGTACATAGAAAACTCAGTGTTAGATGATGTTGACAGATGTTCATGTTGCTGGCACAGGTGTGCATTAGGGTGGAGTGAAAAGGACGAAATTTTAAAAAATTTCGAATTTAAATTTCTAATAGTGCGGGAAAGTTGTGCACGGTATCAGTGATTTGTTCAGTGAAACTTTTGAATTTTTAAATAAGTGTTAAGAGCCTCCCCAGAGACAATGAAGTTTGGGCATTTTGTGCAATTAATGCATTTTGGCATATAGGCCTTATTCATTTACATACAACTGTTTTATTTTATTAATACAAACAATACATTTATCCAAAACTGCTTTTGTAAAGAGGTAACAAGAATTACAATCAATTTCTATTGCATTTTGCATACTTATAGACCTGTAGTGACCTGAAGATGTTATGTCTCACAATATGCAAAGCACAGTACATGCCAGCTCAATTACACAATATGTGCTTTTACTGTGAAACCACAGGTTTCTGTCTGATTCTGTCTGAAGTCTGATTTTTGCTAGAATATGGCATGAGCCTGAGAGATGTTTGACTTTATGTGTCCTTCTCTGCAATTGGACCACAATGCAGCACTGGCCTCAGTTACTAGCTTCACACATCTTTCAGTTGCCTGAGAATGGCACTGAAATCTCTTACAGTTCAACTGCTGATCTGCGCTCTTTATCAAAAGAAATGCCTTGGCCTGAGAGGTTAAAAGTAGAGAAGGAGCTGATAGTTGTTTCAAACCAGTTAATTAAGTCAATATAGGCCTAACTGGCAGCATCAACATCGAACACTGGAATTTTGAATTTTGGAATTCATAATATTTGAAATAGCTTTCAGTATTATTCATTACCTTTCTGATGTTTTGCTGTGCATCTGCATCTGATAACATTGCCAGCAGTAGATTCTCTTCATGTCCAAAGTAGCCGCTTCTCTGGATTGCCGGATCAACTACTAATTTAAGTTATACAGGAAGGTATCGTGATAATGAAAGTGGAAAGTTGGTGCCCTCCGTCCTTGCAGGATGGTTTCATTTCATCTTAAAACCAGACAGGAGTATATACTTCTATATCATAAGTTGCTAGTTTTTCAAATTTTCAGTTGGGTTTTCCGTCCCTCGGTTAGCTGTTGCAAGCCATCTTGAATGTGATGTAGTTTCTACTGATGCCAAACTCTGCGAATAGTCACCAAGTGTTATAGCCTTCCAAACGTCCGGCAGATAAGCCTTATCTGAACTTAAGTCTTCATGTTACAATGGGTATCTCTCCTTCAATTAAATCGAACCTACAATGAAAAAGTTCTGACAAGTTTGTAGCTGCTGGCCAAGTGACCAGAAACCCCTTAGGTCCTGTACATTGACCCACTGCAAAGGTCACCCTACTTCTTCTAACAACCTCATAACATCTTCTGATTTCCCAGTATTAGTTACAGTACCATATATAGTAGCAACCAGTTTCTGTAAGTCAAACGTTCTCTTTTAACATGTACACAATGCACGTTTTGATTCAAATCGCAGATCCTTTCTCGTGAAACGTGACCAACATATTAGACCCGGACTCTGAATAATTGCCACACACTCCTCAATTACAGTTTTCATGTGATGTATCCCATCTTTATTCTTAGACACTAGTGTTTTATCCTTCCTTCCATCAAAAGAAACACATTCGATAACATTGCTGTCCTCCTCTTCATTCAGTTCCGTTCTTTTCCTTTCCTTCAAATCTCATTTTGCTTCTGTCTAAATGAGGGTTTTATCGTCTTCATAAAGAGTACAATGTCTTGAAGACATGCCGAAGATAGGAAGCTACCTGTTATCTGATACAGAATACATGTCATGCAGCTATTAAAGATATATTAGGCAGAAAGTTCAGTGAAGAGGTCTTTTTTTTTTTTTTTAAAAAATTTCTCGCTGAAATCCCTGGCGGATCATAGTTGTTATCATCAAGAGAATCACTATCTGAAATATGTATCTTCATTAGGCCTACTGATGACTTCAACAGGAACATCTGCTTGCCCACTTGTGGATGGTTGTGACGCAAGACCTTGGAGAGTTCTGAGTGTCTTCTTGCCAACCTCTTTAGAATATTTCCACATTCCGGGATGTCAATTCCTACCACGAAATTCGTCTAGCACCTCGCTGATCCAACATAAATTCACGATCCTTTACAGAAACCTTGTTATTCATCACACAGGCACACTAGCTGAAATCTGCATGCAGGTATATCAAACAAGTTTGTTTCTGCAGTCCAATAAAAATCCTCAGGTTTATTTTGATAGGATGGTTGGTCTCTCCTTACCTGGAAGGGCTTTAACAGGTTCATGTACTTCTACTGGTAAGGCGTAATTAACTTCAGCACCCTTGTGTGAGACAGTGGGAATAGAGGATATCTCCCAACGCAGCAACATGCCCAATTACCAATATTAGTGAAACTTGAGGACGCTTGGGGAGGCTCTAAACATTAATCCAGTTAAGTGATTTTTGGCACAGTTTCTCTCTATACCATAACACAACTTTTTCAAACTATTACATTTACATCACTGAGAAAAAGTTTTTTCACTCCACCCTAGTGTGCATGGCACAGCTGTAGTTTGCTTTACTCGTGTAGAAATACCAGTATAGGTATATATAACTCAAGTGTCACACAAAGCAATAATTAAAATCAGAAGAATTTTAAATGCTGACTTAAGAAATTTAGCAAGAAAAAGAATTGAAAATTCTCAAATTCTTAAATAGCAGACAAAATGTAGTGACCTGAAGATGTGGCCAAGATGATTCCAAGAGTGGATCATCTTCATCCGGGTCATACTGGACTGGCTCCACCGGTGGGATTGTTCGAAAGATGTTTGACGCCACCTCAATGTGCAATAGAACAATTCAATTTACCGTTTGACGCCACCTCAATGGTGCAATGGAACAATTCAATTTACTGTATACTTTTAAAATTTGCATAACTAAAATGCAAATCAAAGGTATTCAAACTGCAATCAAAGGGCCAAGTCTAGCCCAAGGCCTAACTTTTACATCAAAATTTTGATTTCAATTTTGATTTCAATTAATACAGTGCCTTGATAATAGCCTAAAGTGCTACAGCTATTGATCCATATTAGCCGGAACCTGGAAGTACGGACTGACCTCTGGATTTCAACCACGAACCACCACGGACAAGATCATGACCATGATTTCTTACTGAAGCGACCATTGACTGGTGCTGATGTACTACTACAATGGTGCTAAAGAAGTTTCCTACTACTACTACTTCTACTGACCAGTCAAAATGAGAGAGCCTGTGAATAGAACCCATCTAATACAGGGCTGACACTCTGCCAGATGAGCCATTCCATCCCAACCCAATATATATATATATATATATATATATATATATTGGCACACACACACACATACAAACGCCATATGTAAATATATATATAAATATACTTTACGTATATATATAAATTGATCAGATAACACTTAACACTTAGTAGCCTAATATTCCAACTGCTCTTAAATTATATATATATATATATATATATATATATACACACACACACAGGGCTTTTCTTGTGTGGAAAGAGACGGAATGGTGTTCCGGAAAGTATGAACAGCGTACGGCGTCTCGGAAAATCGGAAGACTGGTATTTTGTATTTTTAAAAAAATAGCTGTGGTGACTAATAAAAAAAGAAGGTCATCACCCGGAAAATGCAGTGTTTTATAGGGATTTGAAAACTTCTGTGATGACTAAAAAAAGGTCATCACTGAAATTTAGAAATTCAGGGATGCAAAATAGAAATCTTGCCCCATTCCAGAAAATATTTTTTTACAAAAAAGCCCTGTATATATATATATATATATATATATATATATATATATATATATACACACACACACACACATACACTGTGCCAGAAGCCGAAACCTTGACCTTTTCGATGGAAACGAAGAAGAAATGCTAACAGATATAGTGTGTACAAAAAGATGTGCCATCCAGGTTTTGACCAATTTAAAGACAGACAAAAGACCATGATTGGATGGCTTACATTTGAAGTTTCTTTATGAAGTTCGAAATGAAATAGGACATGCAATTGCATTGATATAATCAAAGAATCACTCAGAACTAGAGAAGTACCACAAGACTGGAGAGATGCATTAGTCAGCCCACTGTTCTAGAAGGGAGAACGAGGTGAACCAAGCAATTACAGACCAACGAGCCTAACTTTTGTAATCTGTAAAATTATGAAAAAAATACTGAAAGAGAGCATTTTGGAACATTTGACTGGGCATAAAATTATTAAAGATAGTCAGCACGGATTTACAAAGGGGCGTTCATGCCTGACCAACCTGTTGGACTTTCTGGAGGAGGTTTTTGATAAGTTAGATGAGGGCAAGGAAGTAGACATAATATATTTAGATTTTGCCAAAGCTTTTGATAAAGTGCTCCACATAAGACTGGCTGCCAAACTGAAGTCCTGTGGAATAAAGAGGAATAGTCTCAGGTGGATTCAAAATTGGTTGAAGAGAAGGAGACAAAATGTTGGCATTAGG
Source organism: Metaphire vulgaris (assembly GCA_018105865.1). NCBI lineage: Eukaryota > Metazoa > Annelida > Clitellata > Crassiclitellata > Megascolecidae > Metaphire > Metaphire vulgaris. Next base: position 8,082,039 of record CM030836.1, read on the forward strand.
GGAGGCCATTTGGAATGGGCAAGAGTTATTAGTGAAGTTCCTCAGGGCTCAGTGCTTGGGCCATTGCTTTTTCTAATATATAATTATTATATATAAATGATATTGATGAAGGAATGCTATCCAAAAATTCAAAGTTTGCCTATGATACAAAAATGTGTGGAAATATAGACTCTGGGGATGATGCTACAATTTTACAGGAAGATCTAAGGAAATTGTTTCAGTGGTCTGTGGACTGGCAGATGCTTTTCAATATTGATAAATGTTCTGTAATGCTTATTGGGAAATCTAATAATGGTAATGAATATTCTTTAGGGGGAAGGTTCTAACCACAACAGAAAAAGAAAGAGACTTGGGGGTAATCATCCATAGAAGTATGAATCCATCCCAACAATGTATGAAAGCAGCAAAAAAGGGTAACCAAATGTTGAGAATGATGAAAAGGACCATAGCGAGTCGAGACAAAGAGATAATTGTAAAACTATATGTTATTAGTAAGGCCTCATCTAGAATACTGTGTTCAGGCATGAAATCCATTCTTGAAACAAGATATAGAGCTTTTAGAAAAAGTGCAAAGACGAGCAATGAATATGGTTAATGGATGCCATAATTTAAGCTACGAAAAGATACTTCAATATTGTGGATTGACAACATTAGAAAGGGAAACATACAAATAATGACTGGGAAATTATATGTGCCATATGACTGATTCTTTACATTGGCACACTAAAGCAACACAAGAGGCCACAAAGGCAAATTGTTTAAGCAGATCGTGGGTCCAAGAAAGAAAATTTTTAATGCAAGGGTTGTGGACAAATGGAACAGTTTGGATGAGGTGGGAGTGACAATTGAAACAGTAAACGGATTCAAAGCTTATCTCAGAAAACTAGGTTATTGAATGTGGAGAGTTGATAAGTGGTTTTCACACAGGCTTACTTAGCCTCCTAAACCACTTTAAATCACATTATTATTATATATCATAAATCATAATAGTATATTGATGTCACATCTTCAACTATAAAAATGTTATTGCTAAACTTCAAATGCAGCACAAGCACCCTTTGATGAAGAGCATATGCATCACAGCATACATACCATTTGAATGAGTTCTGGATAAACAGGCTCTGAAAGAACACCCTTTCCATTGACAACATATTCATCAATTTCTGAAAGACATGCTCTTTTCATTTCCTTCCCTCTGATCTCAATAAGCGGCTCTTCGAAATTGTAGATGATTGAACACTGGTTCAATTTCATGATGAACAGATCTTCTTGCTCTGCAGCTGGAGTCTCTGCACAAGAACACATAAAAATCAGACAAACAAAATAAAACAAGGCATAATGCCTAGATGGTCAAATTAATAATACTGTGCTATATTATACTGGGCTCAAGGTCTGAACATGTTGCCTTCATTTCATGGGATAGACAACGGGTTTCGTGTGTTGAGTGGAGCTCGAGCCCACCAGAGCTCAGCTCCAGCACTTAAGCAATTGCCCTCCACCACTCTCGATCTTGTGCAGCTTCATCTGCCTCTGTAGGTGCTAATCCGCAGTCGCGAGATATATGATTCAGCCAGGTACAGTAAGTGGTGGTCTCGCTCGCAAGTGTTTCCAGTTTCCAAGAGTCCGAAGGTCTGTAGCCACTATCAATCTGAAATCCAAGACGGAAGGCAGCATTTGCCGGGGTGTTTTCTGGCAGACTTGCTACTTGGCCAAAAAGTCAGAGTAGGCGTGAACTTGCAGTTCGGCCCAGTTTGGTTTGCTAGAGAGTTTGTATGTTTCCTCATTCTGAATAAAATTTGTATAATTTTACACCCAGGATCTGGTGCACATTGTGGGTATGAAAAGATTCCAATTTCTTCCAATCTGCCTTTGTCAGAGTCCAACCAGGTCTCACTACCGTATAGCGGGACAGGCACTATGCAGCAAGAGTAGATGCAGATCTTAGTTGGATGCTTACAGTGAATTGGTTCCAAACATGGTTCATCCGATACATAGTACTTAATGCAACTCCAATACACCAATGGAGCTCATCATGAGAGTTGGAGTTAAAGGTAAGTATTCAACCACGGTAGCAGAAGTTGGTCACTGCTGATACCGGTGCGTCATTGATAGTGAGGTCACCGAAGTTGGGACCTGAGCAAGATTCTGGATCTTCATTGTCACTGGAAGACATGGAGTCTAAGCTTTGATGCTTCTTTTTAAATTTGTAAGAGGGTACAATATTTTCTTTGTTTTCCACAAGCAAGGCAGCATCACCTGCATAGTTTTTATCATACAATTTGAAGACACTGAGCTTGATGCCAACGGAACTTGATACATTAGACATGATATAGTCCGTGGCATGGCAGAATAATGGCAAAACAGCAGGTGCTAATATGCAACCCTGCTGTACACCGATAATATCTCAAATGGGCCAAAGTAGTTGGTGCCCAAATGTACACAAGCACAGGTGTCATTGTGCACAAAACAGAAGAAAATTAAGATGCTATAAAATACCAGTTTTGTAGAGCTTTGATTGAAAATCCAGTGATGAATGACAATATTTAATTTCTAGAGGCTGGGTTGAGATAAATTGGGATGGTAACTGCCACTCCTTAGTAAAAGTTGTTAGGAAATAGGAACAAAGCTTAGTGGCACAAGGGTTGAATGGTATAAAATTAATAAGATTATAAGAGTACCTGTATTATAGCCTACTACTCTTTGAGGTCTCTACTGTTCTGGTGTGGTAGATTCAACAACTCTTAAATGGGTTTACATTCCATCATTTCATTAAATAGTTAAGTTGGCACTGAAACCAAACCTTCATTACAAGATAGGCTCTAGTATACGTTGCTATCTGTAAATCGCTCTTGATTTTAGCACTAGCTATGTTATAGCGTTTAATAAATCATCTAGAAATAATAATAATAATAATATTGAAGTAGAACGATGATTTACATTGGTTGCCTACAATCAGTGACGGATTTACCACTGTGCTTAAGCACGGACCCTTTGCCCAGGGACCCATCCTCTAGACAAAAAATATGATAAATTTGTCGAATGTTAAACAGCAGAGATGTAGCAAGTACACAATACTCCAAGTACAAATACAAGTACCTGGCCTCCAAGTACAAGTACATGTATTCCAAAATCTCCGAGTACAAGTACAAGTACCTGGCCTCCAATACAAGTACCTGGCCTCCAAGTACAAGTACAAGTACTGAAAATTTGTACTCGAGTACAACTCAAGTACAAGTACAAGTACCAAGTATAGTCAAGTACAAACAGCAACTAGGCCTACACTTTATTAACAGGTAGCTGTCTGTCACAGTTATTCAATCAAATGGACACAATCAGCAATGAGGCTTAGTCATAATATCAGTTCATTAGTTCATTACAGTGGTGAACAATCTAAATACCATCACAGTTGTCTAGGCGTTGAACAGCTTGATTGGCTACCCCGGAATGCTTTATAAATTATTAGTAATAATTTTTACCAGCCTGTCAGTGTGCTTCCTTTCCAAATGTTTCACAAAGTTAGACGTCGTACCGCATTTGTCTGTTATAACTGTCACTTTATTTGTACACAATTTACATTTACTTCTAAGGCTTTTTCTCAACTTTATAATCAGTAAATGCAAACTTAACGACACGAGGCACTTTTGCACTCAAATGCTTTATCTTCAGCCATGTTGATCTTGTTATTGTTTGCCTATGCCACAGAATATTTAATAGATTGTGTTTAATTTCAATGCTCCGTCTGACCAACAGACAAGACCACATAGTTCTTCAGCAACCGAGCAGCTGCCTGCTTAATGACAGAGATGTAGCAAGTACACAATACTCCAAGTACAAATACAAGTACAAGTACCTGGCCTCCAAGTACAAGTACAGGTACAAGTACTGAAAATTTGTACTCGAGCACAACTCGAGTACAAGTACAAGTACCAAGTACTACATCTCTGTTAAACAGTGCTTGATCAGATAACTTAGCCTTATATTCTGACTGTTCCTAAATGTTCCGGAGTACGAGTTCCCGAATGCCTGTGGAGGTTAACTGGGCCTACCTGCTTCTGGGCCCAAGTATGTGGCCTCATGACTTAACTAGCACAAAGCCTCATTTACCTAAATCCGGCATTGCCTGCATCTACTTGTTATCCTAGTGGTGCTCTAAATTGTCGTGGTAAATGGCAACAATTAGCATAATCTTCCATCAGTGGCGGTTCGAGGAATTCTTGGTGGGGGGATGAAAAAATTTATAGGAAGTTGGTGTTGGGGATACAAAGTGAAGAAGAAAGAACAAAAGAAAAGAGAGATAAAGGTCATTGTTTGCCAACTAAATGTTAATAAACCTTGCAAAAACGTTGGCAAGCTAAAAAAAGAAGGTAATTCGCAGTATTTTTCACTAAATTTTTAAAAAACTCACCAGAAAATAGGTTGACAAGCAAAAAAGGTCATCCGGAACCCCGGTGGGGGATGCATCCCCAGTCATCAACATGGTGGAACCGCCACTGTCTTCCATAGCAAAACCATAACCTTAGATCTTGCTTGATGAATTGAAATAACCAGACAGTCTGACCTACCCCTCAGCAGTGGTAGAGTCTGTTGTTCCGTTGATGATTTTGTGTTAAATAGCGACGATCCGGTTCCGCTCCTTCGCTTCTTCTGTTGGATCTTATTATAGGGGTCGATCTTATCGACAAAGTACTTATTGTTCATCTTCGAGTTTTGCCAGAATATGCAATAATTACACAAACGTTATGTTAGGCCTACAGCCGCTAATTGCTGCCTGTCACAACCAGGCCGCTTTAAACTCGAGTCTGCGGCATCTCTTTGATAAACTTCGATCAATAAATAAAGTTTTATCAAATTTACTCAAAACTAAACTACTTTCGACACGTGAATTAGTCACAATTCTGAATTTATTACGTGCAGGCCTTGGGGTAGAAGTGCCGTCAGCCTAAATGTACAATAATCTTGGTAAACGGTATAGACAGTTTAATTTGTAAATTATACGTCAACTATTCGAGCCGTTTTCTACCAAATCATTTCTGATTTGCGAACAAATGTTTTAGCAACAAATCCATATTCCACGGACTTTAGATCCAACATCTTAAACTTTATTCTCTTTCGTGAAACGTCCACCCATGATGTTGCCTTTATGATGTCACAGTTGTCACTCTATTATCATTATTATCATTAAACTGACAATTTCTTGTGCGCTCAATTCATTGAGTTTTTTCAGATCCAGACTTAAAACCTTAAAACACATCTCTTTCAATTAGCTTTTCCTCCATAGTCGGTCTTATAGCTCTTTCCCTCTGACTGATCTCTGGAATGACCTGGTCTTTTGCGGATGGATTTGAACTAGGCCTACCAACGATTGATACCCTTAGGTATTTGAGCTGGTGCTAAAGAAGTGCAAACTATTATTATTATTATTATTATTATTATTATTATTATTATTATTATTATTATTATTATTATATTATTATTATTATTATGATTATATTAGGCCTACCAAATGACAGGAGGAACGAGTAAGGACACATTACGGAGTTCAGCTATATGTCTACAAATAAAATTCTTTTTCTTCCATCATCTATGATGACGATGAGTTTGATACGAGATGTCTCCAGGTCTTACTGTCTCTTGCCATGTGTGTTGCTTCTTCTAAGTTCAGATTTTGTTTTCCGACATCTTTTTAGGGGATGTCCATTAATTATGCCAATGTCAATTTTTGGGCTATTTTTGACCCCTCCCCTTGTCAACAACTGTCAACTTTCAGTTACCCCCTATAATTACGTCAAAAACTTTTGACCCCTCCCCCTCAAGATCAATGACAGGTCCCAATAACAAGGTTATTATTTTTGCGGTGATGACCATATTGTTTCTCTGTTTTGCTCATCGAGTGTCAAACAATTAATGTGGTGGTGATGAACAGGGCCGCCGAGAGAAATTCCGGGCCCCGGAACAAAAAAATATGCGGACCCTTAAGAAAAATTTATCAAGTCTCCGAAAAACCTGACAAGCAGAAAGACGTTATCAGCTCCCCAAAAACAGCCTCACAAGAAAAAAAGCGTTATCAACTCTCCAAAAACACCCTGACAAGCAAAAAACACTATCGTCACCGGATCTGGGCCCCTGAAAACTCCATGGGCCCCGGTACAATGTACCGGCTGCACCCCCCCCCCTCTCCTCAGGCCTGGTGATGACCTTTTTGTCATGCTTTTTTCCATTGTAAGAATTAGTATTCCATGAAATTTCCTATTTTTAATTATTTGTAGCAAGATCTAACGTACAGTTGCAGTAACGTATACGCAGTAAATGACAGCATTCACCCAAATATTACTCCAAGATTTCGTAGATGTGATGATGACTATTGCCTGGCTGGTCATATGCCTTTCCCATAGCTATTTCAAGAAAGGCTGAGCGCCTAAGAATAAGCAGCTACAGTTGTGCTGCTACAGTTGTGCTGCTTTCCAAGGTGCTATATAAATCCACGAGATTTTACTTTACTTTACTTTATGCAGGGATGTTGGCATCTTTGAGGTGAAGATCAAGATCAGGGTCGTAGCGACGGGGTGGGGGTATATCGGTATATATAACCCCTCAAAAATCAGTCTACCTTAAAGTTTTTAATGTGTTTTTAAGATTTTAAAAGTTTTTAAAGATTTATACCCACCCAAATCACATTATACCCCCAAATCAAATTCCTGACTACCCCTGATCAAGATGTAGAATACTCTTTGTTGATAAAAAAAACATCGTGGACCCCATATGTGCAGGGACGTAGCCAGGCATGGGCAGGATTTTAGGTTTGTGGGACTGAAACCCGGCAAGATTCACTCCCCTTTCTTCCTTTTGAGCCCGCAACATCATCTGGGCCTGAATCAGTGTTTATTCTAGCCACCTTGACATTGGGGGAATTTTGGAATGTTTTTTTTTTGGGGGGGCAAGATCTGAGTCTCCAAAAAAAACTTGACAAGCAAAAAAGGTTATCTTCCTTTTAAAATGGGTTACAAGCAAAAAGGTCATCATTCCAGCCTCCCTAATACTTTATACTTTTATACTTTTAGCCTTCTCAAATGCCCTGGCAAGCAAAAATATTGTCATCCTTACATTTTCCCCTCTCCAAAAAAATTAAAGCCTCCCGTCGTGTCGTCACACTTTTGGGTGGAAATTTCCAGCCCCCATGCAACATATAAAAATTGGGGGATTTTAAACTTTGGTGGGAGGAATTCCCCCAGAGAAGGCCTAGAATAAACACTGGGCCTAAATTCATTTGGGGCCCTGGGGGGCTAGTTTCAGGCTTGGGGCTTGAACCCCACAGCCCATTTCCTATAGATAAGTCCCTGCATATGTGGTGCTACAGAAAGGTAAATTACTTGGTCTGGCGACTAGACATACCATTAGGGCAGAGTTATTCAAATGGCGGTCCGGGGACCAGATCCGGCCCGCCAAGGGTATAACATAGCCCGCAAAGATATAGAAACATATTTTTCTATTGATTGCGAAATATCTTTAAAATGACCTATTTTCAGTTTACCTGTTTTCTAATACTTATAAGCATATTTCTCCAAAAGCACCTGGCCCTCTGGCCAGTGTTTAATCTAGACTCCTGGACTCTGGGGCCAACTGAAAAAGCCGGGGAATTGACAAAGCCGGGGGAATTCTGCTAGGGAGCTGCTGTTAGTCCATGTAGTATGCCAAAATTTCCGGGGGAATTTGAAATTTCAGGGGAAGGGCAATTCCCCCTCAGAAACGGCCTAAATTAAACACTGCCTCTGGCACTAGTCACAAAATTTTGGCCCTTCATAAAATTTAGTTGAATACTTTGCATTAGGGCATAAGTTTATAGGAATATAGGCTACATAAGCTTTGCACAGTCGATAAAAACACATGGCTACTCTCGCCCCAAATCCCTAGTTCCGCAAACTAAAAAGCAAACTTTCTACTTCTACCAGAGGCATTGATCAATCCCATTCAATGGGTTAACCCCCAACCATTTGTCAAATACTTATTTAAATTTTAACGTCATGTCAAATAAATTTTGTTAAATTGCTACATTTTCATGAACAGAACAGGTAGGCCTATGCATATATTCTGACAAATATATGTAGCCTATATATAATTATATATGTGCATGTTATATGCGCTCGTGTGTGTGTGTGTGTGTGTGTGTGTGTGTGCGCGCCAAATATTTCGATGGCAATTGATGTCCTGCGGTGCCGATATGGGAAAAGACAAAACCTCAAAAGCAACCAAGTAATATATGCTAGCGCCTCAACATGCACGTGTGTCCATAAAAGATGCAATGATCACATCATTGTGAAATCGCGACCTTGGCTTTATTACGAGACGGATTAAGGTAAACAGGTCATATGGGTTGATTCAACGGATTCCTCCCTTGGATCGGCAACTGGAATTCGGCTGTTTGCACATGTTTTAAACGTCTGCCGGCGTTTCTCCACCTGCCGGCTTTAAGCTCGCTAGGCCACGGCACATTCGGATATCGGATCGACTGTAAACGCCAAACTGAGCGAAGACAGCAATCGATTTAGGCGGAGAGTTAAACGCTTTGTTGCAAAAACTAAACGACACGATAGGAGGGGTGCGTCGCGATAAACGAACCGGCCGTGTTTGCAGACGCGTTTTGATTGACAGGTGATGACATTGCGTTGAGATGCATCGAAATGCCATCTAATTCCGACGACAACGATCGTGTCTTAATCGAAAGATTGTCTATAACCACTTCTGCGTGAAAACGCGATGCGATAAATCGAAGTCTGACGATAGTTTGTGAACAGCGTAAATTTGAACGGCCCAATAGGATTCGGTTTCTATTAATATCGACCATTGGCGTGAGCGAACCGGCAACCTAAATGAATAATCTGCATATGATTGACCCGCCTTCACGCCGGGATTCGAAACAACAAAAACAAACCGGCGTCTTCATCAACAGCTGATCATCAAACGCCGAAATATCTCGTCGAATAGAAGAAAGATCGTTCGGATTAGGGTGACCGAAGACGGCCACTTTGTCGAAGCGATGTTCGGCAATCGTCGTCCTGGTAAACGATCGATCATCGGGACGCGCGTCTGTGCTCCGAACGACGACGACGGACTCTACTATCCTGGAGTTATACAGGCCATCGCCCCGGCGACACCGGGGCCGCCGGGCGATCCGACCGCCGGTGGGCAGAGCTACTTCGTCCTGTTCGACGACGGGTCGTCGATGACGTTCGGCGATCGCGACCTGATCGGATCGGGGTTTCGGACATTCACCGCCGCTCACGCGAAGCCAGGCCAGGTCGTCTACATCACCCACCACGGGCGCGAGGTGAGGGGCCGGATCGTGAAGAAGGACGGCCGACCCACGGTCGACGAGGACGACCAGGTGACGGTCGCCGTCGGGCAGTGTCCGGATGAGGTCACCGTCACCATCAGGATCGACGACGTGCGGCTCGTCGAGTCGAGAAAGTCGGCCAGACTGATCGACCAGGAGATGGACTACATCCGATTGGCCGACCTACCAACAGTCTCAGAAGGCAAGAAGCGAACAGTTTCAAACGTCATTGATGTACCAACGCCATGTGCAAAGCTCAGGTAATGCACTGGTCTGTCTCTACAGCAAATGTGTGGTTTATGCCACTTTTACACTCGCCAGATGTTGTGATAGCCCATTTGGTAGAGAGTTGATTCCATCTTAGACAAGTTGTCAGCCCTTGTTCAATATTTGGTAGGTTCTTTCCCGTTATCCGGACCCTAGTAGAGGGTTGGTCTAGTTGACGTTAGGGTTAGGGTTATGGTTAAGAGTTAGGTTAGGGATAGGTTTATGGTTAGGGTTAGGATCAGGTTCCCGACTGAAAAGCCATTACACTTCACTGGGGTCCGGATAACAGAAAAGTACCCTTTGGTAATCAAAACTGTGCATTTCATGCATTCACTTGTCCAGTGGTGTGGAGTGGAAGTAAATATGATTTGCTTAGCGTTTTAGGCTAGAGACTAGTACTGTATTATAAAAATGCTATATAAATTGTCCATTTGCATTTATTGTGAATATCTCATGCAGCTATATTTATTTCCATTCACTGAAGTGGCTTTTACAGTGGACTATTTTCATGTTCTTGCTGGTTACTGATTTGCAATGGAGTTTAGTTTTTAAATTAGTATAACCTGGTTATTTACTGGTTTATTGTCATTGGATTAGTTTGATCCACTTAAACAGAATGATGCACAAAAATGACTTGTGTTCAATGTTGTCAAATCAAAATGTTTTAAAATCAAATGCAATAGAGCTTCACTCTCAACTGCAGAAATTTTGAAGATTTGGTTCTGTTGTTGTTACAGTTCATTGCAAAGTTTGTCCCATGCATATGTATGGTCAACATGTATGTGTTTTTCTTAGAATTTATAGATATTTTTATATTATTCACTAAATGAAAGAATTTCCACATTTCAGTTTTGATAATGCACTGTTTATCGAAGAGAGGTCACTTTTAAGTGAAATCATTAGAAAATAACATATTTTGGTAGCTCAAAAGTCACAGACATGGCCAGGGTTTATCTTTTACACATGAGATGCTGGATTTTGACATAGACATAACACGGTTGCCTTGAAGCATAAAAACCAACTTAAGCAAAATGATGCACAAAAATGATATTTGTTTAATATTGTGCTTCAGTATCACCTTTTGTCCCTATTCTGCCTAGGAAATATTAAATTTTCGGCAAATGTAGTCAAAGATCGCACATTGCATTTTGGAGAAAAATATACCTTCTGTGCTGTTAGTTAATTCTAACCTTGACCCCAAAGTTTTTTAATCTAGTGCTGAGCATTGCTGTCTGCATAATTGTTCTCATTTTAACTTCAGGATTTATTTATTTGGAGGGCTAGCTTGCATCTTATGGTCATGTCTGAGTTTTAGAAAGTCTGTCTAATATTGGCGGTTTTCGGTTATGGATGGTTAGAAATAGGAAACAGGTGGGTTTGTGCCAATAACTTGTGTGTTCCAAATATACCCTTGCATTTAACTACCCTGCAGTGTTTGCCTGAGCCAGCTATGTATAATCTAGCTGTCTGTGAGTTTAATGAACATCTTGGTCTTGATATGTACTGTTTCAGTGCCTGAGGAAAGGAGTTTAATCTTAATCCAAAAGTCAGAAGATCTATTGGCTAAAATGAATTTCAAAGTTAAAGTCCTGTCTTTGTAAAAGTAGCTTGACTTGCTTGTCTTGACATATACTGTAGTTTTAATCGGTAACACAGTGAAAGATTTAGTCAAATGTTGACAGTTGTGGATATTGATCTGATAGTTTGCTAGAGATCTGTTTGTGACATTTAATTGCTTGTCTATATTTGCCTTATCATGACAAACACGTGGAGACTTTGTTTAAGTTTATATTGCTCATTTTTAAAATTTCTTCCAAGTTGACTCTTCTTAGCACTTAATTTTATGTTGTTTTTTTTCAGCCGAGGCAGCTACTCGCGATCTCATGACCATGGTGAGATCCAGCAGAATGGTGCATTTAGGAATTCCAGAGACATTGAGACTGAAATTATGGATGAACACATGGCTGCCTTGGTTCTTACGAGTCTCTCTTGTAGTCCGGTTTCACCAGTTTTTCCTCCAAACCTTTTGGATCAAGGTGAGATTCTTCTCAAATTTCGATTTATAGAATTTTGCAGTGACATTTCATTTTTAGCTGGTGATTTTTCTTTTCACATAGTAATGATGTGAATATTTTGTGCTTTAAAGTCATTCTTATGTGACATAAGGGACTGTTGCATTTAATCATGAAATTCAGAAAACACACATGGAATCATGAAATTCAGAAAACTGATGTAGCACATTGAAGACAGAGATCGGCATGAAGAGAAATTCCAAAGTTGATGAAATATAACATTTCTTGTGCTGTTTAGTCTTCAAACATGCATTCATTTGACCATGAAGTTACTTTAAAAGACAGAACAAAGCTGTGAATAGAACTGCATATTTCAAAAATTGGTTACACAGCACTGCATCATCTTTGTGTGTTGTGGCCTTACATTTAAGATTTCCATTTAGTACAGATATTCCTTTCTTTATCAGCTTGATGCCACATTTCCTGAAGAGGCAAGGACTGTATTCATTAATTATGTGTCCTGGCTGCTTGTTTCCATGTCTTATGCATCATTAATTACATAGGTAATGTCCAAAGATTTGTTTACTCAGCTCCTCTTTTCTTTGAGACATTGAGCCACATTAAGTAAACTTAATGTAAAGCCAATCAATAATAATAATGATTATTATTATTATTATTATTATTACTATTATTACTTGTACCAGCTGGAGTTAGCCCTGGCAAGTCTTACTGTAATGGACAAGATTGGGAAACTTCAGACCATGCAAGTAGTCCATCACCTCCTCAGCTTCTTTTGTCTCAGAGTGCTCCTGCAAAGGTCAACATGTTCACTTCATTCTGTTTTGATGAAGGAACCATCAATGGTGACATGAGTGATCCAAAAGCAGGGGTAAGTTTATATCTTTATTTTGGTAGGTTTTGTGTATGTGCTCTTATAGGAATTAGTATATATAGTCTAATAATTCGCAGTTGTGTTGCCATCAGCTTCATAAGCTTTTGTCATTGGCATTGCTACTGTGTGATCATTAGGTTAAGTGTATCTGGATCAGAAATGCGTGCTATGGAGATTTTGACTGTTTCATGGTGTCTGTTAATGAATGATATGATGCATTTGTCTACTCTTCTCACCTGCTTAACAATTTTGCATAAGATTTCAGGAGAAGAGCTGAAAATCATTCGAGAAGACAATGGCAAGACTGGTCTTTGCAATTGGATATTTATAAATTCTTTGTCGTTTTGTTTATGATGTTATTCCTTTTTTTAAAATATGAAACAAATCAAAATGGACTAATTTGATTGCTTTTTTAGGCATCAAAGAGGACTGTTTTTCAGTGTACTTGGCCTGGTTGTAACAAGATCTACAACACTTGCCCGGGCATTGAGAAGCACGTTCGGTTGGAACATCTTGGGTAATTGGGAGATGCATAATTTTCTGGAATTACATCTATTTGCTGCAGTTATAAAATAAACAATATACTCTGACATAGGCAGCTAGAGAGACAAGATCATGGACAATTAGCCTTTGTTAAACATCAGTAGATTTTGCTGTTTTTCAATAACTTTATACATTTTGCCCAAATACCGCAGCATTTGTGATCTTTGAAAACGACAGCATTTTCATTTTAGCAGTTATTTCAAATATTTGTCTTTACTCAGTGACACTTATGTAATTTGGACAAAACTGCATTTATAATTTGCCTGTTGGTATAGAGGCTGAATGTATTGAGCATTTTTTGAAATATTTTGGTGTAATTTGACTCTCGTGCATAAAACATATTGCAAAATGTGACTTTTCTTTGGGTGCATGTTCGCGCAGATCCGCATTTGTGCTCCAGGCCAAAGATGTATTCATGGGCAAAGTATTTTGAGATTCTAAGATCTGTGCCTTTGTTTTTAAATCTAAAGTCCAAAGGAAGATGGGAACATGAGTGCCTCAGATCATGAAGAAGACTTCTATTTCACAGAAGTCGAAGTGACGCTGGATACTGTCATGCAGACCTTTGCTGATATGCATACTTCGTCACCATCTTATCAAACTGTGCATCCATCAACTCAGTTCAGACTCCCTCCTGACCATGACTATCAGAGAAAGGTATTTATTTGGCACAGTGTGTTGAAGATTGACAATTTGTTTACCATATTTTCATACGTATAGATCTTGCATTGTGCATTTCTTGCAATTGTAGCGATGTCCTTATTTTTTCCCACGATAATTGTGCAGGCACACTTTACTTTTTCTTCAGATGTAGTAAACAGATGACAATTGATTTTTTGTTTGTCTTTTTAAGACGCAAGTTGTATATATAAGAAAGCAATTCTTATTTACCGGTAACTTCTTTTGCTTCTTTGTTTGTAACTAGAGTTGCACTGATTATATATTGGCTGATTTCTTGGCCAATTAATGCGTAACTATTCATTATATAATTTTTAATTATAGTAGGTTATAGAAATTATTTTAAGAAAATAGAGCAACAGAAAATGTAAAGGCTAAAGTTGAATGTTGAGTAAAGGGAGATAGCAAAGCTAACTTCACTGCAACCAGTATGTGCCCAGTGGTAGGAGAAAGATTTTTGCAATTGCTACTGATGGCAGCTACATTATAGTGCCAGTAACTCTGAGATAAGACAGAGCTGCCTACCATGTTGACCTTACACATATTGCAGTGAAATAGCCTGCATGTCCATTAGGAGTGAATGCACCTGTTTGCATCGCATTGGCTCCGATGGGAATCGTCTGCCGGTCATTCATCAAGAAGGTTGCTGCTGCTGCATGACGTCCCTCGACCTGCTGCTTAGCCTGAGGCTCAAGATTTTTACTACCATGGTGCACCCCAAGGAGGCGTGGCAGCATGGGTACTGTGCACGTGCTATTGCCCTTGACAGAGTCACTTCACCCGCGTATATTTGATTATTAGAAATTATTTAAAACACCACTCATTTCGCAAAATAGGTCAAAAACACAATGACGCCCATAGGAGCATCTTGTCGCCTTGAGATTCTGATAATTAATTTCCATTTAACAGGAATTTGGTTTGAATATCTAGCTGCTAAAATTTGTGACATAAGAAAAACAGGATTTCAGTATATTGCTCTAAATGTAACCAATGATGTCATATTGTATGGGATATCTTTGCAAAATTATTTTTTTCTAAATAAGAATATGAGGAACATTTCAGCATCTTGTTTATTTGTTAAGGAATTTCGCTCAACTCCTTTAACTATTCCCAAAGCAAGTTTTTCAAGTGACCACCATTATCCGGGCACTTCTCTACCCATGTCTATGCTAGACCAAGAAAATCACTGCAATCATTCTTGGCAACCAAATGATCAGGTGGGCATATTCATTCGATGAAATGATGAAATTTATTTAGAAACTTAGTTTTATGTTCTGTTTTTTTAACGAGTTAATCACTTTAATGTTTTTTAAGCTTCATCCACAGCAATCTCTGTTTGCCTGTTAATGTGATGGTTATTTCTTGAAAATTAGGTTTTAATTAAATTGATTACAGTTTCTACTTGAACTGTATTTTTAAATATGAATACCTTGTGAAGAATTGAATTCATCTGATTGGATACGGCTTTTAAAGTTTTTCCGATGATGTTTTCAGCTTCAAGACATGTCT
Organism: Metaphire vulgaris; assembly: GCA_018105865.1. Classification (NCBI taxonomy): domain Eukaryota; kingdom Metazoa; phylum Annelida; class Clitellata; order Crassiclitellata; family Megascolecidae; genus Metaphire; species Metaphire vulgaris. The sequence continues at coordinate 8,097,268 of CM030836.1, forward strand.
CTTGCAAAGTCTTTTGATTATGGAGATTTATCTCATGGCATCCACTTTGCCTCGTCTGGATCCAAGTCATCATCTTCACATAAAAAATCGCGAAATGATGTGAAGAAATGTCGTAAGGTGTACGGTCTTGAGAACAGGTCGTCTTGGTGTACCCAGTGTAAATGGAAAAAGGCATGTACGCGTTTCCTGGAGAAGAGCGACGTTACTTAATGAGCTGTTCACATATTTTTGACCACCCCAACACCACACCTGCATAGCTACTGCTCAGGTTTGAATGGCTGCGAACTGTCTTTGGAATAAATGCTGAACATTTGTTATTTTCAATCCCCATGAATCTGCTTGGAAGCTGTGTGTATACCCCTCAAGTACACAAGTCTGTAAATAGAGCTTGTCTGCCTTACATTCATCATGTGCTTGGACCGTTGCATATGATCTTTTGTGACATTTTTGACTTGTTATGAATTTCTAGTGTGTAGTAGAGTACGTGTATGTTCCCTCCAGGAACTGTGGCAATAAAGTTTCATTTCAGTCTTTTTCCATGTTAGACATTTCTATCTATAATTTTGATGAATATTTTTATGTACTTGTAAATAAGACCTACACATTGTTGAAAGAATAGATGCAGAGACACTTTTACAATGGTTTTCACGTTGTAGGCTTTTAAAAGTACTTGGAATAAATTAAATTAATATTTTTAATTGGAGTCCATTGCAGACCAGCAAAATATTTGATAGATATTGGAAAATCTTTCAGTAAGGGTTTCACTGGGTTGCCATTTCATAATTTTCAGTTGCTGCAGATTTTTATCTCTGGTGTTTTAGAAATTTTCAGTTATTACATTACATAGTCACTTTGGAAGTTAATGTGTAAACTGTAATTTAGTAACTGGAGTGTGGATTTGTCAAATGTGCATTGCCACATTGTTCATTCATTTGGTGTGATTGTTGACATAGGTGGCTTCTGTTGCTATGGCTATGCTATGCAGACATTATGTTTGGAGTACAAGTCCATATGCATTTTCATTCCAGGTATCACAGTGACTCTGTTGATCTATGGCTGTAATGGTTAGCTGCTTATTGTGACTGTAACATCACTTTGCTTCCTGCTATTTACGATGCTGCAGTGTTTATTGTTAGACGGTAGCATTTTATATGATGAGTTTTGACAGCTAGGGTCCAGCCAATGTATGCCTGAAAATGTTACCTTTTCATTTAAATTTGGAAAATTGAACTTGCATTATAAATTCTGTTGGCGTATCTATGATCTGCAGAATTTTTTGTGCTGAACCAATTATGTTTGAGGGCCTTTGATCTTTGGATGTTTATGTATTTTGCTAAGCAGCATTTCTATGTTTCTGTAAAGATCCGAATATAAAATCAGTGACTTAACATTAACAATAAGTATTGGTGATGAGGCTTTTAAACTTCAAAGAGATTCGTAAATAACATTTACAGTACTTGCAAGGAAAAAGATATCTACTATTCTACTAAGAAAGTTAAATGATGTCCAGAAAGTACTACAGATATATTTTTTCTGGAGAAGCAATTTTTCCCCAAATTTCACATTGTCATTTGCCAAAATAATTTTTAAAGGGACTTGCTCCTGCTTTGCCTAGGCTCTGCCTCGCAGCCAGACACTTAGACAATTTTTCAAGCTGTAGTTTTTGATAGGACACATCAGAAAACATTAGTTGCTGGCAGAGTTTTTTTTGTGTCGGAACAGGTGAAATGGTGTTCCAGAAAATCTGAAGGCAGGTTTAATTTTTTTATTGCAACATTAAGTTAAAAAATAGAATTTTGAACTATATCTAATTGCCATCTCCTTTTCAATTTTCTTATCATACATTGTATTTTTATCGATGGTCCAAAACAATTAGAATAATATTGTATGGCAGAATAATAGATAATATAATAATATAATAATAATATAATAATAATATAATAATATAGAATAATATTGTCTTGTAGACAACTTATTGCCGACTATTGCATTCTGCATTCTTGCATTCTTTTTTACAAAAAAGCCCTGGTTGCTGGAGGTTTTATAGCAGCGGTTCTCAACATGTGGGTCGCAACCCCGACGGGGGTTGAATGATGATTTGCCAGGGGTCGCCTGAAACCTTCAAAAATGTGGGGTTGTCTCTTTTTTCATGTGCAAAACTGTACAAAATTGTCCAATTTGCAGTTACTCGTTTTTAAAACTATAATTGCCATTCGAGGATAGACATTGCAGACAATTGAATCAGAATGATTTCAACCATTTTAATTGTAGCATTATTATTTTTAACAGTTTACATTATGAACGAAAGTGATTTTACGGTTGGAGGTCGCCACACCATAGGGAATTGAATTGAAGGGGTCGCAGCACTATAAAGGTTGAGAACCACTGTTTGAGAGGAACCCCTAACTTGAGTGTTGTGTACTCCAATGAATTCAACACCGTGTATCCTGAGTACTTTGGAAAGCGTTCATGTTGTGGCATCTGTGAAGACCAATTAAACCTGAAGTAGACTGCTTCCAGAGTGACAAAAAGAAGTTGTAGGAAAGCTATGATAGTGTGGGACTAATTATGTCAACATTTTTATTTAGTCCCCCAAGTTTTTTTGAGTTTATGAATGTTTCATCTTGAGAAGCCAAGTGATGCGACCTTAAAATGTGTCGTAGTTTGGCATTATGGCTAACTAGGGCCATGTTTTATTAGCCATGTTTGCTGTGCTGTGCTCCTTGTTGTCTGCTGTTGTAGATTTATAAACTTGGATTTGATTATTGTCTCTTTTTACCAGTGTCTGTCAGTTCAATTACATCATGTTCTCCATCTTTACAATTGAATGTAGTCACATTTTCTTATTGCTTATATATCTCTGTGTGTGTGTGTGTGTGCATGTCTGTGTGTGCGTGTGATATGTGTGTGTGTGTGTGATATGTGTATATGCATGCATATATATATATATATGTGTGTGTGTGTGTGTGTATGTATGTATATATGTATATATATACAATTATACATATATATATGTTCATATATATACATATATGCATATATATATATCTGCACTTATGTTTGTGTGTATATATAACAACTGATAAAAGTTGCCAAATTTATATTTTCCTATTCTTAATCTGTAATTCTGTTATCCACATTTTTATAATATCTTGTATTTTGGTAAAAACAGAATTATGTTGTCACATGATTTTCATTTACCATTTCTTTGTTGGCAAGGAGTTATATTAATTAGGAGAGCTGCTATTATAAATGCAAGCATTTTCTTTCCAAATGTTTTGCTGGTCTGAATGAGGCAACTGTGGTCTCGTGTTGTTGTTGATACTTTTTGGCTATTGATTCTGTTGGTTTTATGAACAAGTTGCCCCCAAAATATGCCTCTGGAAATGGTTTTGTTGGGTTTGTGCATTCAACTGTACTTGTGTAACAACTGCACTACATGTAAACACTTAGTACTTACTGGTTCTATCTAATACCCTGTTCAGCTGATCAACTTATAATTTCCTCATTACATCTCATTAAAATCTATATCATTTGACGTTCTTTTGCTCAGAAGAGATACAAATGTATTTGATCCCTTTGATCAAATTATGATTGTTGCAATCAAATGGAGGCCTATGTTTTGAGAAAATTCATCACTGAATCAAATTGTGCTGTTGTTTGTAAATAGAAATGATTTGCCTCTTGTTAAACAATCATGATTTTGATTTATGTGGAGTAGGGATTAAGTCATTTACTGCTTAGTCATTATGTGAACTTAATTGTGGTGTTGCTAAGTTTCTAACAATGTACTTCATAACTTTGATAATCATGAAAGCCATTAGAAAGAAGTAGACTGTGAAGTTCTTCAGTGTCTTAAACTGTTTCGATGCTGCAAACAATAAATACGGCTCAGTCGTCCTATGCAGACCTTTAATAGTATTTAAAATAACTTGTGAAAGTATATATTTTGTGTTTGCTATTGATTCCAGTCTGGAGCCATAGATGAAATTGCAATGTACTATATTGAATTTTATGAATGGTGCATTTCTCAAGTGGTTAAATTTATTATCCTATCCAACAGATTTGATTTAATCTTTGCTATCTGAGTTCAAAGCTTCCAAAAAGTGACTTTATATATTTGCTATTGTAGTTATAAGTTGTTTGCGAGAAGAAAGTGGCTAACTGAAACGAAGCACGGTTGCGGCAGAACTTGATGTTGAATGCAATTTATCGACTATAGCATTATTTTTTTGATTTAATGCATCAGTCTTAGTGGAGCGTTGTAGAGTAGAGCATTCAAACCACAGCTTGAGTGGGTTTGAATAAAGCAAGTGGTTACAGTCAAGTTAAGTCAATGCACTATCGTCGCTTGGCAATGGTTGGCTACAAGAGTGGGTCAGTGTTCTCCATCACGATCGATCTTGCACGGTGCGTAGTAGATGGACCTCGCATTGCGCAAGATAGATCATGATGGAGAACACTGACCCATTCTTGAGTGGGAATTTACAGTACGTGCAGATTGAGCTAATGAGTTCCCTAGGGGCACTGAGAAAGCTGGGTTGCAAACAGTGGCTGTTCCAACTTCCAGGATTTCTTGGTGGGGGGAATTAAACGAATTGATAGGAAATTGGTGGGGGCATAAAAAGAGAAGGGGAAAAATCAATAAACTTTGCAGAAAAAGGCTGACAAAAATAAATTTCCCCCCTTATTTGACTACATTTGACTACACTTTTACTGATAAATAGGTTGACAAGCAAAAAAGGTCTTCCACATTTTTTTCATCTTAGTTTTACTAGACTTTTACACACAAAAATTGGTTTCACACAGGTGAAAAAAGTCTGGAAGTCCGGTGGGGGATGCTTACCCACTCATCCCCCACGTGGAACTGCCACTGGTTGCTAAGAATGTCCAAGTACGAGACAGTGGAAGAGCTATTGTAGATGAGGACTAAGTTGAGTGCTTTTTGGCTTGCACAGAGTTTGTAAGGAGGTAGCTAAGTTCATTGTAATGCAGAGTTTTGTAAATCAGTAGGCAGAATTTGAAATGTACAGTATAATCTCTTTAATGAGAATGGGAAGCCAATGGAATCTCTTCCAAACTGAAGTTATGTGCTCTCATTTTGGGGTTTTAGAAACAACTTGTGCCAATGAATTTTGAACTCTTTGATGTTCATCAAGTTTGAATTAGGAGAATGAGGAACAGCGTCTGCGAAGCAAAATGTGGGTCTGGGAAAGTAATGGAAACCTACCTGAGATTAATGGCTAAAAAGTAAAGTAAGTAAAAATCTCGTTAATTTCTAAAGCGCTTTCAAAAGATGCACCGAAGTAGCTCTTTATTCCTATGCGCTCAATCTCAAATGTAGTAGCTATAGCCAAAGGTGGGTCATTCATGCCGGGTCATTTAATCAAAAGGGCGAGTGGGCAGGACGCTATAGCTATGGAGGAAATGATTTTATAAAGAGAAATGATTTTAGTTTAGAAAGAAAAACACGAGGAGATGTTGCAAGAAGGGGAGAAAATTGTGACTCAGAGTTTGTTATTTGGCTTTGATGTAGACAACGAAGGGATATTGGAATTGAGTTCCAAAGCTCAGGTGCCGCATACGAAAAAGCACGATTGCAAATTTTGAGAGATGATTGATTCAGAGGTCGAAGGAGAGTGACATGAGAAGAGGATCTAGTAGATCCAGGTTGTTGTGGAATTATCAGATTTCTTAGGTAGACTGGTTTTGATGTATGGAGTGAGTTATAAGTCATCGAAATTATTTTATATTCAAGGCTATACCACATACGTCGCTGATTATCTAGACTCTAGAGTCTGGACCATAATGCAATCCTTTTAAAGCGCTGGTTCTCAACCCTCTTTGCCTCGCAGACCACTTTTGAATTTCGAAGGTTTCTTGCGGATCACATGATAAATTGAGCAGTCGTCTGCTCCTAAAAGCGGTAATGACCTTTTGTTCTTTTTTGCTTGTCAGACTTTTTCGCGTTGAAAATGCACAAAATACACACAAAATGTGCCGATAACCTTTTTGTGCAGATGACCTTGTTTTGCTCGTCGCATTTTTAAAATTTTTCTCATGGAATATATATATATATATATATATATATATATATATACTTACGGTTTTTTCAGACTTCGCCGCGGACCACCAGACCCCTCTCGCGGACCATTTGTGGTCCGCGGCCACGGGTTGAGAACCACTGTTGTAATGCTACTAATGCATTGCAGATAAGCGCCAGAATTCAACGCTCGGACGGAGTACGGTAACGGAATAAACTACCTATTTTGAATTCATTGGAGATCGACAAAATACACTTGAGGATCGGCTTCTCTTATAACACAATACTGCAACGACTTCAGAATTAGATTTTACGCAGAAAGGGTAAGTTTATTCAGTTTAAGATAGAAGCTATATTATTACTTTAATCTATTCAGAATACTGTAATTATGGATAGCACGAAGCTGATAAGCACTAAGCATAGTAGTTACCTCCATTATCACTCGGCGTACGATTTTAAAATATAATTAGATAATAAATAATTAATAAATTGAAGGTGAAAATGATTAGGCATTCAATAACTGGTTTCCGGACCCTACAGTCGCGAGCTGATTTGGAACCGTAGACAAAGGAGAGAATTTCATTTTCAGCGTCATTTTACAACATACGGCGGCACCCATTGCTGTACTCCGCAGGTCTGTTTTCCCACATCTAAGTAGCAAATGCATGATTGAAATAAAGAAACAACAGTTCGATTAATTTCAACTTTAGTTTGTGTCTATAACTGACTGGCCTTCTTTTGGTCGGTATTTTGTAATGCGCTTGTTAACAGCATTGAACAGGCGCACTATAAATAGCTAGTTTACCTTACCTTACTTCGTATACTCTGTCACGGTTTATTGTTGGATAATGCCCATAAACGGAACTACTTCACCCCGTAATATGAAAGTATGGTAGTGCCAGTAATGCCCAAAGTGTTTTAGAATGTGATTAAGCCAGTTGACTACATACTTCTAGAATGCTTCAGAAGAGGTGCTATGCAAATATTCTGTGACATTACATTACATTGGCATGGTCAGGATAAGTTGTGCCTGTTATTATTGCATCTGGTACTCATAGTTTAAAGACCTTGAGTCACTTTTTTGCAGGTACATCTGATACCTGTTGCTAATATTTCGGGCAGTTTGTTACTTTTTTCAATGCATGAAAGCATATAATCATCCTTGTAATGCAATGTAATGTAATGTGGTATTTGTATAGCACCTCTATATCTCTATTCAGAGGCACTCCTGGCATTGGAGTCGCATGATAAAATAATGAGACTTTAGCTTTTGCATTGAACAGAGTGAGGGAGTAAGAAGTGACAGCCAAATGGATGGGATCAATGCATTCTAGAGAGAGGGTCCAGTTACTGTGAATGCTCGACGCCGAGTGAAAGCAGTGCATGATCTAGGGATGTAAACATTCTTCTGATCGGTGGAATGGAACAGACGATGTGCAATGGAAGAGGGTGATTTGAAATGCTCAGTAATGTAAGACAGGGCCTGACCTCAAAGTGCTGCAAAAACAATAATTCATTGTTTGAATTTAATGCAGTCAGAGATTGGAAGCCAGTGAAGGGTATTTATCAAAATGAAATGCTAGAGTAGCAAGGGGCTTTAACTACAAGATGAGCTGCTGCATTTAGGACAGATTGCAGAGGAGAGCAGGCTTTTGGGCAGACCAAGATAAAGTGAATTGCAATAGTCTAACCTACTAGCAGCAGAAGCATGAACCAGAGATTTGGCTGCAGACAGAGAAGATGAAGAACAAATTACCTTAATTTGCCTAAGTTGGTAAAAGCAGGATCAAGAGAGTCTAGCAAAATGCTCTTTGAAGGTAAAGTTACTGTCAAAGTAAATACCAAGGTTCTTGATACAATTTGAGGAAGATAGATTAGGATTCAGGAAAAGGAGTGTTCAGCAATGTTCCCTCTAAATTTTGTTGAGTGTGCGCGGAAAAGTATAGTGCCTGAGCGGCACACTTTCATGCCCGAGCACCTGAATTGTTTCACAGATGTCGCCCAAGACAAAACACAACAAAATCAGTGTTTTTTGAAACTCAAAATCACTCGCTTTAGGAAATTGCTGCGCGGCGTTTCTTGACTGTAGAGGTGTGGTGTTCAGTGAGTCATAGTCAATTTTAGTGTAGACTGTAGAGGTGTTTAGTACCAAGCCAGAAGTCCTGAGAAGTTAACTGAAAAAATCGAACAAACTGTTTTAGAGCCAAAATTCCGAAAGTTTATCATACAGACTGAATTTGATATCATGCTCTCTACTTTGCAGAGCCATTTTGTTGTGGCCATTTAGTCCAGGCTTTAATAGGATTTTGTATTAATTTTATTAGTCTGTCATCTGACAGTTTGTCATATTGGTTAAAGCATATTTGCTATTGTTGTGAATGCTTTTTGTTAAGTTTTTTAAAAAGTTCTTTGTTTGGCATTGTAGCTCTTGATATGTGGATATGTCTTTTTGTTGGAAAAGACTACGTTGTCTGTTACCTTTAGCCATTATTTCTCTTGGCTGCTGGCTGGCCTACTGGACATTTACCTTTTCTTCTGTGCCTCGTGTTGATTCGAATAGAATCCAAGACCAAACATCTTTGAATGATGAATCTTTATATTTAAAGTTTGAAAATAATAAGAATTTTGGAAAACAAATAAAGCATGAGGCCATCAAAGAAAATCCTCCTAGTAAAGTAGAAGATGACTATGGTGAATTAGATACAAATGACAAGGAAGAGAAAGTTGAAGACAGCATTCTAGGAGGTGAGGTTAAATGGCCAGGCGATGAAGATATTTATGATGACAATGTTGCTGATGGTAAAAAAGATGTTGCTGTTGATGATTTACTCAAATCTAAACTGTCGGCAAATAGTAACGACGAAGATGAATACATAAATTTTCCAGCAGAGGAAGAAATTATTGTAAATAAAGTTGCCACCACTCCCGGCTATAATAGCAGGAAAGATGCCGTTGATTCTGAAGTAAAAGTATCAATTGAAAGAGTTGAACCATCTCAGATACAGGGAAATGATTTTGAAAGGGAACCTGTGTGGAGGACTGCTCCACCACACAAGGAGCGGGAACCTGCAACTCCATTTCCTGACGCTTATCCTATGCCACGGAAGAGATCAAACATTCTGTTATCCATCACAACATCTCAACCAGATACTGAAAAGCCTCGTTTCAGTTCTGGGAATAGCGATTTGCACCATGCTAATTATGGTGAGAAAAAGACTAGTTATACGCAGTCTTTCTATGCAATGATGCACAGTGGGAAAGCATCATTGGTACAAGAAGGGATAAATTCGGATATTATATACATGCCTGATGATATTCCTTCAGAGGCATACATTTTTTCTTCAAATGTGTACGTGAGTTTTATTATATGTATTGAATTAGATGAAATTATTGGGATTTTCTAGATATTTAATCTAGACTAATTTGTCTTCCTAAGTAGTCATTTAAGTGATTGGAATTGACACAAAAGACTTGTATTTCTTTGATTTTCGTATGGTTTATATTATTATTACGAATTGAATATACCCTGTTGTCTCCTTACATATTTATGTTTGAGTATTCTTTAAATATTTTCTTATTAATTTGCATTTACTCTTGCTTTCTGCAAGTTCTAGTTTTTAAATGTAGGCTTCCATCGGATGTACGATTGCGTCCTAGTGTGGGCAATGGTCGCATTGCAACCATGATCCATGCCCGAGACGTTTTCTTTAGCGGTCTGTACAACGGTCGTTTAGCTGAGAGTCACCGAGCTGCCATTCCGTCTTCTTGTTCGTTTAATATAACTGGAACAGATCCTCCCTCAAATTTCACGCGCTACTACAGCCTCAATGTTGGCGCTGGTGCGTCTGTATGATTTATTATACTCCACTGTTACACTTTTGCATTGTAGGTATTTTGAAAGCAAATAGGCAACATGTGACAGTGAAGTTCTACTCTGTGCATCAGTGGTCTGCACATTTTTCTAATTTCTCAGATTTTGTAACAATATCTTTTAAGGTGGTTAAAACTGCTGGTCTTAAAGGACCGGTAAACCATTAAAAAAAGCGGTTAACTGATCGCTAGTGGCAACCTGGTGCCGTGCCTACATCAAAGCGCTTTGATGTTGCCAGTGCTGGGGCCGGCGTCCTCATTGGAGCAGGTATCCTGTGCAGCTACATCAAAGTGCTTTGATGTTGCCGGTGCCTATGCTGGCGCCCTACATCAAAGCATTTTTATGTTTTCAAATTGAAATTACAGTTAACTGGTCAAGGTTTAAAGGACCGGTCCTTGCTCTTAAGACCGGTGAACTGTTAACAACCTTAATTTCTTTTCATGGGCATTTAAAGTGCTTTTTATAATTATTATGCACATATGTGCAATCATTTCATAAGCTAAACACTTTTACCATTAGTGTATTTTTTGCTTTAAATAAAAATTTAACAAGAAATTATGTGCTGTTTTCATTCCTATATCTATTGTCTTGATATATTGTAACATTTCATATGAGCTAGATTATATCTTGTTGCATTTGTAGGCACATATGTGGAAAAGTCTGTAAGCAGGGACTACAATTTAACATTCAAAATTTATGCCCATCGCAGCTTGACCAATCTTATGGTTGTGGAAGTTGATATAGTAAAGTTTGACATGACTATTCCATTAACCCTTAAAGTTGATCTGAACCGCTGGACTGCCAGCTATGATTTAACTTTTCGCAGTATGGATTCCAATCGAGCAGAAGTGAGGTTTGTGAAATTAGACTACTATTATTTGTTTTATATTTTACAATGCATTTTATTTGTTAAATATTGCTGTATTTGCTCAAATTAGCAAGAAAGATGACTGTCATCCATGATTTCCAATTTGCAATGTTTTTACTTCTTTATTCTCTGCATCTGCCATCAGAGCAGTTGTTGCGAATCTCTTATACCACTGGGTACACACTTAGTCGCGGTGAAGTTAGTGAACTGATGTCTATGCAACCTCCCCCACACAAATTTTCTTCAGTGGTAGTTTTATTAAGCTTTCGCACTGACTATGAAATAGTAAAATGGCCCCCAGTTTGAATAAGAGTGTTAAATGGTAATCGGCTGGTGCCAAATTTAGGCTGATAATTATCGGTTTTCTTTCATTGTCTGCCGCAGTTACAAAGTTGGAACGCTTAATGCTCCAGAAACATCTGATAGCCCCGATATAGAGCTACATGTGATGTACGACCATGTTCCAGAGTTTCTTACGCCATCTTCCAAGACCTTTCACACCAAATGGGTTTTTCTGACGGCTTACGGGACATCAAAAGAGGAGGTTGAGCAGAGCTATAATGAGGGTAAACAGATGTGCTTGAATGACTCTTGAATAAAAAATATTACTTGACTTCTGGTAAATGTTTTGTTAGCCTTTAAATATGTAAGGCATTAGATTATAGTCAGTTATTTGGTAATTTATGGTTTCTGTCTTGCTGAGCCCTTGTGAATAAGCTGGTGCACTGCACCAAGCTTTTGGGCAGCACTATAGAAATTTCATCTTACTTACTTAAGTTGTCTTTGGTTCTTGTCAATATATTATAGTGGCTATCAAATAATGATGTAAGATATTGCTTACGTTACCAATTGTAAAGATGTTGCAAATTTCTCATACTAAAAGTCTTTCAGTAGAAGCAAAATTCTTACAGTACAATAGTACTTGATAGTGTATATTTTCACTCAAGCCACTGCTGCTTTATAAGTAAACTAGAAAGATGCTCGCTTACTCAGCCGCTTCGCCGCAGTGCGATAATACTAATCCAATACCTATACCTAATACCCAATCATTGAATTCATACTGAACAACATTTCAATGATCGCCACCTAGCCAAGCTCTGCGCCACGTAATAATTAGGCCTATGTATGCGTTAAAATCACGCAACTGTGGCCATTTGTGACGCTGTACACGTATTTTTGTGTGCGTTAAAAATGTACGTTAAAATTGCGCAACTACCTCAGGCTGCGAACAATTGTTAAATAGCAACGCCGTCGCATGCCCTCTGACGCTGCAATGACAAACCGTGTTAAACTCGATTCTACGAACAATTGTTACCAATAGCAACGTTTTGAACATCGTCCACCAACGCATCGCGACGTAAGGACTAAACGGTCTAAAACCGTCTACCAATAGTCAACGCCGCCCACCAACGACATAATTAGGACTAAACGGTCTAAACCGTCTACCAACAGTCAACCAATCAGAACGCTTGAAGGTAACAGAGAGACATACAGATAAGGATCTTAATATTATAGATGTTTTGACAGAGATTTCTAGATATGGTTTCCAACTTGGCTATATATCATTTGCAGGAGTGTCTCTTATTCATGGAAGGGATGAGCTTTTTGCAAGTCACATCCGAGAGTGGGGAAAACTCTGGAATAAGGGTCGAGTGGATATAAAAGGGAATCTGACTCTTGCTAAGGCAGCATATGGCAGCTTCTATTACCTGCTCAGTTCATTGCCACTTAAAATGGACCAGCACTTCAAAGGCCTTAGTCCAAGTGGTTTGGCTCTTGGTGACAGGGATAAGGTTTGTGATTGCTTCCTGTTTTAGAAAAGACATTATTTGATCTTATTCTATTGAAGAAAGCTGAAATTATGCAAATTTTTGTTATTTTATGGTTTGCTTTCTGGAAGTTTGTGTGTGATCGAGCAATGGTTAGCACACTGGTCTGCCAATCTTGAGGTGCGTGGTTCAACTCCCGGCCGCGACAGTAACTTTTTGGCTGTTTCTGTTCTAAGCGCCCCCAGTTGACTCAGCTGTGAATGAGTACATCGGGTGTTAACTCAGTTGAAGGAAAGATGGTGAGGGAAAGGCTGGCAATTGCCCTCATTCAGTCATTTCCATGTAAAACTAAAGGTGCTAACCCTTCGGTTCTCTGTACGAGTGCTGAGCTCATGGAGTGTACCTTTACCTTTTCTGGAAATTTGTTTATGAAATATTGGATACTCTTAAGAGATTGATTATAATTTTTGTAGAAAAAAATGTATTAAATGTTTAATGCTATTATTGCTGTTATTCAATTCAATTCTCTGATAGTTTTCCCCTTATTTGAAAGTATTGTTAGGAAGTTTATGATGATAGAATTGTATTGTGAAACATCATGAATTGTCAGCTTTTCACTTGCACATCATTCACTTTTATCATTCATCATTTCTAAGCTTACTATTGTGTTTATAATTCAAGTATGCCGGCAACTGTTTTTAAAAAATAAATTACTGTAATACCATATGACTGCGTGATTGGCAGAACTGAAATTTGTTTCTCCGTGTTCAGGATTATCAGGGTCGAGTTATGTGGGATCAAGAGATGTGGATGTTTCCTCCTGTTCTCCTGTTTCATCCAACACTCTCTGCAATTATGCTTCACTCCCGCAGTCGTCTTGCTAGAGGCGCTAAAGTTAATGCTGATCAAGGTAAACTGACGGGACTTTTGTTTCCATGGGAAAGTGGAGCTACAGGTATTTGTTTTTGAATCATTTCTATTGGTTTCTAATTTACTAATGATCATCATTAAGAAACATTGATGGCTTTTCCAAAAATTGTTGGCTATTTGCATTTTTGTTTTTGCCTGTTTAGATTCTCTGAATTTTTCATAAAGTTTGAACTAATTGCTTTTGCTGTATGGATTATGTTTTTACTACCACTTGGTAATGGTTTTTACACTTCTCAACAACAGTGACAGTTTGCCAATATTTAGTGACATTTCCCTGAGATCGTATAGTATTTTAAAATATTAGATGTGGTTTGAGCATATTGTTAGATTTTGCATTTCAAAGATACTTTCACTTCTTATTGCTTAATATTGTGATTAGATCCATATTTTTTCTAATTCTAATAACAAAGAGACATTTCTGTCCAAAAATTTCCTCACCATTCTGTCTGGATTCCAGATTTATTTATTGTCTTTGCAGTTAGGTTGTCAGGTAAAGTTGTTGTGTTCCAATTTCTAAATGGAATTATTGTTTTTAATAATCTGTTGCTGTTTTATTATTAGAAGACTAACTCAAATGATGCTCATCTTGTAGGAGTTGAGCTGAACTCTGATCATCTTCGTGGCACGCTGTCTCCGTTTGTTTCGGCTGGAATTGTATTTGCTCTGCAGCAGTTGCTTTATGCCACCAACTCTACAGTTTTAATGCATCAGTTCAGCCAAATGATCACGAGCATTGGACATTTCTTAGTCTCACACAAACTCTCTTGTAGAGATAACAAATGCTCAGTCAATGGTAGGAACCTGCAAAGAAATTGTATAAAAGAAATTTCTTAATAACTTGTCTGCAATGCTTATTTTTGCCTGGTGCAGGTTTTGTGTAGTGCAGTGCAAATAATTGATGTGTACAGCGCTGTATACATGTCACTGCATACCGGCATTGCTTAAAGATAAACACACACGTGTTACTTTCATCGAACGTGTTGCTTAATGTCACCTATTCTTATATAACATTTGAAGCATGTGACTGTTAGTAAGTACTTTCTCATAAATTATTACTACGTTCATCATTAGTAACATATACCACAGATGTCATTTAGCTGTTTTTCATATATATTGATTTTCCATTTAACAATGCACAAACTGAACTGATAATGCAGTTTTACTATACATTTTACTGTAAGTTTTGCTGCAAATAATGCAGTGTTACTGTAGCGCCCATTATGGATTTTGAAGAGTTTTATAATTAACACAGTCTTGTATTTTTGCCTAAACTGTAAGTTCGCTGAATAGAGCTTGTTCTATGCTTGTACCTTTCAGATGTTCTGCCATTTGACGACAGCCACGGTGTTGTCAGTAATTCACCATTTGTGAATGGCATAATCCTGAATGCTTTGCAAGTGATTTCGACTTTTGACACATTTCAAAATAGATCATTTGCAAATCATTGGAGTTCATTTGCTTCAGAGATTATCATGCCATTTGATGAAACTATGGATTTTCACCCAGCTTACGACTTCTATAAGAAAGGTCAATGGCTTGACATTTCATTTAAGGATTCATTCTTGGTATATAATCAGCATAGTAAAACTTCATATCTTTGTAGATTTGATTTTGGTCTAGAAGACAGCTATGACTGGTTGGAAGGGTACTCAAGTTCATGAACAGCTGTATTGATTTGTTTCGTGTTGTGAAATGGAGGCTTTTGACCATGAGCTCCATGACACTCTTTATTAAATGCTTGGAAACCAATCTATTTCCCATGAAGAGTAATTGCAGAAAGAGTGCTTCTCGGTGTTTGTCCAGAGGAGTCATAGTGCTATATAAATGCTGGTACTTTACCTTGCAATATTTCAGATTTTGTCTAATGTGTCAATAAACTTCAATTGGGATGAACGTTGAATAAGATAAGCTGGGACTGTTATGACCCATGCATACCTTTCTGTGTTATTTGAATGTCACAGGATTGAGTTGAAATTATTGATTAAATAATTTTTTTGATGTCTTTTTATATTGATTGAAAATATTTGAATGCCTTTCTGTTGACGTGAGCTGCATATCTAATTCAGCCATTCAAATCAATTCTGCATTGCCATTATTACGAAACCATTATCGTGACCATGAGATTTCTTTCAGAATTGCAGATGGATTAGTTTCTGATTTTGGTGTTGCTTGTGAAATTAGGTCCAAGCTTCATGATTTTAAATAATACAAAATCCGTTATTGGGCTCTAGCTGAACGTACAGTATGCATGTTCAAAACTAGCAAAGGACATTTTATAACAGAATATTATGTTGTTAAATAAATGCATATCTGAGGCTAGTGGACATGCTTAGCCTTATACATCGGTTATTATTACAGATTCGGTGGTAAGAGAGGCTGATGCAGTCTTGCTTGGGTTTCCTCTTCTGCGTCAGATGCTTGAAGGAGTCCGCTCTAAAGATCTGCATTATTATGAATCTGTGAGTTCTATTGTGTTTGGTGCAGTTCTAGAGAGCGATAAAATCTGACAGCAGTTAATTTGATCAGATTTGCACAGTGGTTCTGTCAGTGGGTACCTTCTGGACTTCCACTGCAATTGCTTCAGTTAGATTCCTTATTAACAGCAGGCCTTTTGTTGACGTGCCACTAGTCCAACCTGTCCTTCCATCTGTTTGAGCTCATTAAATAGATGACAGTAGTAGAAGGCACAAGAAAGCGTGTCAGGCAAAAAATATCTTGGTTAATTAGCATCACTTTGTGGAGCAGTCTTTCTGGATCCGACCTACTCGCAGTTCTGAACAGAAAACAATGGAAGTCAATTGTGTGTTTGCACAGCCGACCGTCCCACATAGCAACAGTGGCATTTGACATGACATTTGAAATAGTTGCCGGTACTGTTCTTAGAGCTATACTTAAAGGTCTGTGTTTTGATGATTTAATCACAAACTCCAGATGAAGGAGAGGAGCACTTGCAATATACTTTCCTAAGTATCAGAAATGCCTCTACCGTTGCATAAGGTATTGACACTGTATCGATTATTTTAACATTTGGTAAAGGTGCATCTTGACAGGCCATCTATTTGTGTTATCTAAATCAAATTGTGAATTTTGTACTGAAAAGAATTTGTGGATGAACCTAGATTTTAGACCCTAGGACATCACCGATGACGTGGGCGATGCATGCTATTGGGTGGCTTGAGGTTGGTGATCGCGTCAGGGCCGATGCGGCATTTCAGAGACAACTGTCATTCATTCGGAATAAGTTTCAGGTATCTTGTTTTAGAATATCAATGAAAGGATATTTTGAAACATGTTTTTAGTCCTCTGAAATTAGACAGCTATGGAAGCATTTATGCAGCCATCATGGATAGGTTTTGCCTTCGGTTTCATGCTATGGGCTTTCAGGCATACTGTGAAACTTCATTGTAATGTGATGTACTTATACTTAATGTACTTGAGCAAATTTGTTTACCTGGTTATCTGTGAACATTCTTAAACATTTCCTCTATGATAACAGTTTGCCGATTACAATGCTCTGCAATTACCTCGCTCGGTTTTATGACTATACTCTAATCAATTCTGCTCTAGTTGCTATTTAGTATTGATTGCTTAATTACATTTGAGCATAATTGTGATGGCATTAGTTACAGTAGCAAGCTGTGTATAATGACACTTCAGTGACAGTTCCTTTATTTTACAATATATCTATTATACTTATACATCTCCTTGCCTGTAATTATAGGTTTTCCTGTCCAGATAATGTTTTTGGCACCATTTATAGCAGAAGTTTATTGTTATACAGAACAAAGTTAGGACTGCCTGTTTAATGCTATTATGCGATGCAAACTTTTTTTATGTTCCGCATTTTCTTCTGTTTTTCTGCTTATGCGATTTCTTCATTAATATGCATTGATTTTATCCACTTTTTTGCTATTTTCTTCACCTATAGAGCACCTTTTACTATTTTCCAAATATAGGCATAGATATACAGAGGATCAGCACCTGTTTGGATGACCTTTATTGCTCATCAGCCTTTTTTACAGAAAGGCACCACAATTTCCAGAAATATGCAAGGTGAAATAGGCGCATAAATGGGACATTTCCACATTTTCCCCACATATTTAGGGCCTCTGAGTCCCGCATTTTCCCCGAAAATTCGCTGCATTAAACCGGCAGCCCTAATAAAGATTATTATTATTATTATTATTATTATTATTATTATTATTATATACCTTTTTTGGCCCTGTGGCTGTTGTTATAATGAGATTCTAATGTACTTACATTTTTCATCTGACAAATTTTGTCTTTTGAGTGAATTTAAAAGTTATCCTCAAACAGTTTTGTCACCTGAAATACTTGATGTATTTCTTATGAGATCTTAAATCAGACGACCGGCATGATACAATAGTACTGATATGTTTGGTTGTAGTTTTAATGTTGAGTTGTGATTAATTTGATGTATGCAGGTGTGGTCTAACAGGACTCTTGGTTCGTTTCATGCATCAAATTATTTATCTGCTATGGGAACATACCTTCAGTCGCTTGTGAATGGATACGGGGGTGTTCGTCTGCATAGCGACCGTCTTAATTTTGATCCGACGTTGCCGGCCAATGTGGACGGGATGAATTTCATCGGAATAGATTACCTTGGTTCGAGTGTGAATGTAGTTGTGAATACTGATGAGGTAGTGTTGGTCATTACGGGTCAGCTGAAAAGAGCTGTACCTCTCACTCTCTATATTGACAGTCCTGAAGAGGTTCACACTCTGACGCTTCAAACGGCTGTTCGATTTCGCAGAAGAAAGTTCTCCATATTATCTGCCGCTTTACCTTTTTGAGTTTGAACCTTAGAAAGCTTCTGATTTTCAATTATTTTCATTTGATGGTATTTTATGTTACTTTATCAAGAATAGTACTTGTCATTTATAGAATGACAGTAACTTGCACAGCAAAGACAGAAGACTGGTGATTATATTGCTGTTTGATTTTACAATTGAAATTGTCGACAGATTTACCTTGGCTTTGGTAGAATTTTGATGCACTTCTTGACTCTTGGAAGAATGTGGATTGGTTGTAATTTTTGTTAGAGTTTAGCCTATGATGTAAAAGTATGAAATATTTTCCAGAAAATGTTTGACATATTTTGTTCAATCAAATCAGGAGTCCTTCAGAAATTTCATCTGCTTGACTGCATAGCCTTTATTGTTTTGTTCATTATTACTTGTTAAGTTGAGGTTGTTTCAGATGTTTTAGCTATATTGATTATGCTAAAATATAATATATATATATATATATACTTTTGTTGCCAGGGATCATCCTTAATATAAATAAAAGTGGCCATAAGGATGTGAAGTCTACAGGATATTTTATAGCCGTGGTTGATTTCTAAGGCTTTTGTCTTATTGTGATTTATTTAACTAAAAATACAGAGTTACAAAATTTTAAGGAAGTGGAATAAATATCTTTAATTAATTCATTTGTTTGCTTGTTTCCAATGAGAAAGTTGTTTCAAACCGACTGTGACCATTGCAATGTTATATCTTTTGTATTGTATATTTTCTTTGTCTTGTATCTTTTCTTCATTAATTAAAAATGATGTTTGTAGATGTGGACTTTGAAGATTTTATGCAGAGATCAGATGTTTTTGGATGTTGTATAGAGTTTTGTTTGTGCCTTGAGATGATCGTGTTTAATGAAAATTTCTGTAATCTTGTGATTTATAAATATTTTGGGATCATCTTTGTAAATTATAGATTGTTTGTTTAATTTTGTTTGAAACTTGTTTTACGAAAATTTCTGTAATCTTGTGATTTATAAATATTTTGGGATCATCCTTGTAAATTATAGCTTGTTTATTTTTTGTGACAGAATATTATAGATTAACTACTATTGATGATTGGGGCGGGAAGTTAGCAGAGTGGTAACAACACTGGATGATGGAGCATACGGTAGCAGGTTCGATTCCCGCAGGAGTCCTAAGATCGGAGCAGCGTTAACATGAGTCTGGGGAAAGTATGGCAACCTACCCCAGATTAATGGATTATACCACCTATGCTGCTGATTGCTTAGACCGGATATAAGTGCCGGAACCCAACGCTCGAACTCGAGGGCGGCACCTACCTTTACCTTTTACTACTGATGATATCGTACAGCATTGCTTCCCAGCCTGTATCATGGCTTCTGGGAGTCTTCATTGCAGCCAAATGGTGCTTGTAGAAGTAGAAAAAAATCATGATTTTATGGATAAGTCAAACAGCAGTTTTTGGTGATTTAGCCATCTTTAGCACTGAATGAGAAAATTTGTTTCATATTTAATGCATCACTTTGAAATTGATTGTTAAAAAGTGCTGATTGCATAGGTGTAAACCTAAGTTGGTTCAAACAGATTCAATGTCTTCAAAGCATCGTAATATTCGGTGTGTCATTACTATCTGTTTCACTCTGACACAGGAACAATGGCCAAGAAAATGATTGGGAAGCAGTGGCTCAAAGTATTTTTATATCAACTTTTGTTTGAAACTGTGTTTTCCAACACATTCCATATTGACTGAGTACTAATAAAACTACTTGAATATTACCTGACGTTGATATGTATTGTGTAAATTTAATTTCTACTACACTGTATTTGACAGTTTTTTGTCCATGTAATGAAGACCTTATAACAGTCAAGGTTTGGTCGATGACATTAAAATATGAGCAGAAAAGAGCAGAAAATTTTTAAAAGAAGTTTATACCGTTGATATCCATATTTATTTGAGCAATCAGGCCTACAAATGTTCTTGGTTCCTGCTACGGTTTTAACTTTTCTGGAAAAATAGAATGCCGGGAAAGTTTCCGGAATTATTCCGGAAACTTTCCGGCATACATATTGTTAGAGGTAAGCATACAGTAGTGGACAAAAGTAATTACCACAGCTACAAATATGAAGTTTTATTATGTTTTGGCACATATGATTGAAAGCACAATTTCTAAATAAACTGCCAAAATTTGTTACCAAGGTGCCTTTGTGACTAATTTATACCAATTCCTGATTAAAAAAATTAAAGTTTTATAAATTGACCATGGTATAAAATTTCATGAATTTCATACTGTGGAAATTACTTTTGACTGCTACTGTAAGTTCATGTATGCTGTTAATTAGCGCTCATATCAGTAAAATTAGGTGACATTGCGACAACAAATGAATAAAAGCATTATTTTTGCAGCTACTGACAATACTGAGTTTACAATTGTAGCCTTGTTGTTAACAAATGCCTAACAAATGAATAGTAATAATAGATAGATAGTAATAAATAGCAAAAAATAATAAATAGTAATAAACATTTCCGGAAATTTTCCGGAAAATTACCGCTATTTTAACGAAAAAATTCCGCAGGAAATTTCCGAGCTCACAACCCTAGTTCTTGCAATGAAAGCGTCAGAAATTCAGAATGGCAGCAAGTGACAACTTGAGTCTTGGTTCGTAGATCAGTGGTTGAGGGTAAAATCCTGTCTTTCGAATGTGAAAATTTATTCTCGATTGAAAATTAAAAGATTGCTAAAATGGAGAGCGGCCGGAGCGGAGAATTCTGCTACAATCCTGGTAATATGACGAACTGCGTCGAGGAGGGAAAATATTCCGAAATATTTAACTTATTTGGGGTTGAATACGAATGAACGAAGAAAATCAGCTGAAACTTCTCCCTTACGCATTTTTAGACCGTTACATTGTTTTTGTTTGAAGTGAGAATACAGTCTTACCGCGTTATGTCCAGGGCCGTAGCGACGGGAGTATATCGGTATATATACCCCAAAAATCAGTCTACCTTAAAGTTTTTTATGTGATTTACATGTGGTTATATGTGGTTTATATGGTTTATGTGGGTTATAGTTCGGATTTATACCCACCCAAAATATTTATACCCTCCCAAATCAAATTCCTGGCTACGCCCCTGGTTATATCGCCCATATCGGCCTGGGGTTCTATTTTGGCGAGGGCGGCGACATATCAAGGGCAAGTCAATCGAGTAATCCATTCGTATCTTTTTCTCCCCTCACCCAGGCCCTCCGAGAGGGGACAGGGGCAACTGCACAGGGGCTTGCCAGTTCTCTGAATAATAACTGAAATGAGCCCCCATTGGGGCCGTTAAGCAATTACACAGACTCTCTCTCTCTCTCTCCATTCGTCTTCGCCTTCCTTTATCACCCTCCTCTCCGCTTCCGCTTGCCTTTTCTTTCTGATGTGAGCCCCTATTAGAGCCGACCTCTCTTCCTCTCACTCTCCGTCTCTTCTCACTTTATCTCTCTCTAGTCTCTACTGTCTCTTGCCATTTCCCTCTTATGTGATCCCCCATTAGTTACGGACAATTGACTTTCTGCGGAACTCCCAACATTCAACCATACGGACATAAGGCGATGGTATGGACAGATTTCCTCCATTTATTTATTCCCACTGGCGAACGAGCAGAAGATAGCATGGGTGGAAACACCTTTGTCTCATTTCAGGCATGGCGAAGGTGACAAACAGGGGCGACATAAAGTGGGAAATTACATGTGAAGAAATCTGTCCTGGGCCTTTCATTGGCAAGAAGCGAGTTTGGTGAGAAAACGAGAGGCGAGATAACACAGAAAGACTGTATTATGAGCTAATTATTATTATTATACAGGACGATTTATTCGACGCCATATGCATAGCTAAGGCTAAAGTCAAAGGCGTCTAACAACCAAAAGAAACTTTAAACAGGTGTGTCTTCATGTTCTTCAAAAACGCTCCTGGCGAAGTCTCCATGGTGACCACCCTTGGCAGAGTGTTCCACAGGATTGGTTTGCCTCTCCGAAAGGATCTGTCCCCGAGGGCAGGAGTCCTGGCCGGAGGGGGACAAGCAGCGGATTGCGATTCCTTGACCAAAGCTGGGAACGGTATTGTACTGACGGAGCAGGTTGAATCAAGTCACGAAGATAGGTAGGACAGTGCGGATCATAAAGTGTCCGAAACGTGAGCCAACACCATTTCAACACAATCTGTTCCGGAATCTTCAGCCAATGGAGTTGATCTTTCAGTGGCTGTGAAACATGGGCATTCCATTTCAGACCGAATATTAGCCGCATAGCTGTGTTAATCACATATTGGAGGGAGTTTAGTCTCGTCGTAGGCAGACCCAATAAAACACTATTGCAATAGTCAATGCGCGACAGGACCAGTGCACGGACCAAACTGATGGTATCAGGTATAGAGAGATATCGGCGGATGGTTTTTATCCTTCTCAGATGGAAGAATCCCAGCCTGGAGACATTGGCGATATGCCCCGAGAATGAGAGAGTCTCATCGATCAGTACTCCAAGAAGCCGCAACTCGGTTTTGGGGACTATTTCCACGCCGTCAGCCCAGACCGACTCACGTCGAATCAGGTGTTGACCCCGCGGGCTACTAAACCAAAGCAGTTCCGTTTTGGTCGGGTTTAGCGCTAGCCGGTTTTCATCGGCCCACCGCCAAACCAAGGAGATGCAGGTGGAGATGCAAGATATGGCCCCATCTATTTCAGATGGGAGACATGAAGTGAGCGCCTGAACATCATCAGCATAGGCAAAAGGGGTAGCCCCACACCTTTCAATGACACGACAGATGTCGGCCACGTAAAGTATGAACAGGAGCGGCCCCAGGACTGACCCTTGAGGCACCCCACAACTCACCCTACGTGAATCGGACTTTGACCCAACCAGGTTACCGACTGGCTACGATCTGACAGGTAGTTCTGGATCCAATCAAGAACTGGGCCTTTGATCCCATAGGTGGTATAGAGATGTTTGAGCAGGATGTTGTGATCTACGGTGTCAAATGCCGCTGAAAAGTCCAGCAGACATAAGAGCGCAATTGCTATATTGCATTTGTACTATTTATAATTAAAAGGGGCGGAAAGTTAGCAGAGTGGTAACAACGTTGGATGATGGAGCAGGAGGTCGTGGGTTCGAGTCCCGCAGGAGTCCTAAAGGTCGACTCAGCCTTTTTCGTGGTGGTAAAATGAGGAGCAATGGCAACATTGCAAAGGTAACCATAGGATTGGCGGATTGACTGGCCACCGTCCGCTGATGAATGGCTTAGCCACCTATGGGCTGATGGTCATGAAACCGGAGATCAGCACCGATACCTATGGTCACAGAGCCTACGGATGAACTTTACCTTTACCTACTATTTATAAGGAGACTGCCAAATGTGCTGTCAATATTAAGTGTTTATTTGTTTTGCTATTGAAACATTTGATGTTTGAGCTATTGTATTTCAACCGAACGTAGATTTACCAGACACATGCATCGCCAAGGGAGGACACCAGAGGTAAAGAAATGACAGAGGAGGACAAAGAAAAATAAGGCATTTAACTGTCGTCGAATTGATAAAACACATGCTACAATGGATCATAAAAGACCTGTAACAGCTACAATTAATCAGAAAAACCAATATTAAAAAGTTAATGATCAGCACCGGTGACTGACTTATGCTCTGAAATATGCCTTCAGTGCTTGGAATAATTGTAGCATATTCTTGATTGCTGGAAATAAGCTTGGTCATCTAGTTTTGCTGAGATATAACAGCTGGTGAAAGTTGACTTAAACAAATTCATGATTAAAAATTTAAAGACAAAGATGGTAGTGAGCAATTACATGGTCAAATAGGCCGAAATTCAAGTAAGTGAATGATGAAAGCAGAAAACCAGATAGTTTTGCATTTCAGGCCATTGCTTGCTTGACGGAGGACGCAAGGTCTAAACGGAGTACATATCCTCCTTTTGCCAGATGTCTGGTAACCCTAGCCCAATGCTTTTCGTCATCTGTTAAGAACCTTTATATTTGCTTACAATTTCTTTTGACAAACACTGCTTACCTATCTTGTGCCTGCTTTTACCAGTTTACAGTAATTGGGGGCCATGCTTCCACTTTTTCCAAGCCAGCAGCTAGATTTTTAGCCTGTGTTTGTTGTGAGTCGATGTGAATTCTGAGTCGATGGACGATGCACTGCTTTGCATATTTCATTTCCAGAGGCCCAACTCTTGATTCATCAATCTTATTGCTGAATACTGCAGCTTGCTGGTGGACAGCCCGAGATAACATTTCATCAGTTACATAATTCATTGCTTTCCTTCTGTAATTTCAGTAGATTTACATAAGTAATAGAACTTACATCAGCAGCATTTGATATCCGCACTCCTTACTACTATAATGAAATATTCCTTCGACTGCCTGCTTCATCAACCCTGCTTCTCTGATCATAGAATGTTAACACAAGTGTACTTCAACCCCCACCCCCACCCCACACACACTTTTTCACTGCATTGAGTATTCCAGTTTCACTGGACCCTTTCTTTGGAATATACTGGCTCGATCTGTTTCACTTCTAACAGCATCAGTAAGATCAGTATGTCAATTAAAATCTCACCAATGTAATAAGCAACTTTTAAACCGGGAGTGTCTGTTGAGTAGAAATATAAGATGCTTCGTGGATTCGGCTTTTGCCATTGCATTAAATTACATTCTATTTGTTGGTAATGTCAGCTTTTATAGCAGTTTCTATTAATCTTAATTTCCTCTGGTGTTTTTGCACCTTATAACATTTCTAGCATAAGCCATGCAGTTCATTTAGCCTTATGTGTCATTGCTGATTTTCTACTGAAATGGAAATGATTTACGGTAATTTATCTTGCTATTTTTTGCATTGATCGTGTTGTTCTTGAGTGCAGTATGATCAGTTCCTAAGTTTTTATCTGTTACTATGAAAAAATGATGATTATTATTGTCGGTGATATTTGAATACATTTATTACTGAAGAAAATTTTTGCAGATGCAAATTACGATGAGGCGATTATGCAGCAACAGCGACAGATCGAAAATGAAGTAAGTTTTTGAAAATATTTGAATGTTTAGAGTTCTGATTGACTGCTGTTTGAGGTGCCATTATTGTGGTTAGATTTTAGGCACTATAATTTTGTCCTCAGAACTTGGGATTGAGAAACAGAGATTGGATATGTTGATTTAATATTATCGTTGTGTTCATGACAGTTATTTGAACTAATTGGCTGACTAGTTGCCTCACTTTGTCACTGCGAGATGAACTTAATTGTGCTTGCTTATAAAAGTGGATCCACATTAATTAAGGAGGTGATGATTATTTCCTACTTGTTTATGTAAATACAAGGTTGAAATGCATTCATTTGATGAGGTTATTGATCATAATCTACTATTGGGGTTTATTGTGGCTTTTACTAGATTGCCGAGTCTCAACCCTTGATTGGAAAAAAAGAGAGCTTGAATGTTTTGATGAAGGAGTTTGATGGAGACTTAGTTTATCAAGAGAAAGTAAAGGTAATAGATTCATAATAAATTTTCCTCTTTGAAAAAATCCGTGAAGCATTCATGTCAAGCAGTAAAAGCTTGTCACCCACTGACACTTGATTTACTCTAGTTTAACAAGCATAACATTGTGCATAACATGCTTCAGGTGAATTGAATGCATGCATGACACTTCCACAAAAGGCTTTGTTTGACTTTTAGACAAGTGTAAAAAGCGTGATTATATTTGTGTGTATGTGCGTGTGCATGTGTGAGCATGTGTGTAAAATTATGATTCATTTAAATAATACAGAAATCTGTTTTTTATTAAAAATACCATTTTTCAGGAATTGTAAACGATTATGACTATGCAATGTTTTCAGCTTTTTCAGTTTAACTTTATTATAATTTCCATTCTTCACATTCAGTGCTCAGTGGATCTGTGTTGCACTACATCACCTCCCAATTTTTGCTTTGCCCTGATGATATCTTGATATCAGATGTTATGTAGTCCTATAATGCATAGATGCAGGGCCCTTGTTTGGCATTCACTTGCTTCAAATAAAAATTTTTATGAAAGAACGACGGTGTAAACCTGACTCTTTTTATGGATTTTCATTATTAGAAACTGCAAGCATGTTATTCCTTTTTACGGCGAACTCGAGGCGATGGAAATTGCTTCTATCGTGCTTTTGGATTTGCCTACATGGAACAGCTTCTTCAAGATAAAAATGAGTTTAGCAGGTATTTGGAAACTGTCACACTGTATGAAAGATGGCTTCTATTCCATTTTAATAATGTCATTTTTGATAACAACTGACTGACACTGAACTTTGCTTGGGGAATAGCTTGTCTGGTTCTTGGAATCTTCTTGAGTACATAGATGAATAAATGTTTGTGCCAGTGGACTTCTGTCTTCAGGCGGAACACTTCTTTTTTCGTCATGATCTCGGCATGAATCCATGTGAACTCGCTCTGACTGGAATAACAGGCATCTGTGCATTACCAATGCTGGAATAGCTCATATCCCCTTTACTAATTATTTTCATTAATATAAAAGAACTTTTAAAAACTATTTAATCTACATTTTGTCTGTGCTTACTAGGCAGAAAATGCATAATGTAGCATTTAATATACAAGTCCTTAGGATCCTTTGATGTTGAGCCTGACTTTTTTGTCTGGATAATTTTTTTTTTAATCTGGGGTTTGCTTTTAGTCATTTAGGATGTTGATTTGATAAGATGTCAAAAAGGATTTTGCTTAAAAGATTATTATGAAAATAAAGAGAATAATAGCAATAAACTACCGTATCATTTGTTGTTATAATTAAAATACTGTATTTCATTAAAATTATTCTGTATTTTGTCCATTTGTTAGACTTTTAAGTCATAATAAATATGAAGTTATACACTATTGTTAACAATCTATTCATGATTACTACTACTCACTACCGGACTTTGTCACAAAGTCTGACTCTTTTGGAATTTTTCTACGTAATCTTAAGACTTACTTATTCACCATCGGATATTCGTAGTTTTGTAAAGCGCTCTTGTCTTTGGCCACTTTTGCCATGCTTATTGCGCTATAGAAATCGTCTAGCTAATAATAATAATAATGATTACAGATTCAAAAGTTAGTTTAGTTATCATTTAGTTTTATATAACTTAAAATTTGTGTGGCATCATAGAAATGTTATGGCTTTGCATGTGACTGGCCTATTGTGGATTAGATCATGTGTGCAATAAAGAATTTGTTGGCTTAACCAGTTAAATTCCAATGAATGAAATAAGATAGTTTTCATTGTTAATGCATTTCATTGTTAGGTTCAGGCCACTGGCGGAGAAGAGCAAGGATGAACTAGTAACACTTGGCTTTCCACAGTTCACAATTGAAGATTTCCACTCTGTGGTCAGTTTATAATATTCTGCTGGCTGATGTTGTGTGCTATTCAATGCAAACATATTACACACACACACACTGACTTTTAATATATAATTAAACTTTGGTAATGAAACATTGAATTAATTGGTTTTGTCAAAGGTTGGTTAGGTAATTGTCATCTGATAACCAGTTTTGTCAAATCTGAAAAGACTCTATGGAGTTGGCCTATTTGGCTTTATGAGATCGGTTCCCATCAGAATACCAAAGTTAGGCAACGTCTGGCGCGGCTCGTGCTTGGATGAGTCACCATCCCAGGATTGAGTTGTGGTGCTGGCGGCTAACCAAGCCGTTCATTGCTTAGGTAGCAGGGTTTAATCTGCTAAGGTAAAATGTGGGTCTAGAGAAAGCAATGACAAACCACTCTAGATTAATAGCATAAGCCACTTATATCACTGCATGCCTAGTGCACAAAAATCAGCACTGGACTGTGTGTTTGTTTGAGTATAGGACAGTGTTTCTCAAACTTTTTCGTCTTGCGGCACACTAGAAATATGTGAAAACATCGGCGCACACACTGAAAAGACGTCACAATTTTGCTGATGAAAGGCATCAAAAACTTCCTCGTGAAAGCCAGCCAGTGGCGGCTCCACCGGGGGCCAAGGGGGCGTGCCCCTACCGAGATACTGCCCCCAGTGGCCCCCTGTTGAGACCCTATAGTCCTATACTATATATATATACTATATATATATACTATACTATATATATAAATTTACCCAAAAATATTTAAAATTTGCAAATTTGCCAAAATTGGCCTAAAATTGCCAAAATTGCAAACAAAATTGCAAAAATTGCCTAAAATTTGCAAAATTTGCCTAAAATTTGCACAAATTGCCTAAAATTTGCATAAAATTTAGCAAAAATTTCTCCCCCAAGAAAAGTGTGAAATGACGCTACTGTACTTAATACTACATATCTAACAACAAATGGTTCCCCCCCATGATTAGAAGTTGCCACCCCAACGGCCCCCACTTGCCAAAATCCTGGAGCCGCCACTGAAGCCAGCGAACATCATTATGGTATAATAGGCAATTCGAATCCATTGCCTCACATAGCTTTGAAAAGAGTTGAGATTTAAGTGGTTTAAATTTTATGAAGTTCTCAACTTGAATAGCTTAGTTCAGAACAGACTGCAAGTCCTCTCTGCCGGTACACAGCCGCTCTGCAGACAACACCCTCTTAGGTGCCACAAACCAGACACCGGGCAGGGTTTGTATCTTAATGGCTTAGGACCTTAGGTGTACTTGGTCCCATGTAGTCTTAACTGCGAATTCACAACCCCTCCCCACCCCAGCATCGTCTCGTATACCAAGGGGCTTGGCAGGCGATGCTGCGCTTCCCGTCCTCCCAGGTCCCAGGGGGCGAATTATCAGGACTCTAGATTCATCAGACTCGTCGATGACGCTACAGTCCTTACTGGCTATGTGCATAAGATAGAGTGTTGAAGCACAGTCATTGATCTGAGACATTTAAAACATTGACATTTTAAATTTAATAGAATTTCCAACAAATCCCACGGCACACCTGATAATCTCGCGCGGCACACTACAGTAAAACCTCGCTATCTCGCCCCCCGTTAAGCCGCCAAACTCGTCTCTCGCCACGCGTTGGTCTGGAACGGATTTCCTGCCATGCATTCTACCTCGAAAAAGCCGCCACCCTTTCGCCCTCGCCATCAAGGCATTGGGTTTGGTCCTATGTAATTTGACCTCGTTAATCTCGCCATTGCCACAAACTCAGGTGCATTTCACTGTCAAAGCATCGCTTTCGTTATGCTGTACAGGGTACTGTTAAGTACAGTATAACGAAAGCCATGTTTTCACCCATGAAACCTCCCCCGCTCGCTTGCCAGTGGGAACAATTGCCAAGGGAAACAATTAAATGGAAGACATCTGTCCACACCATCTCCCTAAATCAGTGTGGCTGGGGGTCGGAATTCCTCAGAGTCAATTGCCCGCAACCAAGGGGCAAGAGACGGAGAGGAGAGAGGCAGGGAAGGAGAAGGGAGGGAGGTGAGAGAGACAGTGACAAGGTAGAGAGAGTCCGCGGAGATAGAGAGAGGGGGTCACCTGTGCAATTGTTTACGTTGTAATGCGGCCGTCCGCTGCTAATGGCGGGCACATTAAAGAGAAAGGCAAGAGCAGGAGAGGGATAAAGAGAGACAGAGGTAGAGGGAGAGAAAGAGACAAAGAAGAGAGGAATAAATTTTATTGCTGTTAAACGTGTAGGGTGGAATCTATGCTTTAACTTCTCAAAGACAGGCTACTATTCAGAAGTACTTTCGTAGGCCTACTCCATGGCCTACACGCCTTTGAATAATTATTGTAACAATGCTGGTCCAAACGGTGCATTTGCTTATGGCTACACAATGCCGTACTGTAGCCTACAGTGTTATGAATGGATATATATATATATAATATGGAGAAGAGAGAGGGAGGAGTGAGAGACAGGGAAGAAAGTATATATATATATACAGTGTATACACAGTTCAACAATACTTTGTAATGGATTACTCAACTGACTTGCCCCCGTTATGTCGCCACCCCCGCCTCAAAATAGAACGCCGGACGGATATGGGCGGGATAACGGGGGTTTACTGTAGTGTGCCGCGGCACACAGTTTGAGAAACACTGGTATAGGACTAACTTTACCTTTATGGAACTGATGTACGTTAAATCACATATATTGAATGTTGGCTCTATTTATATATATTTTATGTTTACTACCATTCAGTCATATTGACTCTCTTTGGAATATCTGGCATGAATGCAAACCTGGATGCAGATATAAGTAAAGTTAGTAAAGTAAAAACTCGTAAATTTATATAGCTCTTTGGAAAGTAGTACAGTAGTAGCTGCTTATTCTTATGCGCTTAATCTTTCTTTAGATAGCTATAGGCAAGATGGTTTGTCGGCCGGGCAAAGGTCAGTATATCCATGAGGCAGCGGGTCGGTTATAGACTGGGATCAGTGATCTTTCCGTCTTGACCTGGCTCTAATTCAATTTGGATTTGGTGTGCCATTGACTGATGTCCTGGGCATTATAATAGTGGCATCATAGAAGTTGATAGATTGATGCTGTTTGGCTAGTTGCTTAATTTCTTGTAAATATGGTTGTTGAAAGTTTTCTTTCTTTGTGATAGTTTATGGAGGTTTTGGATAAAGTTGGTGCTGGGTGTTCTGTGGATGAATTGGTCAATACCTTCAATGACCAAGGTTATTCAGACTACATCGTCGTTTACCTCAGGTAAGCATTTGCCATAGCAGTCACAGGCGCCTTAACTCTCGTCATCCATTGGTCTGTCTGTGGTTTTGTCCAGTATTTGAGAGATTCAATTTCTTCTGTCTAAATCATAGGAACACTCTTGTTCTATAAACTTTTGACACTTACATGGCTGCAAGTTTATAATTAATGGAAGTTAATATTTTAGGTTAGTCACTGAATGAATGTTCTCTGTCCTTTGTTATTTCTACCAAGTTCATTCAGTGTCTTTCGGAAAAACTGACGGAGACACCGAATGACTTTGGAAG
This sequence comes from Metaphire vulgaris, assembly GCA_018105865.1. NCBI lineage: Eukaryota > Metazoa > Annelida > Clitellata > Crassiclitellata > Megascolecidae > Metaphire > Metaphire vulgaris. The sequence continues at coordinate 8,128,493 of CM030836.1, forward strand.
AAATAGCAAAGGACAGAGAACTTTGGAGAGATGTCATGGAGAAGTTGATAGCTGGACACAACTGGAGGACGAAGACCTGACCTGACTGATCATTATTGTTTGATTGACTGTACTATTTTTAAAGTATTGGTTGCTCTGGAGATATAGAGCTGATTTTTATATTTGTAGCACTATTGCACATTCTAGCATATTCTGCATACATTGTAGTACATTTTAGTTTTCTTTTACATATATTTTATGTACATACATTTATGCAGAAATGTTTTAATTAGATTTTTTGCTGTATTTAGTGGTATATTCAATAGTATTGTCTGTGTATTCACTGCCAGACTTCTTGTCTCAGGACATCTTCAAAAGGAAAATGAATTCTACTCTAGTTTCGTGGAAGGGAACAGGACAATCAAGGAATTCTGTAGTCAGGTCTCAGTGCTATCGCAAACAGCAACTTGCTAAATTATACTTGTTTTTATTTGAACTTTAAAATGGCACAAGGAAATATTTTCCCCAACCTCATCCATCCCTATCATGTCGTCCCATCTCATCCCCTCTCCATCTGTATAATGAGCAGTGCTCTGTTATTCCCCAATTGAGAGCCTATGCTTTACTTTGATTGGTTTAGTATTATATTGTTATAAAAGACATTTCATGTCCAACCTATCTCTCATAGCATTTCGTTTAGTTCAGATTGTTGGATAACTACCCAAATATTGTTATTGCTTTGACTAGGATATCAGCATCTGGGAGTTCTGTTCCACACCATTGCAGAATTAGTCCCAATTCCTCAAAGGACCTACATTACAAAGGTCATTAATTAGTCATCCCCCAGGTCATCCTATATCTCCTACAAAACGATCGTGTTGACCCCCGGCCCTGGCAGCCAAAATGAAGTCAATGCACCCTTTGAAAACGAGGGCAATGAAATTTCAGGGGTTGATAATTAGCCTAGATCTCTTGAAGTCCGAGCTCCTTTAAGTCACACTAATGCCACATACTCTGCATTTGAATATGGTTGACACCAAGTAATTGAAGATTACTGCCATTGCTGTGGCAAATGGTGGCTGCTTTTACTGCAAATATGGTATTACCCTGTTGATTCTTACCACCCCTGCAGTACTATGATAAGACAGTTCCATCCTTGTACCGGGTAGTTATTCTTGCGGCTATCATGGAATTATGTTCCTCATTACCACCTACTATTTTCAATTTAACCTCATTCAACAGAATAAAGTCTTGTTACTTAATGGATTTCTTGCTCAGCTTAACATGATTTGTTGATTTATTCATGCATAAATCGTTAAAATGCCTGAACCACTGATAGGCCTACTCAAAAACTGCCAAGTATTCTCATGGGGGAATTAGATAACTTGACAAAAAAGACCGTAAACGCATCGATATTTAATGGTCTCTATGCACCTCCATCGGTGTGATTTTCAGAATTTCTTTTGCAGGAAGTGGAACCAATGGGTAAAGAAAGCGATCATGTCCACATCATCTCACTAACCTCAGCTACTCAAGTACCAGTGCGCATCGAGTACATGGATCGAGGAAATGCGTCCACTCCTTCTGTCAACCATCACGACTTTCCAGATGGTTCAAACCCACATCTACGTCTACTGTACAGACCGGGCCATTATGACATTCTCTACTTGTGACAGTCACTTTTGCATATCGTCGTAGCAACCAAGTCCAGGGATTCTATCGAGTTCTTTGCATTATTGATCTTTTTGGGGATGTTCATTCCTTATGTTTAATTTGCCTTTTCTGTAATCTCAAAAAAGTTGGCCGTCTTATGCTCTTAACATTAAAGGAATATTTGTTTGATCAGATTTATGTTCCCGATTTTTTTCCATCTTGCATTTGTGGTAAAATTAATTATTCTTGCTCTGTGCACCAATTGTGGCATCTTGAATGCATTGCAGTGATTATGCCACTACCATCCGTTAACTGCCATCCATTAACGGTGTCAAATTAGTTGTCCGAATACAGCCAAACCTGCTTGTTGTAACTACTTTTACTGTAACAGAATACATGGTACCCAGTTAGTACCCGCATCATATTAAATTAATTTAATAGTACACGATTTGAAAAGTCCCTCGAGCAGTTCAATGTAGGCAATTGATTAAGTTAATTACCAGTACAGTATATACAGTGCAAATCAAACTGTTTCTGCCACACTGTCAATATTCAAAATCGTCTGCTATTTTGAGCAGCAGCTGACTGCTTTTTAATTTAGCCAGTTTAACTGGAGCAGATTCTGGCAAAGACTTCAAACCATTTAGGATTTCTACCAGCCAATCTGTCGCCTTCACTTTTCTTACAAACTCGACCGAAACGTTCACATATTTAGTGTTATGTACATATGCTGCGTATAAGGACTCGGCCAATGACTGGTGCAACATTAAGGAATCGTCAAGAAGGGCAGAAAGCTGCCTTGTGAGATTTTCCACCAAACTACTTTTATTTGTTGCATTTGTTGTCTGTTGTTGCTGGAAACTGGCTACTATTTTGGGGACAGTTGTCTTTAGATGCACTGCAATACAGTTGGCAAAATGCAATTCATCTCTGTAGGTGTTCATTTCACCTCTGTCAAATAACCGAATTTCTTCCTCCTACAGTAGAAAAAAAACAACATTACACTATTCACTGTGCAAATATTACCATAGCAGAGTAATTGTATTTTAAAAATTATGTTACAATACAAACTGATTTACACAAGTTACACAAATTCTGTTACAATAGAAACATTGACACATCAGTTTAGTCACAAAGCAGTCACAAATGGCACAAGATGAAAATAAGTATGAAATTTAACTCAACACCACAAAATTAGGAGTGTTTTAAAATGACAAAAACGTCTCTTGATTTGCCATGACCAACTATGGCTATTCTCCTGTATCAATTTAGCTTCTTTAGTACCAAAATAGCATATATGCTCATTACTCAACCAATAAACAACTACACAGGATTATTAATTTCCTTAAACCTTCACCTCATCCAAATTTAATGGCTCCACATCATTTAGTAACCAGTCTAGCAATGTTGAGAATCCTTCAGGCAACCATGATTTATATCCATTGTTGTGTAGGTTAACGAAAACTTCAAGGCATAATCTTAATGCCAGGCTTGACTCAACATTTAGCCAATTAATACCACCTGCAAAATTAATATCAGTAAATAATTCACAAATTTATTTACAGCTTAACAAAAATTACAAGTAGATTTATTATATTAAACTGTGATTGAATTTTGAAATTAGCATGCAATTTCATTTTAGCACATTGGATATTTATTATAATTTAATTTAAGACAAGTCATATCATGAATCTGAAAATGTATATAAATATACTGTATGCATCTGCCTGACAGTAAAATAAAAGAGAACAAAAAATGTAAGTCAACATTTTTATTGTGCTACTTCTGTGGTGTATTTGCAATTTGAGATCTTGGCATTATTGGATACAGCCAATTCATTGGCAGTCTGAAACAATTATGATATGTAAAAAATCGTGCTAAGCGCTTATTATATCATTTAGTAATTAACTCGGCAATATAAACAATATCAACTATATTAATTCTACTTGGCAATATTAAGAAAAGTATTTCGATAACTGCAGTTTATAATAAATTATATAATTTTCTTTGAAGTTTTCTAAACCATGCATTGTAATTCAGGATTTATATAGTATCCGTGTTGTTGCATCACTTTAGAAAACTACTTGCAGCTCAAAAACATGGTGTCTAGGTTTGTTCACAACATATTAAGCTGCTGGTTACAATTACCCTTATGTACAAAACACAGTAGTATGATTATTGCCACATGCTTGGAATAGCACAAGAATAATCACACTACAAGCATTGAACACCATTTCATCCAAATGCCCAAAATTTTAAGTCTCTGGTAAACCTATACGTTTTTATAAAACAAGATAGAGAATATGTGCAAAGCAGATCACATTTAATTAGAAAAATGTAACACGGTAAACATAAATGTCAAACTCCTGTGCACTCGTATTGCAAAGTGCATTGAGCAGAGGATAATGCACTGCACAACTTGGAATTACCAATGGCTAGGGCAGCAGCTTTTCCACATTGCATATTTAGTAAATAAACAGTTACTAAAATATTAATTATTAAAGATAGAAAAGGCAACCTCTCAAAAGACAGGCAGGATGACGGCCAAATATGGCTACTAATCTGGAGGCAGTTTCACGAATTAAACAGTCTTCATCTTGAAGAAGTCGAAAAGTGATTGTCCACATCTTGTAAAATTGATGACCTACAAATTTAAATTAGTAATCATTACTCTCAGACAATATTTATAATGAGTCTGCAATTTTAAATATGCAAAGACCTGATTGATGTTTGGCTCAATAATTCTGAAGGTAAAACAAACAAAACTATTTACATAAATGCTGTGCAAGCAATTCAAACCTAGAATATCATCTGTGTCAACCAGCAAATGAGAAGCATTGTCAACGAGTATCTGGCAAGCAGCCATTCGAATGTCCGGATTCTGGTAAGAATTACTCAGTACTTCCATCAAATCACAAAGACAATTCAGCACCTCCTCTGATTCCACATCTTTCTAAAAAAACACAAGAACATTTGTACACAAGATTTGCACTAAGTTTTTTTGACCCTTTACCCATTCATTTATTTTTAACGTAGTGCAAAATGGCCAAGTATTCTCGGGGCAAACAGGAAAAGGGTTAGAGCAATAGTATGCACGTACTTGTCATGATAAATTTTGTTACCATGATCTATCAATAAAAACTTATAATAAACCATAGACACAAAAATGCAAATATCAGTATATACAAATACAACACTGGTTTTCCTCAGTCCTCATAACATGCTAGAAATGCTCACAGCTCCAAGCAATCTGATTTAAGGCTATCAGTAGAGGTGACAACGGGTACTGGTTGGAGTCCTATTATCCGGGCAATAAAATTGGGTACGGGTACCCGTGGAAACATGACCATATTATGTCAAACTCCTCCTCCGGTCACTGCAACTAAGGATAGAATTATTATTTGCAGGAACCAGAGGGGTAGTGTGACACCATTATGTCACTCTCACTTTCCAGTCCCTGATAGAATCATTAGTTGCAGCGACCGGAGGGGGAATGTGGTTATTTAGTTGGGCATAGAGATATTTATTTATTGACAATTTATATAGTGCAGTAGAACAAGGCTAAAGGTCTACAACAAAGAGCGCTTAACACAGTTCATATCCTATATTAAATAAGTATGTCTTCAGATATTTAATGAATATCCCAGCTGAGTCTGCTCCAGCCACATAATTTGGAAGAGAGTTCCACAGGGCTGGATAAGAGGCAACAACGGAGATTCTGCTAATTTGGGTACCCGGTAACAAAAATCTGAATAGGTACCAGGGCAGCTTTAAAAAATTACATCCCTAGCTATATAACTTCTCTTACCTTAGTAACAGAAATATATAACATTGGCACTAGAAGATTGATAAGCTCAAGAGCATAAGATTTCACTTCATCCCTTAAACATAAAATAGATATGCAAAGATAACTGAAGACATCTGAAGACATGCACACAGCATCTATCTGTAAAGCATCTGCAAGGAGATGATGAGCTGGTAAAGTCTAAAATCAAAAAGTTCAGACACAGCAGCCACCAGTTTCAATGTTTATCAACATTCAAGTTAATCTAAGGCATAAGCCCACTACTTCAATTTAACAACAGCTGAAATGATATTAGCAAATATAAAAAGAGACCATCAGTCTTGCATTAGAAGTCAATATATTTTTCTGCTAATCTAATAATGTTTGGCAACCTCAGACACTTAAGAGCAAAGCATATTTGTACACACAAGCACACACACATGCGCATGCACACACATGTACAGAGACAGTACCTCAAATACAATAGCACTGCCCTGGAAAGAGATCTAAAAATTGGAAATGTGTTACTTAATTACAAATTGTATGTCCTGAAACATTACAATTATATCTAAACTGAAAGAAAAGTTACCTCTGACTTATGGCCAGTAGTTGCACAATCTGCCTTATCTAGAATACAAATGAATGATTAAATACAAGAAACAAGAAGACACTATCAACATCTGTTAAGCAGCATTATTCAATAGTAAATTAACAAATCATGAAGGGTATTACATTTCCAAAAGAACATATTCTAGAGGCAGCCCATTAATGGTGAAGTTGATGCCTTGTTCTGACTCAGATGTTATCATGACCCTGGTCTTGCTTGCGTTGATTTCTAGGCCATACTTTTTGCTGATGCTGTTCAGTAGGTCTATTAATTCTTGAAAATTTTGTGACGCTGCTGTTATAGGCACGGTATCATCTGCACATCTGAGATTTGTAACTTTCTCCGATTCTTAGTTTATCTTTGTATTCACCTAATGCCTCCCTCATTATTATTACAAAAAATGTTGATAATTCAACATTTTTTACGATGACAAGCCCCTTTACCGTCCATTAAAATATTTCAAGCTGACACCTTGGCTATTTATTTCAGAGAAAATTTTCTGTCAAGAATGCTAAAAATCTTTTTCAAAGCTTATAAAAAAGTAAAGGAAAGTGTATCATTGGTCTGTTATGGCATCATTTTGTGAGTCTTGGACCTGAAATGGTCCTCTAAGGCCCTAAAATGTACCAGTCATATGTAAAAGTGACTTCTAACTTGGAAGGATAAGTAGCTGGAAGAATACATAAGATAAAAATAGAAACTGAATTGATAAGATAAAATAGAAATAAAATGAAAGGTACAAATCATCACTGTCATCACTGCTTTCGAGAATAATTTGCCTCACTTTGCTCTCCCTAAATGTACGCTTCTCTGTCATTTTGAACAACAGTAAATCTCGGTGCTGAAGACTAGCAGGGGGTCGCTCCGAAAAGCATATATTTTCTAGTTCTTATAAAACACACACACACAGAGTTTCCTGAGTCTGTATTGTTTATTTGCTGTTTAGCAGTTGGCTTCCAAATTGCTGCACAAATCCTGTTCAAACAAAGCATTTAACGATGGATAACGGTAAAGGGGTTAATAGTAACAGCAGAACTCACTGTTGAAATGTTCCATAGCTTCAGAAAATCTCTATCAACACTTGATGATAAAAGATGTTGTGAAAGTAACCTCAAAGCTTTTATTGCCTATAACAATCATGAAGTAAATTATATTGAACATATCTGTGAAGTCAAACATCACACACTGATAGACTAATCTGCGCTAAACATATGCATAGATATAGCTGTCTATATTATACAGTCAGAGGTGTTATTGGTGCAAAGAAAACAGCACACACTAAGTCTTGTCATAAGTCATCACCATTGTCATGACATTGTCCATGGAGTGCGTGACAGTATGATTTAGCTTGGCAGGCCTGACTTTGCATTGCAGATATTTGTGCTGAACAACCACGATGCAATTCTCTTCAAAGAATTGGGAAACTTCGTGAAATTATTACTATGATCCACATCCATTCAAAGGGGGAACAGAGACTGCCTTGGTCAAATCCATGTACTTGGACCAACTCCGTCTCAATTGAGGACGAGACTATAACTTAATCAAAAACTTGGGAAAGTTTGATGCATTAAACCACATAAAAGTCTACAAAGACCTCCTTATGGAAGCAACTGCCCGATACAAGGATAATGATATTAGACCAACACAGCGAGTCACAAACTACTTGAGCACCAGTACTCTCCCTAAGATTATCAATGTCCGGTATAAAGTCCAGTCATTTGCCATAAGCAATATGCCACAGACAGTGAAGTTTATCCTGCATCTATTACTACACTAATCCTATGAAAATATGTAATGTGATGAAAGCTGTCTTCATTGTGAATTCATAATTCAAATCCAATTCCAAATAGTTTACACTGAGAAGCCCAAAAACCAAATGCATAACTGAGGGCAAGAAAAAATCAATCAAACATTCAACACAGTCAACATAATTACCTTATAACAAGAAATTTGTCAACAGCCTCAAAATGATTTAACTCTGAAAAATTATGTGTTTTTACCAATGCCAGGGATTTTGAACTTTGCTGATCTTTATTCAGAACCAAGTAAAGCAGAATTTCTCTGATTTCCTCACAGTTAATAAGGCAGTCTTGAATTTTGTTCTTCTCCAGCACATCCCAATGCTGTGAATATTTCCTTTGGCAAAATGAGTCATCCGAACTGTCTGACTGACAGTTTATAAAAGTAAATATTATGAAACGAAATGCTTCAATCTGCAGATCGTACGAATTGGATGTCAGCAAGGATTTGATTAGTATCACGAGATCAAGCGAGTTGAAAAATCTTTTTTGAGTAAAACAGTCTAGAGTGAGTGATACAATGTCACACATAAACTGCAATTGACCTGGAATAGGTGACGGATCAAGTGCATCGTGAAAAGACAGAATTTCTGTTTTTGACTGGATTATTATACATGACCCAAGATAGATTAGGACTTCTTTCAATGGCTCATCGAGACCTGATGTACACACAGCATTCAATGCTGAATGAATATTCTTGGCGAATGAAAGTCTTGTAACGAAACAAGGATTCTGCCTAAATGTGAAAAACCATATAACAGGATAAATACTGTTTTTTAGGACAAATTCAAACAACAATAAAATAAAACACACAATGAAACAAATACCTATTTATGTTTAAGAACGTGACATTATTATCAACTGCAAACCTCGTAAGAATCCAGATCCTGTTCTTCAAATGAGGAATGACAACAGAAATGACAGACCTTTGCAGAGACTTTGGCAGTGTAGACACTGCATCTAAAAGACCTGACACCTAAATCCCAACATAAATTAACAAACAATGAGTCTTCAAAACACACTCAGCAATTAAAAGTCAATAAATCAAATAAAGCAAATCTTTGATAGTTTACTTATCCGATAGGCAGCATTCTCATACACACAGTCAGCACATAACCAAAATCGACAACAAACAAGCTCGAAAGCACCACTTCTACAAATAATATAGTTATATAGTTGCACATCCCCACACTAAACTACACATCCTTGCCAAAAACAAAAGACAATTCATAACAATATAATGCACAACTTCTATGACTAAAAATATGGAATTCATCTATGTCTGTAATGTGATTTAACTGCGCGCACACACACGCGCGCACATGTGCGCGTATGTTAAAAAACAAAACAATCTGATACACTTTAATTGATCATGATTATTTTTAAGTTCAGTGTTGGTGCTACTCACCTGGAGACATATCCCATGGAGCATATTCTGGCATTTGTTATCAGAATCAAAGGCAGGCAAGCTTTGCAGCAAGATGGAAAGAATATCGCCCAACTGTTCTTTTGCTACCAAGGGCACAATTGCACGTGCAGCCATCTGCCTAATTTTATAGACAGCACTCCCAGCACAGCTAAACACACACACAAAAACACACACACACAAACACACAATTACCAGTGCAGTAGAGTCAACTAAAGGTAGTTGCAAAATGAAATTCCAAATCAAAAGCTGTAACGATAAAGTAACTGTTTTGACCCCCTATAGAGAGCATTCATTCATTAAGGAGATCTCAAAAATCAGCCAGAGGAGAGCGAACCCATTACAGTAAATTAAATCATTCAAGAATCAAGAGGCTAATTGTCTCATATGCACTGCACCATAAGGAAACTATCTAAAATAAGATACAAGAAAACATACTAAAACTTGGAAATAAAATATAATACTCTGGAAACAATTTTATTGTGCCAATGTAAAAAGTAGTAAATTACAGCAAGAGTAAAAAATATACAACAGATAATAATAATAATAATAATAATAATAATAATAATAATAATAATAATAATAATAATACGGTTTAGAGTGGTTCAGCAGGATCTGTCCTGTGTGAGAACCAATAATATACACTATTAGACACTTGAGAAATGTTCACCTGATAACATAAGGAACCAGTTGCTCAAGGTCCAACGTAGAACTTGATCCTTCAGCCACTGACGGACACAACCGACCAAAAATCATAAGCACTGGATACAGACTAGGATGCAGATGAACCAGGTCAACAATTCTGCAAAAGAAAACAAAGATTCTAATTATGTAACATCATTGTAATAACTGTTGCACAAGCATCCCTCATACTGATTCAAATTTCATTTCATGAATTCAAATTCATTCAATCCAACACAATTTGAATAGAAAATGTCAACGCAAGCTGAAAATTAATGCAAAACCTCAAGTTCTAAAATTTGCAACCAAAATGTGCTTTGTCACTTCAAAAAAGATTTCCAAGAAACTTTCTGTACAAAATGGGACTTCTGTGCGGACTCTAAAGTCCTGCTGCTAGACATACAAATTAATTATCAAGCGCTTGATCATGCCAATTAATTATTACTTTGCTGCTGTCGTTGCCTCTTGCATCTGTTCCAGAAGAAATTCAAACAGGGACGGAAAACGACTGAAGAAAACACGTCCAGTGAGACTATATGACAAATAATAATAATAAAAGTTTTAATAATAATCAGTATATTTATCAAAATATTTATCACAATAATGATCTTAAAATAGTTCATTTTCAAATTATATTGATGCAAGATTTAATCTCTGCAGAAGAGGCAGAACAAATGAGAAATAAATTACTAAGCCTAGACATAGCATACAAGCTTATTAGAACACACATTTTGAAATGAGATAATGGCTAGTCTCATCAAGCCATTATTCCATTAAAATTGTTTAAACCAAACAAAGTGAGTACTGGTAAATAATAGATTTTGAGTTTCTAAATATGCATGTCTTTAGACTAATAAATTTTTAAACAAAATTATCTACAGAAGCAACAATACTTTCTACATCTTTAATGTCAAAATGTATTCATTTGCAAACTGATAGCCATTACATCTTACAACTATTCAAGACTTTCAATTAAACTCATGACTTCTTGGCTGCTGAAATTTATCAGAATTTCACTCTAGCTTAAAAGTTTTATGCCAGATAATTTCCTATAACCACCGACACGTGGAAAATACAAGTTGCTTTATGCCGAACTTCACAATCAGCCAATCTGCTTACAAATTTCTATGGATGTGGTCATGTTTTGTTGGTTTCACTCCAAAAATCCGAGTCATCAGTGAACTGAACAGCAGAGTTGAAGAATTTCTTACCTAAATTCAACCCAATAGCAAGTGCATAAGCATTAGCAAAATCAGCACCCCATCAGTTAACAGTTTTGAAATAACAGAAGCATTCGAAAGCTTTAAATCAAGTCTTGTAAACCAAGTTTGACAGAGCTGCAAAAACACAACATCAGCTTTAATCATTCTTTATTTACTTATTCACTTTCCCTAGTGCTGTTTTCTCTAGCTGATAAAATTTGGCGTGATACCTGAAATGTGATGCAGTAATGCCATTTTCAAGTTTACACCTCACAATCTGTCCCAAATTTTATCACAGTACCCATGATTTCAATATATGCCTCTTGCAAAACTGGTAACTCTAAAAAGTGGTAATTACTGTGCATAGGATAAATAACAGAAAAGCAGATTTTGGCCTATTCCAATTGAAGGATCAAGCACACCATGATTGCACTACTGCAGTTAGTTAGGTTCTACCACAATTAGTCATTATTTATCTGCAATTTATTTAATCAAATAAATATTTCCATTCCAATTTTCTTATACTAATATTAACAACCAACCGGCCAGAGTGATGACTTGTATCCAAGAATGGCTACTTTGATACCATCGGCTATGTATGGATAGACATCTTCACCAAGTCTTGTATCACGAAACAATGCCCTAAGAATATTTCTGGCATGAACCTAATCAAAATTGGAAAATCCAACAATTACAACTACTAGAACAACTTATAACAAGAAAACAGTATGAAAAATGTAACTGCTGACCATAATACAAATCCAAATATGATCAACAACACTGTCTGTTCAGCCATATGTGTGCAGGTACATGTGCATGTATGTGTAGGTAGATAGAAGCTCCTACTTATTCAAAATCAATAAATTAAGGAAGAGGGAATGGTTAATAACAAGAACTAATAACGTATAACTTCAATGGAAAGAGATGGAAAGAGATCAACAATGGAAAAAATAAATGGAAAAGTTTCATGTCTAGCTATTGCCACTATTGAGCTGACAGAAAGCAACTATGATGATGATGATGAATTATGTCTATCGGTCGTAAGTTAATTAAATTTTTTTATAACAATTCTATAATTGTCAGATTATTTAAAATGTTACCTGAGCCGTATTCTCTTTATTAATTGACTGATTTGCTATTTGCAGTAACTCAGACATTGTTTGCTTGAAAGACCTTCGACCCCTTGACAGCGGTTCAGTAGTAACAAGTGCCTGTGAAAAAACACAACTCAATAGCTCATATCACAGGAAAGAAATGCCAAAGCTTCTTCCCAGATAAGCCGAAGGAAATGCAATTCATTACAATAGCATCCCACAAAATGTGTCAAAAGACAACCAAAGAAATATGGCAGACAACATATTTTGCATTAGCAGCCTTACTCGACAGTTATGCATCAATTTTTAAATCAGCACATTAAAAAGAAGATACCAACTTCTACAACTCTTGAATCTTTCATAATTTTTTATGGCTTCATAAATTCAACTATTCACACTGTAAAACTCGCTGTAAAACTGATTCATGAATGTGAAACTGCAGGTATTATTTGCATAAAATAATGATTGCTGGTCTTGATAATCTTGGCAACCCACAAATCCATTGAAATCCCTTAATAATACAAATCTTATTTGGATGTATAATATACTGAAGTAGACTCCTTAAATCAAGTCTCCATAATATTAGCAAGTTGAATAAACTTATATAAATACTGTTTACATAAAAATATAATAAATCCAAGAGAAATCCATCCAAGTAAAGAACAGTGAGATAGGATTCAGTATTAAATGTTCATAATTAAGAAATTGAAACTGTAAGTTCAAAAACTAAAAATTTAAGGACAAACTGAAAACCTAAAAACATTACTTTGTTTGCATGCAACTTTGATGTTCTTGCATTACACTACTCACTAACATCATAAATTGACTACTACTAAAACACAACACAACACAGACAATAATTCTGATAAAATTGAAATCTTAAAGGCTATAAAAGTATTTGAAAGCCAATAACACAACAACATTACGACATACACACACAAGAACAGATTTTGCTGCTGCCAATTGTACATCAATTTACCTGAATGTAAAATGGAACTCCTGCACTACGACGAGTTGAGCAGAGTTGGTCGTCTGGGTCATGAACTTTAATTTTCAACATGACCTCGTTCAGCCAAATACTTGGAAGTTCATGAACACCTTCAACTGTGCAGTTCCACAGCATGTTCGTCATCTGAACAAATCCTGCGTATGCCAATTCAAAGGCTCCACGATGTCGAGACTCCAACAGCTGCTGAGTGAAGTAGGCTCCAATCAAATGAAGCTGCAGCAAAAGAAATTAAAACTACCCAATACAAACATAAAACCCATACATACACAAACTCGGAAAGTTTACAGCACGTGTACCTCTATGTCGGCCCAGAAAATATGGATATGGAATATTAATCACCAATACATGTAAACTTTCATAAGAAAAGTTTCATTTAATAAAGAATTGAGGAATAAGTTTTGGCTAAACAATAAATTGTCCTCAATTATCTTAATGACCCATTTCTGCATGTCAAGTCTGATAAATTTTCATTTTGGTCAAGAAGTAAATATGTCCATCATATTTGTTGATTTGATCATCAGCATTTTTCAGGACAAATGCCATAAAAATTTTCAAAAGTAAAACCATTCCTGAAGAATCATAGACACCTAAATTTGTATCAGTCTTCATTTTTGTCATGAAACATACTTGCTAAGTTACAAGTGATTAAATGACAAATAGTTTCAAATACAATGAAAATAAAATAAAAGAATAAAACACCACTAAACTATAAGTACCAAAACAAGACTTTAGGAGATTACCAGGATATAATAAGATATAGATATCATATACTGACCTGTTGGACACTGAGAAGGCCAGATGTTTGTTTCTTTTTATGTTCATCGGGATCAATAATGGGAACGGCAGACGACAATTGGCCAAGGACAAGTGAAACTTCTTTAATGCTACGCCAACCACAGACTACAAGATATTCTGGCATCAGTCGCACCTTGCTTTCAGGATCCAGTGGTACGTTAATTTCAGCAGAGTCACAATTATCCGGCACAAAGTATAAATTACTGTTCTGTTCGGTAGGAAACATCGGAAGTGCATTCAATTCAACAGGAATGTTTCCTTCAGGGCTCGAGTTATTGACAACTGAGGCAACGGCTGCAGAAATCCGAAAGCAGACGTCGATTAAACTGCTCAACAGATGGCGCCACTCATCCATGCTGATCAGCTGACTATCAATTAAAATGATACAACTAAACATCATAGGTAAACTGAAAATTTAACTAAAACAGCAAAGAAGTGAAAAATAATGTCACTCAACTGCAAGAGCAACTACAACCTAAAACATACGATTATCACAAATATAACTATAATAGAAACTAAAACAATATTTAATTAATCAATGGAATAATAATAATCAGTAAGCATAGAAATATTTGAAAGACTTGGGAGGCTAAACTTATTTATATTTTTGCCTGTCAAACAAGTTCCGGCAACAAATCAATAAGTTTTCCTAGTTCACTTCAAAGCAAATAACAAACAGTAAATGAGAAAAACCCGTTGACTATAAATTTATAGCGGCAATTGAAGCATAGAAACCGTAACTGAAAGCCATAACTGCAATATTGTTGCTTAAACCAACTACTTTGCATCAACAATCTAACCTATCAATGAATCAAATGTATACAGTTGCAAATAAAGTCTCATACCTGTAAGATACATCTCTAAGAATGTATCGTATGCAGTGCAGCGTGGGATACATAGGTTTAGTGGCTGCTGCAAACATCAGATTAGAAGTCGCAACAGTCACCTGCTCTTCTAGCAAATCCAACAAAATGAATGCCAGACAAAGTCTATTTCGTTCAAGATCAAAATCTGTGGATTCTTCAAGTGACAAAGAAAACAGATTAGAAACTCCAGCCTTTGAATAACCTTTCTGCTCTTTAAGAACCTCTGAAAAGTTTGGAACATTCACTAGGAACAGCAGGAGACATGCAGCCGTCGTACAGTCCTGTGGTCTCGGACTCTGAGCTAGTTCAAGTCCAGCAGAAAGCAAGTCACAGAGATGGCTGTGATCCTTCAAAACAAACACACACACAAGCACACACATGCACATACAGACATGCGCGCGCACACACACAAACACACACACACACAATTAAACAAATGTTTCTGTAATCAAATGACAGAATGCAACTGAATGAATTATTTGTTGAAGGCTGTCACTTGAAATTACATGAACTAGTAAGATTTCAATGTCATAAGCAAAGTCACTATGCAACAGTGCATAGACATCACAATCATCCTATACACAAATGTACAAAATGAAATTATATTAAAAATCAGAAATAAAATAGGCTGCCTGCAATTGGTATTAAAACATATTCAAAAGCATGAAGTTCCTATGCACAACAACAAAGATGAATAGAGAATTATCTGCAAAGTGATCAAACAATCCCACACATTATTGTCAATAATATTTGCTAATTAAGCATACATGTAACCTCACTCACTAAAAACAAGAGACAACGTTTCGGCATAGAGATAAGAATACGATAAGCCTCCATTTTGTTCTGCTCAAATGTATCATTGAAGCAGTTCATCAACAGCTGCAGTCTATTGGCAGAAATGGCTTCCACAAAATGAAATACCAGTCCATCACCTTCAACAAAATATTGTCAACATATCATTCCAAATAGTTTTAGAAAATTTTAGATAGCATTCAGTTAACTCAAGAAGTAATACCTCAGTCACCCAATGATTCACTATAATTAACAATTATAGGCAGACTAGTAGTGATATTGTTATTATTATTATTATTATTATTATTATTAGTAGTAGTAGTAGTAGTAGTAGTAGTAAACTTTAGCATCATTGTAATAGTACATCAGCACCAGTCGATGGTCGCTTCAGTAAGAAATCAGTCATGATCTTGTCCGTGGTGGTTTGCAGTTGAAATCCAGAGGTCAGTCCATACTTCCAGGTTTTGATTAGAAAACAGTATGCTTGAAGCACTTACTCGGTATGTCTTCATTTCCAATTATGTGAATCAACATGGAAAGAAGTGTAAGTGCAGAAGTTCGCTTCGGAAATGATCCTCCACAACGAAGAGCATCAAAGCACAAATCACAGAGAAAATGAAAGAATTTCTGCAACAAAATCAGTGAAAAAACTTACCACGGACATTCAATAAAGTATGCCGTTAATCATTAAAAACAAAATGGCCACCTATCAGCTTACTGATATCACCTGACAAAATCAATATGTAAAGATCTCTCACACCAACTAAATACATTTTAAACACAAATATACAATTAATGAGTTAATTCTGCACTGACCTCAGTCTTGCCTACTCCTATTATGTTCTAAAAAAATTATTGTTTCACTAGACCTAAATACGATGTAACACCACATTTCTCTGATGATGATGATGATGATGATGATGATGATGATGATGATGATGATGATGATGGCAGGCCCAATTGGCTTTCACCGTGCCAGGATGACATGAGCAAGGGGGTTTCCCTTTGCCTTTCTCACAGACAATTGTCACCAAGTAGGCACGAATGAGGATGGTTGCCAGCCTATCCATCACTGCCCTTCCTTCTGCTGAGTTCAGATAGCAACAAATTAATAGGTATTTATTTACACTGTATGCTTGAAGTACATCCTTAATCCAGAGAGTCTTTTCGCTTTCAGTCTGGACACAGCAGTATTGTCGATGAAGAAATGACCCACTGTCACGAAGGCGAATGAATAACTGCAATAAATGGTAAAAATCACTGTATATAACCCAGAATTACAGAATTTTTCTGACCTGACAAGATATTTTCAAGCATTTTTAGGTACCTGTAGGGAATTCTTTAGCACACACTCTGGCATATTTTGTAATTTTTTGGCTACAAGGATTACTGAGGTATGACCATTTTACCAAAGGTACCATCTACAGGATGGTTATGTTTGATGGCTATTAACTACTACTTGAATTAGCAAAATAAGCAGTTGACATGAAATACCAGCTATGTAGAGCTTTAAATTTTCAGAAACTGGGCTGAGATAGATGGTGATGTTAACCACCCCCTTAGTAGAAGATGTCATGAAAAAGCCCAGCAGCAGAGCAAGGGTTAAAATAAAATAATAAATAAACAAATGATAAAACTGAAAGAACACATATGAGAACTGTCATACAAAATCTATTCATTGAAAAGAACTATAGTGACATTATACTTTTTTCATTACGGCAACCAAATGCTGACGAAAAGCGGGCAACTGATCAGAAAGATTTAGTGAAAGAAAGAACTTAATCAGATCAAGATCCGCTGACTGAACAGTTTCAGTTGTTTTACTGTGCTCACACAGAAGTCCAATGGCATCCAAACGAATCTATTAATAAATAAAAACAAATTTCGTTAAAAATCAGAAGGTAGGTAACTGTAGGCAGGAAAATATTTTACAAAATTTCCAATTTAAAAAAGTCATGTCTTCAAATCCGTTGCTGCAGTTGCAGCAGACTGGTGCATTTTCTACCTGAGCATTGGTGTGGCAAAGAGCTTGCTTTATTAGAAGCTGTCCAGAAAAGGCATTCTTGAAATGCACGTCCTGCAAGCAATGAGTCTCCAGGAGTCCACTTGACTTGGCATACTTCAAACAGGTGATGAGTGTGCCAAGCTGTTCATCACTTGGTGCTATATACAAACAAAAAAAATTAAATCTACCACAAGGCAATGATGGTACTTGGTTATAACATTGATATGGAAGCTCAATTCAAAAGGAAGTCGTAAATAAAAAAACCTAACATTCAATCTGTCACAATCTATCAGTTGTGGGTAACCTGCAGCCCGTGCGTGGGCTGCATGCAGCCCGTGGATGACTTTTATGCAGCCCACCAGAGCACAAGTCAACATTTAATAATTTTTTGAAAAGGGCATTAACATTCCACTACGGCTTTTGGCTTATTCACGGCTAACCACAGCAAGAATGGCATGAGCGGGAGCTATACGGTATATATTTTATGTAATCGCAGATTATTTGATAAACATCTCTATGGTCTATCTATAATTCTATGCACTTCCGGAAGTCTTTATTATGGTTGCATTGTGTAAAATCTTTATAAATTTGTTTGAAATTATCATAAAAATAAGCTCAGATAAACGTGCTAAAACGAGGAAAATTGAAGAGGAACGTCGTTCCTTTCAACAAGAATGGACTGTGAAATATTTCTTTACAGATGTTAGAAATAAGACAGAGATAGAGCCATTTCTATTTTATCCATATAAGCAATAATTATATCTATCCAAACACAGACCCATTAACTTCAGGGTTATGTAAAGAGGATCATCACAATTTGAAGATTCAAATTTTTATAGCTCTTCCTTCATCTTTTGAAAATTTTCATTTATGCACTGCAAAATAATAATATGTAATGGTCTGATAGATGGTCTTTCGGTCAACTCATCTGTGACTAGATTATGCTTTTCTTCAGTTTATTTTTGGTAATTCTTGAAAATGATAAGTCAGAGTACTCACAATACAAAAATTATAATTAACCACAATTGCTTACAGCTTTAATTGATGTCACAGTTCATTATACAGTGCTCAATGTACAGGCATACATGTCATTGCTTTCATTTAAAATAATTTCACTAGTTTTCAGTTCAAACAAACTGCATCTTCTAATGGTTCTGAATGAACTAATATTCTCATTAGGCGTTCACATCAAACAATGCAACTTAACATATTTAAAAAACATATTTAAAACAAAAGAACCAACTTACAGAAAACTTGGGTCAGTTCAGCACAGATGTATGCCAGTGATCGCGGGCAAACTCTCAGTAGATTTGGTACAATGTACTGAAACAGAAGATTAATGCCAAAGTAACTTAGAAAATACATCAGAAGGTTATTAACAGATAAAGTGCATCATTATTAGCATTACTTTGCACTAATCAGTGCGCTCAGTGTGAGAGATACACATCTATACATATACACACACATATATGTATATGGTATATGATATACAATACACACACACACCACACACACATATATATATATATATATACACACACACACACACACACACACAGACACACACACACACACAATTGCATACTTTTAATATCAAATCAAGCAAGAGACAGCATTTAAACATATCACCTGCCTCGATACCATTGGACTTCTGAGATTCATTTCCTTTCATGAGCAATTTCAAAATAGGGTCAACCCATGTACTACACCAACTGGAAAATTTCCTTCCATCTTCAAGGTCTCCACAATCATCACGGACATTAATTTGAAGTTCTGATAAATGACTTTTGTAAAGTTTCTCCAGAAATTCACTAACCTAGAAATTGCAAAAACCATAACCAGTAACATCAGTCAATGGGCTGGAAAATATTTTTTATTGGCACTCTGTTAGCAACAAAATCAAAATAATAAAGTTACTATGTACCAGCTGCAAAGTAAAACAGACCATAAAGATTTGTCAAAATCCTCAACCAATGTCTTATCTCGCTACTGATAACAAAATAAATATGTCAACAAAAGTGTTGTCTCCATGTCAGAAAAGGTTAAAGAAGCAACAGCACTGCCACACAGCGGAATTCCATTGAAACAAAAGTAAAAATCAGACTAGAGTGGACAAGTTTCAAGGTTTTTAGCAGTAAAATTGCAATTTAATGAGCTCACTTATAAAAGACTCTGGACATTATGAAACATGCAGGTCTCTTGAAATCCATTAAATTGGGATTCTACTCAGTAATTGGCCATAAATAAATACAAAAGCATACCAGCAAATAAATTGCAAAAATAAATGGCATCCATAATTTGATTTCTTCAAAATTAAGAAAAGTAACTCAGAAAAATCTATGATAATGGTCATCTGCTAACAACTTCCAGAAATTTTCCTCCAGTATACCCTGATGAGGGAACTTACAATCATTTTTCTTATAATCAAATCTGAGGCTGAATACTAGGCAATATTAGAACTTTAGAACTCAATTCCAGCATCCCTCTGGCATTTACACTACAGCCAGACAACAAGCTCTCAGTCACAATAATTTCCTTCACTTCTTGCTACATCTCCTCAAATTTTTCTATCTAAATTTAAAGCATTTCTCAACAAATAATCATTTCCTCTATAGTCATAATGTCCCAACTGTGATGTGATGACCCTTTGGATGAAATTACCCTGTCTGACTGACCCACACCTTTTGGCTTAGAACTATTTCAAAGTTAGACTAAGTGCCTAAGAATAAGCAGCTACTGCACTACTACTTTCGAAAGCACTAAATGAATTAACAAGATTTTACTTAATTAATTACTTAATATTCAGTTATTCACAAGGATTGAATTTAAAGTGCTACTTAATACCCGACCAATAAGACTATTAGCAAAACCATCAATTAAAAATTAATAAAACAAAATGACACAAACTACACAGGAACATGTATGTGATTTCATACAACAGATTTCTACAGAATAAGTCAGCGGCCACTAAAACTTAATTACCAAGAGAAAATTTTGCAAATTGCAGGAAAATACACACATGGCATGCCGTAGTTTGATCTTGCACAGCATCCATTAGCAGCTGAGGAAGGTTGTTGCAGTGATCAAGAAAGGATGACGCTCCAAGCGCTCTCACTAGACAACTCAGAGGACCGTATTTGGCTTTAAGTGACCAATCCATCTCCAACAATGACCTCATCAGCTCCAAAAGACAGGCACTCTTATGAGGCTCTAGAAAAAGCAGCACACACACATACATACACACACACACATACACACACCATGCACCACATTAGCTAAAATAGTATGGCCAGGCAAAAAGGCATTTTAAGCCCCTTCAACACTCTCTGCAATTCAGAAAGACCATGAACAGGATACACGTCTGCATGCAGTTTCATGCACTTATCTATATCTCAAGTGAAACTGTAGTATTCTTGCTCTCCTTCCAACTAGAAGAGCTACAGTTCATCTGATACGAGGCACAAATACAACATTATAAAATGTCAGCATCTGAATTTGAATTAACAGAAAGAGTATAAAAAGAAATGACACAGGCAGAATTTTGAGGCTATGAGACAAACAAAAATAGTAGTAAGCTACATACATAAATGCCTCATATACATATTCCTTAGTTTATAGAGAAGAATCTTGTAATTATAATTAAAAAATTCTTTGGTGTAGGGTTATTCAGTGTTAAAAGTACCAGTTTGGTATTCTGAGGTACCAGTTTGGCACTTTTTTTAAACTGCCAGTTTGGTACTGATCAAGCAAGTCAATCAGCACAGAGGACTTGCTAATCCTTTCATTTCAATCACAAATATTCTTCAGTTTCAAACAACAAAGTGTTTAAAATGGCAAATGGAATTTTCTTTGCCACCTGAGAACCCAGGGATTGTTGTGTGAGTGCAGTCTGCGGTTAGCTACCCAAAGGCTGAGATATCACTCATATAAACTTTCACAAATGCTAGAGTCAATTTCCATCTTTATGCAAATATTCATTCAGGGATGTAGAGCACAAAAATTAATTGAGCAGGTTTACTTGTTCTAAATGTTGTAGTTCACAGTCACGGGCAAAAATTATAACATTAAACAATTAAGGACAGAGCCATTAGAAATCAAAAAGGTGATTGATGTACCTTTGCCTGCTGCTGCCAAATGACATCCAATCACCTGTTCAAAGATAACCTTTGCCTGATGTCGAACAACCTGCAGAAAGTCATAAATACTGAATATTTAATCAATCTCAGGAAAGATAACATGATAATAACAAAATCAGCCTTGAAATTTCAAATCATAATATTAACCAACAATTTCTCTTAACAGAAATCATTTTTAGTCTAGCAATTAATCAAAATAAAAGCAAGCAATTGACCTGCAGTCAGAGTTCCATTCAGTTTGACTAAAGCAAGCAGATTATGGCTAACCAGCAGAAAATCTGCTTATGAAACTTACATCAATTGGATCATCCCAGTGAAGTCTAGAATACTTCACCAGATTTCCTGGAAGATTTGCTGCACCGTGAAGTTGTGCGTGAAGATTTGCTTCATCACTACTTTCAGCTGCCAGACTACAAATTCAAACCAATCTAGTATTACATTCTAAATATTATAATGTAATGTAACAATGTAATGTAACAAAATATTTGTATAATCTTCTGAAAGATCACTCATTTACTGTATATTGACAAAGAGATAAGTTTTAAGTCGATTCAAAAAAAGGGCCATAGAATTAGACATACTGGCGTCAAGAGCATTCCAAAGGATAGGGCCAACTGATTCAAAACTTCAATTCAGGAACATGGAAGTTCGTGGCAGGGACTGAGAAGACCATTGGTTGTGGACCAAGACATGGCCGACCAGGGGATAGAGCTAAGGGGATGGAGTAGCTCTGAAAGGTAAGATGGAGTGGCACCATAAAGAGAGAGTGCAACCGCTCTCAACATACTGAAACTCAACTCGAGCAGGATAAGGCAGCCAGTGTAAAATAGATGTCATATAATCACTAATGTGATCACGTCTTGTGACACCAGCAATCACCCTGGCTGCTGAACGAAGAACCATCTGGAGTTTATCAAGTCGCACCGATGGAAGACCAGCAAAAAGTGAACCACAGTAGTCAAGCCTTGAGCAAATAAATGCATGAATCAAAGTAGAAGCAGATGGCATGTCTAGTGTACGTCGAATCACTCTAAGCTGGCGAAGATGATAGAAAGCAATTGCGACAAAGTGAGTTAATATGATCCATAAAGGTTAACTCAGAGTCAAGAATTATACCAAGATCACGGACAAAGGAGGAGAAAGAGAGGCCGGGAAGGCAGACTGCACAGACAAATGATCAATTTTTAAGAGCTGACCTCGAAAACCAGATGAGCTGAGTTTTAGCTGGATTAAGTAAAAGACGATTTGAGTGCATCCATGAATGAAGTAAGTCAGAGGCTTGAACAAATTCACACGAGTGATCTGCAGCGCATTAGTGGGGCTGGAATGTGAATAGGCCTGAATATCATCAGCGTACATATGTGTTTTAAAATTATATGGTGCAAACAAGCGTGCAACATCAGCAGTATAAAGTATATACAGAAATTACAACCCTGAGGGACTCCAAAGTGACTGGTACTTCACGGGAGTAGGAAGAACCAAGTGATGCAATCATCCACAGAGAGATAGGATTTTAACCAGGCCAGAGGAAGACCAGAGACACCAAATGAGACAGAGAGGCGCTGTAGAAGAATATCATGGTCAACAGTGTCAAAAGCAGCACTGACATCAAATAGGGCAAGAAGAGTGACTTCTGACCGATCGATGGCCCTATAGAGATCTGAGAGAAGATGCAAGAGAAGTGTTACAGTGGAGTGTGAGGCACGGAAACCAGACTGGTATTTCGGCAGCAAATCATTAGCCTCAAGATATGGAAGCAGCTGAAGAGTGACAACCTTCTCAAGGACCTTAGATAAGAAACTGAGGTTTGAGATAGGGCGATAACTTGACATTTCAGACTCATCAAGGCCAGTTTGCTTAAGCCTAGGCTTAACTATTGCCAGTTTCTGCGATGCAGGTAGGCAGCCTTCTTTAAGAGACCTATTGCAGAGTAACGTTAAAAAAGGCAAGAAACAGTCAATATAGTCATGCACAATAAAAGTCGGAATCGGATCGAGTTCACAGGTTTTCGTAGGCATAGAGAGGATGACGCGTCGAAGAACATCCAACGTAACTTCGTCAAATCCAACGTAATCCAACGTAACTTCGTCGAATATAATCTAATATTACATTCACAGCACTGTGCACATTTGACACATTGGCATTTCAGAGAATACACTTAATCAGGGGTCGAATTGAACATTTGGAAAGTGTCTGGTGTTAATAAAAATTGCTATTGTCAGGAGGTTAGGACAGGATGCTACAAGAAGTGACAATACACAGGCCTGTCAATAAAGCTCCAGCAAGTCACCAACTGAAAGCTGTTTCTGAATGCCAATATTCCACTTTATTAATGCACTCAACAGTCAATGTTACAATATCTGTATGCTTCAAACTCATGCCAAATACCTATTTGTTCTGTAAATGAATAGCACTGCTGCTAATTCAAAAATTACAAATTAAAACATCTGATCAATCATCCACCTTTCACGTTGGACGATGATGATATTGTGCCAACTACAGTTGCTCATCTCCTTGGCATCCCTCTTGATGAGGCATTTTCCTTCAACAGTCGCATCAGCCATCTGACTTGGAATTGCTACTATCAATTCTATAGGATTCAGACAGCTGTCGCAATTCAACTCAAGCGTGCATCTGTTCTGCATCGGATTGACTATTGTAACATTGTCCTCCTTGGCCTTTCGGACACTCGGCTAAATCGCCTACAATCGTAAAGCCCCTCTTAAGAGATAAGCTTCACTGGCTTCGAATTCCTGAACGCATCATCTTTAAGCGAAGTCTGTTCACCCGTCGAGCCTTAAATGACCCTTTCTGCCCTGACCACATCTCCTCGCTCATCTCCAGAACTACCTCCCATGATCATCGTTCTGGGCTTTGCTCAAGCAGTCATGTTCAATTACTCATTCCACCTACAGCCAAGACCATCATGTTTGGCTATAAAATTGGCTACAGGGGCAATTTAACTCTATGGAACTCATTGTCTGAGAACGCTATGGAAGCTAACTCTATTGTTTCATTCAGGAAGACTATAACGACAACTGCTAACCGCATTTTGGTTGCAAGAAGAACAAGAGTGCGAGAAAACACAAGCTTTGCATTCTTCTCTGAAACTCTATAAGCATAAGCAGAAAGATCTCACAATTGTTCATTAAATACCAAATACGATTTCCACTGGCAGAAAGAAAAAATTACAAACAATCACACCAATTTCAGAATCTTTGCAGTTTTTTTAACCTTAATATACAAATACCAACTTAAATAATGTAGAACATAAATCCACAACTGAAATTAATAGAACAGGTCTGGTAAAATATCACATAAATAAGCCAAAGGCAGCATTTTTTCATAGAGTGACATAAAATTTTGATCAAATCTATCAAAAGACGTAGCCCCATGAACAACTGTAACATTCATACAATTGCTATAGTTGCCACAAATGTATGACTTGAAACGATATACTTAGAACTTAAGGAAATGTCATACATTGGAAGGAGATCCAACAACTGGCAACCAGCAACATCCACGAGAAAAGTTTTCTCATCAGCTACATTTGCAGTCAACTCCCGAATATCAAAGACAGCTAAGATGCCATGGAAAATACAAATCCTGGATTGAACTGGAAGTTCAGAGAAGTTTTTTTCTTCCAAATATTTAACCAAACAAGTCTTTGAAGGAAGATCAGCATCACTCTCAGAATCCATAACAATCAAGTATTTGCTTGTCTTTTTAAGCAAAATAAAAAACACTTAAAATTAATCAGTAAAATAACTTTCATTTTTAAAATTTTGCAACAATCACGATGAGTAGCAAATGATGCACACCAAATAGCACTTATAATGCAGCATTAAATCAATGGCATAGCACTTATGGTCAGCGCATGGAATAAGACCAATTATAAAATGAGCAAAAAATATATAGCTATAAAACCAACCAATGCTAGAAGATTGTCTCTAGTTAGCCACTTGATGAGTAATGGAAAGAACATTCCGGCTGCTGTGTGGCAATCGGTTATAAAAGAGTCTAAAGAAAACATCAAAGTGGAAATATTATATTCAATCATGATGCATGCTGCAAAGACCACTTATATCAAGGCAAAGTAAGCATGAAACATATGGAAAGATCAAATTTCACATAAATGACTGAAATAAATTTGGATTTACTAATTAAATCTAATATTAAACAGACACAGAACTAAATATAACATATTTATCTTAACACTCTATGAGACTCTGGTAAAAATTAATATTTAAAATAATAAAAATACAAATAATAATATAAAATATCCTGGTTGCAGTATAGCAATCAGTTTGTAAAAATATAAATAATGTAATATAATAAATATACTATATATAATAATATAAAAATAATTCACTTAAAGACATGAAATAAAAAGGAAAAGAAAAACTCCATATATTACCATCCATAAGAATGTGATAGATGATATCAATGATGTTTTTAATGGTTGTCTTAAAGTCAACATCATTATTATCCAAAAGTGCTATTGATCCTGGCCAGTTAGACATCGACTTCTGAATGATCTTATTGAGCAGCTGAATTGCTAGTAAAGTATCTGCCATGACATTATTCTTTTCTGTGGGGCTGTCACACAATCTAAACAATACATATACAGCACATTCAACTTAAGAATAAAAACTTTGCATCAGCTCTTTGGGAAATTCAGAAACCCAAATGGTTTACCAAAACCATGTAGCAATTGCTACTAGTGAAATATATAGTTTACTGCAAACACTCTGCCTTTTATGAAGTTAATTTTAACAAGACAATCTTCTACAAATACCACTGCCATATCGGAAACTAAAGACATGTTTCAAAAACATAAGAAATAGATAGTAGTAACAAATTCACATAATAAAAAAGTTAAACAGGCTAGCAACTAGCGCTAGCAAATTTTACATATATAAAATGTGATATCCAATACAAATATCACAACTGAATAATAAATCCAATAATCAAAAGTTGTTGCCCTGATATAGACGAGAGTTTGCAACAATCTTTTAATCAAAATAGCAATTAGCTATAAACACATAACTGCTACAAGAAGCAATGATAATAGTTAACAAGTTTACCTGATTTTTAAGAGGCACTGTTGCAAAACCAATGAAAGAAAACAGAGAACTGAAAATCAACAAACATTCGCATAACTTTGTGCTCAAGTACTACAAAATAAAATGATCTATAAAACATAAAACATGAAAAGCCTTCATTAAACAGCTTTGTAGCAGTTAAATATCCCACAATATCACGGATACCGGTACTCATCAAGGTTTTGATCAACAAGAGCATAAATGCACATTGAAAATTACTTTTTAATGACACTAACCTTGTATCAGCCAATTATTAGAATAAAATAACAGTACAGAATTAAATGTATTTGAAAATACTAAGCACATAAATATCATGGAAAAATACCACAGAAGTTGCAATCGTGAAAGCCATCTCCTACAAAAAATGACCATTCAAACTTACATAACAGTGCTATAAACACACACCTTACAGCATTCTGCATCTAATCAGCAGAAATCACTAAGATTGAGAAAAGCTGGCAAATTAACATTGCAGTTGATTTTTCATTTTTTAATCAATAGGAAATACTTCTTTCACCTGATTTATTTGGAAATGAGGATTCCATTGAATCTGAATTATTTTGTAATTCAAATGTTAAGTCATTCTCTTTTGCTAAACCTTCATAATAGCAAGTCTAGGCTAAAGCATGAGAACATTTCTGGTGCTATCCTATGATTTGCTGTGAATGTCAGAGTGAACTGTGAATGTTGCATTACTGGATTATTTTTTAACTGCTTTTAATTCTGCAATAAATCAACAAAAACAAAAGTGCTCACCAAATGTAAAACTATCGTACAGTAAAGAGATTTTCATAAGTGCATTTTGGACAGCATTGGCATCAGCCACATCCACAGCACAGATCAGTCTTACAAATTCCTGAAGCTTTCCATAAATAAGTGAATGCCAAAATGTGCAAAGAGAAGCCAGTAAACTGTAAACACAAACACTCAAATTTACAAAACTCTCATTGACTACCTAAAACATATTCAACTGTGGCAATTCCCTTCTCCCAGGTTTCTGTGAAACTACGTGTGATGAAGCCACTAAACACAAAGATCAAAATTAAGGCTGTGGAAATTAAAGATTAATTAATCGACTAATCATTAATTTATTTTAACGATTAATTTTTTCATTAACGATTAATCGATGATTTTTTAATTTGGCAAGACTGTTCTGTGCAGAGAAGCAACCTCAGTTCTGTGTGAATGACTATTTAGCTCTGCTGGTTTCATTGTAAGTAAGACACGTTTGTCACTTGAATCAAACACTATTAATATGATCGTGAGCTTGCGTAGTTGGTTATCTGATGACATTTGAGTGAGAAAACGCTTGTGACATTTACTCTTTTTAACTGAATTTTATGTGAAATATCACATTTTTGTCAATAACTGTAACTATAGAAGTTTTATTTAATTGAAATTAACTAATAATTAATCGTTAATTTCTCAAAAGTTAGCTATTAAAATTAAGTTAATTACTACTAGCCCCAATCAAAATATTTCATGCACATGAAGTTTGTAAAGTCACAATATCCAACCTAGAAATAGCCTTTGCTAGCTGATTCTTTACAGGTAACTCGCAAAATGCATCCAGCAACATTACAACTATTTTGCAAGACCGATCATCTTGATCGCCCTTACGAAGGACACTGGAAATCTAAATCATGATCAACATAAAACATCACAACAACAGGAACATAGGAAAGAAAAATACAATCTCATAAGACTGACAGTCTCAGATGAGTTGGAGAAACTCATTGGACCCTGCTTTGTAATATGAAAAATCAAATCTCTATCCTACACTTTGCTATACAATGAACACTGAAATTCAACACTGCAATTGAATGAAAGGAAATGTCAATAGAAATGTTTATTCATGAGTTACTGAAAACAAAATTAAATTCCTCAATTTGTTGGAATTAAATGTCAGACCTCTTTTAGGGTTGACAACTGAGAAGGAAGATCAACAGCATCCACAAATCTCTTTATGGGATCCTCAGCTGACAACTCTACATAAATTACATGCATTGCACAAAATAACAAAATGCATGAAATCTATTAACACACAGTATTGTTGTTTTTACACACAAAATCTGATATCAGTCAAGTAATAACGCTGTCTATCTACTTCTCTTTTCCATATATTACCCAAATTCTGCCCAATCTTGCTGAAGTGACAGGAGTCCTAGTCAGGATAAATGAAGAAACCAAACTATAAAGCAAACAGAATGCCTTTATCTAAAATGCATCGGAACAATACTAATAATTTCTTAACTTACTCTGAAACTTACCTGGTACTCCAAGATTTACAAGAACTCAAAATACATGTGAAAAGCTACATGCACGTTTACGGTAATTAATTAATTTGAGCGAGAAAATGCTTGTGCCATTTACTCTTTTTAACCAAATTTTACGTGAAATGTCACATTTTTGTCAATAACTGTAACTATAGAAGTCTTTTTATTTATTCAAAATTAACTGCTAATTAATCGTTAATTTCTCAAAAGTTAATTATTAAAATTAATTAATCATTACCAGCCCTAATCAAAATACTTCATGCACATCAAGTTTGTAAATCACAGTATCCAAAAAATCAATGATTTTAAACAATAAATTGACGTACAAAAATAATTAGTCATCAAGAAAGGCGTAATAACAGCATTGCTTCATAACCATGATTATTCTCCAGCCAGGCGGGAAGTTAGAAGAGTAATAACGCTGGACGGTGGAGCAGAAGGTCGCAGGTTCAATCCCTGCAGGAGCCCTAAGGTCGACTCAGCCTTACTCGCTAGAGGGCGGTGGTAAACTGAGGAGCAGCGTTAAGCTGCAAGGTAAAACGTGGGTCTGGGGAAAGTAATGGTAACCTACCCCAGATTAATGGTTTATACCACCAACATCGCTGATTGCCCAGGCCGGAGATAAGCGCGGAACCCAACACATGGACTCGAGTACGGGATCTACCTTTACCTTGTTACCTTATTCTCCAGTCAATTCCAAACTGTTCACCTTCTTACGTACTTCTTGGGACTGAAATGGCCATTTTATATTCTGGGTTTGGCGTACCAAAGGGTAATCCTGCTGATCAATAGATTGGTGTCACTGGTAGATCTTTTACTGATAATGTTAGACTCGACAAACATAATGAAAATTTATGTCAATTTCTTTGATGCTCATAAAAGCTGAATGCCTATGAATTAGCCTTTGCTCCATTGCTTTTCCATCGTACTGCTTTGACCAATCAGTTGCTGCATAAGTTTTGATAACCATGAGCTGCTGCTCTCTTATCATAGTGGTCCTTGGTATACAACAACAATCAACTTCACTGCCTATATCAGGAGTATTCAACTGCCAGCCCGTGGGCCAGATCCGGCCTGCCAGGGTGCGTTTAAAGACCGTATCCGGTGCCACACACCGAGAAAATAAGAAATTATTCCCGTGGTAGAAAATCCGCAGAGATCAGTCCACTTGTGGCAGGTGCTAGGGGTGGGTCGATTAATCGAAATCGTAATCGCGATTTTTGGAAAAATCGTAATCGAAATCGACACGATTATTAAATAAATCGAAATAATCGATAATCGTCGAAAAAATAATCGAAATCGCGATTATTTTCGATTATTCCAGTAAGTGATATTATACAATATTTCCGATTCAAAGAAAGATCAATTTACCGTTGATTATAAGATTTTCATTGAAAATGGATTCAATAGCGTCTAAAGACAGGTACCATCTTTCTGGGTTTGACAGCAGCTTTCGATACGGTGTGTCAGGTGGGTTTAATGTACAAACTTTCGCTCAACTTGCCACCCTGGTTCTGTCAACTTGTGGAATTACTCATCTCTGACAGACGGTTCTGAGTTCACTTGGGAGATGTCAGCTCCTGGAGACGTCGACGAAACGGTCTACCATAGGGTCCAGTTCTACTCTAGCCCCCACGTTATTCAATTTGTAGGCCTATAGGCTTACAAACGACTTAGGCCTACCTGATACCATCAGTAAGAAGTTTGGATACGCTGACGATATCGGTCTTGCCACCCAGGCTCGATCCTTTAAGGAGATTGAAGCTAGACCAGGGTTATTTCTAGGATTGTGAATTGGGGTGGGGTGTCGGGAAAATCTGGGGTGTGTTTATTTCTAGGATTGTAGGATTGTGAATTTGGGGTGTCAGGAAAGTCTGGGAGTGTCGAAATTTGGAAGTCTCTACCGAAAAAGGCTGACAAGCAAAAAAACGTTATAGAGACTCACAAAACGTCTGACAAGCAAAAAAGTCATCCGAGGATAAAAGTTGTGGGGTGTATTTCTCCATTTGTGGGCAGGCCCCTTCAGAGGCTGAAGGAGGCCCAGGCCAGTTTGAATTTCGAGGCCTCTCCTAGCCTTCCCAACAATTAAAATTTTGACAAGCGAAAAAGGTAATCACCAATTTTGAGGACCGCAGAATACCTTCCTAGCTTTCCCAAAATCCCAAAATTATCAACAAGCAAAAAGGTCATCACCAAATTTTGAGGCCCCTTCTAGTAGTAGCTATCTAGCTTTCAAGCTTTCCCAGAATTCTAGACAAGGAAACAAAGAGAGGCCACCAAAATGATGGAGGCCCGGGCCGAATGGCCATCCTAGCCCCCCTCTGAATGGGCCTGTTTGGGGGTGTTCAGGGCTAATCACTCCTCTCCTTAGAGATCGACTCCACTGGATCCGTGTTCCACAGCGCATTGTCTACAAGCGCTGTTGGCTTACGTTTCGGGCTTTACATGATCCACTCTGTCCTGATTATCTAACTGTGCTTGTACGAAGATCGACTGTGATCAAGAGGAGATCGGTTCTTAGGTCCAGTCGGAGAGTGCAGTTGTTGGTCCCTTCCCCGTCCAAGACCCCTAAGTTTGGAGAAAGATCATTCGCGCGGGGGAATCTCGCCCTGTGGAACTCTCTTCCAGACAATGTGACTGGAGCAGTCTCAGCTGGACTTTTCATTAGAAATTTGAAGACACATTTATTTAATATTGGATATGAACTGTGTTAAGCGCTCTTGTTGTAGGCCTTAGCCTTGCGTACTGCGCTATATAAATTGTCAATAAATAAATAAATAAATATGCATTCTGTATGCATATCATTGTCACATCACCAAATTTTAGGGGGTGTCGACCTCAAAGTTGGGGTGTTGGAGGTTGTTAGGGGTGTAGAATATCCCTGTTGAAGACCAACTGAACATCGATACACAGAGGATTACCGAATACTGTAAAATATGGCGGGAAAGCCAGTTTCTAAAGGTACTGTGAAATAATCGAAATCGAAATCGCGATTATTTAAAAAACCGTAATCGTAATCGAAATCGTAATCGTGAAAAATAATCGAAAATAATCGTAATCGTAATCGGAAAAAATAATCGTAATCGACCCAGCTCTAGCAGGTGCCTGTCGATGGTAAATAATTCAAGCAGTGGTTTTATAGAAGCTGAAGCATTTTGACTGTATTATCGACACCGAGCACGACAATCGCCACCTTATTATCGCTCGTTACATATCGTGCAATTTTATTTTCACAAACCTTTCAGAAATTTCTCCGAATCTTCCGACAGCACAAGATCAACGGCGGTGATGTCCTTACGTTTCTTAATTCCCATTCTACTTTAATTTGTTTTCGTTCACAGAGTTACAAAAACAGAAACCAACGAATGCAAAACGCAAACATACGATTAAGCAAGTAAGTAAAATTATTGTAAATTTGTGTAGCGTTTAGTTATTGTCCGCAGTAGCTGCAATGCTTGTGCGTGTTCATATTCTTAGGCATAGAATATATTCAGGTTGGAAACATCTAGAATCGCTTTCAAAATCGTTTCAAGCATCGTCATTTCTTTTTTAGACTGGAAAATTTTTTACAGGCTGACAACTTGACAAGGCTTTCCGAAGTTCCCACTTGATTTGTCTCTAATTCGGATTGGATTTGGTGGACACTGGTGCGCCATCGACTGGCCCTAGGAATCATGACAGTGGCACCATAAGTCCATAACTGTCATAACATTTATTTATCGACTGTTGACAGTGGCGGCTCCACCGGGGGGCCAGAGGGGCCCGTGCCCCCTATTGTGTGTCTGGCCCCCCTAGTGGCCCCCAGTTGGGACCCTATACTTAATGCTACATACATTAAACAACAAATGGTTGCCCCCCATGATTAGAAGTTGCCACCCCAACGGCCCCCCACTTGTCAAATCCTAGAGCCGCCACTGACTGTTGAGAATTTTTCACTCGTATTAAACACTGTGTTTTCATTGTTAATATATAATATAACAAGGTTTAAGGTGGTTCAGTAGGGACTGCCCTGTGTGAGAACCACTGTAATAGTTAATGGATTTGATTTGGTTAATGGTTAAACTATTCTAGTTATTCGTTAAAACATAGGATTCGTCATCATAAGTTAGAGCAGCTCTGTATGCCTGCAGCCTAATAAGTAGGGTTGTGAGTGCGGAAATTTTCCAGAAATTCCGCAGAAAATTTTCGGAAAAATACCGTTTATTTTTCCGAAAAATTTTCAGAAATGTTCATTACTATTTATTACTAATTTACTATTATTATTATTATTAAATTTATTATTATTATTATTATTATTATTATTATTATTATCATTATTATTGTTATTAGGCCTGCTAGCCTACTACTACTACTACTACTACTACTACTGCTACTGCTACTACCACTACTGCTGCTGCTGCTGCTGCTGCTGCTGCTGCTGCTGCTGCTGCTGCTGCTGCTGCTACTGGCTGCTGCTGCTGCTGCTACTACTACCACTACCACCACTACTACTACTACTACTACTACTACTACTACTACTACTACTACTACTCATTTGTTAGGCATTTGTTAACAACAAAGCTAAAATTGTAGAATCAGTATTTTCGGTAGCTGCCAAATTAATGCTTTTATTCATTTTTTTTCGTAATGTCACCTATAATTTCACTGATATGAGCGCTAATTAACAGCATACATGAACTTACGGTAGCAATCAAGACTCAAAAGTAATTGCCCCGGTATTTAATTTATGAAATTTCATATCATGATGGTCAATTTCTAAAACGTTGTTTTTTATCAGGGATAGATATAAATTAGTTGCTAAGGCACCTTGGTAACAGATTTTGGCGGTTTATTTAATAGTTGTATTTTTGATTATATGTGCCAAAACACATAATAAAACTGTGGCGACCCCGGCGGCTCGCGGTCTCGTAGCGCTGCCGGCGGTCGGGCGGCCCCCAACGCCCGCTCGGTCTCCCGATCGCCATCAGCCGCCGACTCTGCCTGATCGGCGGCGTCAGTTCCCTTTCCGGCTCTCCGACATCAGAGGGGGTGTCCGCGGCTGCCGGGCAGGCAGCACACTGAGGACGGCCGATCCTCAACATAGGGTTCTCGTTTCCCTCCTCTGATTCTCTATCCGTTCCGGCACCGGCCTCGTCCGAGAGACCCTTTAACTCATGCCTCTTATCGCTGGCCACCGCTTGGTCTCGGCGCCTTAAGCGATTGCGATAGGTACTCCTGGTCTCTGGCTTCGACTTGGCCCCACGTCTCTTCATTCTCGGCAATCTAGCCGTCTTCCGCTCTCTTATAGACAGGCGGCGTTGTCTCTTTGCTTCCTCACGCTTTCACCAAACCCAAGGTTATCCGTACCTGAATGGACGGCGGTCCACTCTTTTCCTGGCCGTCGATTCACTCAAACGATCTCCCCGCGCCTTTACGACAGGCGGGCGTCTGTCTCCTCCCTTGGCTCAGAATTGACCTCCTGGGCACTAACGTGACCTCAGGTAGGCGAGGTTCATCACAGCCAAGGCTCACCTTCACGGACAGTGCGCTGAGACTCCGGCGTCACAGCGACTTTCAAAGACACGGACACAACTTGCCTGTATTGGTTTATTTTTATTTATTAATAAACCAAGCAACAATGACAACAATGGCTACAGTGGCAACACTGGTAACACGGACAAAGACGCGCTGACTAGACGCAGTCCGGCAGCCACAATAACTAGCGCACAGGAACTGCAATCGATAGTCTTTGATACGTCAGTATGAAACGATAAGCTTTAGCACTTTAAACGGGCTCCAAATACTCGCTTTCCAATCGCTGTGCTTTCTTTACTCTATCGCTTCACAGTATAAGCGGCCACACTGCGAAAAAGTACATGTGATGTTAGTGACTGACAATAACTAAAATTTTCAGAGTTTTGAAACTTTTGACGGACACTTAGGCGGATTTTTCGTCTACAGTCTGTATTTCCGCGTAGTTGCCGTCAATAGGAAAAAGTAGGGACTTGCTTAAGAACGTTTTCCTTAGCGGTGATCAGGGCTTCATCTACGGCTAAGCGACGCGGCAATCGCTCCTGCTAGATGGGCGCGCGTCTCAAGCGGACTTTAATTCAACAGCCGCCCGCGTCCGCCTAGTGACGCGGGCTACCTAAATTCCCATATTTCGGAGATTTTCGATTTTTAGAACTAGCCCTTGAGGGCGCTCGCTCCCCCAAATGTCCCTATCTATGCTTTTTATCCGTCATGAAGCTTAACTTCGGACCCACCCCCGGGCGTCGTCGGCAGCGGCGGCGCGCTTCGCCGCCGGCGACGCGCATCGCCGTCAGGACCTTGTTCCCCGGGCGCCGCTCCTTAGGCGGAATTTCAAGCTGTAGGGCCACGTCCGCTTAGATGCCGTCAGAGCAGGACCTGGGAGGCAGTGTCGTCGTTATCGGTGGTAAGCGACCCCGTCTACGGGCCCAGCCCTTCGCTAACCACCCTGGTAGTCCGGGCGCCGATGTTCAGGCGTACGCATCGACTACACAGCCGGCCGACCGCTGCGTTCTCTCTCCTTCTTTCCATCGCTCCAACCTTCCCTTCGTCAGCAGCCAGCCAGCCGCCGTCTCCGCGCAGCCTCTGTCAAACAGGCGACGGTCTTTCAGCGGCCAAAATCTCTAGTTGCTAAAGACCGAAGGCTCGGGAACCATAAGTCGTTGCCGGTTTATACAACTTATCTCTCGGTCTTTGGGCGGCCGTGGCGATTCTAATAATTTTACCGAAGCCTTAGCGTCTTAGCCTAACGCGTGCTCTGTCCGTTTTACATGAATTAAAACTTTATTAATTAATTAACTAACAAGTTATACAGTTAAGCAATCAATAATAATAATAATAATAATAATAATAATAATAATAATAATAATAATAATAATAATGCTATCTGTGGCACATGGTCGCCACACTCTCCCCTGCTCACTTGAGATGCAAAGCATCTCTGCAAACCATGGTGATACGACACGACAGTCGTTAATTTAACCTCCTCTACTTAAGATGGCCAAGAGTACCAGGGTCTTAACTCACTGGGACAACCCGTGCAGGGAAGGGACCTGAACTCCGCGGGAACAAGTCATCCGCTTCTGCTTCCCCCTACCTACCTACCCAGGTAACTAGAGAAAGGACATTAGTGGTCTCTGCGATACTTAAGCCTCCCCTGACGTGCAGAAAGGGCGAGGAGTTTCACCACCGTCACCGTTTCCGGCACCCAAAGGACATAAAAAATTTTAAAAAATAAAAAATAAAATTACAAGAAACAATCCTAATTAAGCGATTTCCTTTGTTCGCTTAATATGCTATTTAAATTAACATGACTTATCTTAACAACTGCAGTTAAGCGGTGTTCTTTTGCACGCTTAACTCTAGATTCAATAAAGAAAGCAATGACGACGATGCACAATTATGCAGTAAAATGCACAATATGCGAACAATCAATATATGCAAGCAGTGAAAACTAAACAGTTCAGCGATTTTCATTAGCTGGCTAAACCTAAGCCAAGCGCGTAGCGAATCACAAAATAGCCAATTAAGGCGATAAACTGTCACAACTAAGCAATATCAGTTCACCATAAAACATTTAAAGACTAAACAAACACGGGTAAACAAGTTAAACAGTAAGAGTCTGTCTCTCTTAGCAAACAATAGAACGTTCCAACAAGCGCAATGAAGCGTCCATTCGCTGACGTTCGACAAAGTTCGATCCATTGAATCGCGGGGCGTCTCGACCGTCTCTAGTTGCCATCTGAAGTCATTGTTCCACAAACGAACCCGTCCAACCAGCGAGGTGGACGAGATTTCCGGGTCCTGCGATCGGTTTCAGCTCTGACTTCAACCTCATCGTCCGCTGAGAATTCCGGCTCGGGGTCTTCTTTCGCAGACTCGGTTGTTCGAGGTTCATTGTCACCGCCCAAAGGCAGTTCGATATCCGACAACGTTTCCGTTTCGACGGTTTCAGGTAGCCACGACTTCGGAGCTTCCCCTCGGAACCGTTTCAATTTATCCACGTGCACGATCAAAGGTTTCGAAGTGCGACCTTTCTGGATTCGATAAAGTACCGGGCCCAAAACGGTCACAACCAAGAATGGTCCGGTAAAGAATTTGGCCCACTTTGCTTTTCGCCCCGTAAGCACTCTTGGGTGGTAATAGTAGACCCAATCACCCTCTTTGAATCTCGCGGGCCTCACTCTTAGGTCGTACGATTTCTTCCTTCTCTCGAATGTTTTCTGTAACTGGTCTCTCACCAACTGGTACGCATTATCCATTATCTCCCGACGGTTAGCAACGAATTCTTCCACATCGGTTTCTCGGTCTTCCGTCGGAGACACAAGTAGATCGATCGGTGCATGGTTCTCTCTACCAAGGAACAGAAAATTCGGTGTTCTCTTGGTCGATTCGTGTTCCGTAGAACGATAGGCAGCCATGACATACGGTAAATGAACGTCCCAATCCTTCTGCCGTTCAGACACGACTTTGCCCAAGAGCATGTTCAGCGTACGATGGAACCTTTCGATAAGTCCATTCCCGGAAGGATGGTACGGGGTCGTGCGTATCTTATCGATTTCCATTATTCGACACAGCTCTTTGAACAGAGTTGATTCAAAACACGGACCTTGATCTGTCAAAATCTGTCGTGGCATTCCAAATCTGGAAAATACGTGCACCATAAGAGTCTGAGCCACCGTTGACGCTTCTTGATTTCTGATAGGGAGCGCCTCGGCCCATCTCGAAAAATAATCAATAGCAGTCAAAATGTATTTATTCCCTTTATTTGATACGGGATGTGGTCCCGTAATATCGATTCCAAATCGTTCCATTGGTTCGCCAACAAGCACTTTCTGCAACCTCCCTTGCTTTGGCGGTTTCTCTCTACGATATCGCGCACAACGGTCACAACACTGACAAAACCGTCTCATGTCTTCCTTCCAGCCTGGCCAATAGGCACGTCTTTGTAGCTGACCAAGGCTTTTTCGAATACCAAAGTGACCTCCCGAGAAACTTGCATGCGTCAGTTCCATAACTTCGTTCCGTAGGGTCTTCGGAACAACTAATTGCCTTCGCAAGACTCGGTTTTCCTTTCCATCAAGCCAATCACGGTAAAGGATTCCATTAATAATAGACATCTGGTTCCAATGGCTAAGTAGCGTTTTCAACTCACCGCTCCTCTGCAAGAAAACTTCCTCTGAAGGGTAGCTTTCTGCTTCTTTCCAGCCAACAAGGGACGAGATATCCCGGTCTTCCAGCTGCTTAGATCGAATACTTTCCTTGCTCCATTCGTTCCAAGCAGATAGATCTGCCTCTTCCTTCACCGCGAAAACCGCTTTGATTCGATGGTCAGTTTCTTCAGGGTTCTCTAACCCATCGTGCGGTATTCTTGACACCGCATCCGCGTTGCCATGCTTTGCTCCCGATCTATGAATAATTTCAAAATCGAATTC
Source organism: Metaphire vulgaris (assembly GCA_018105865.1). Taxonomy (NCBI): domain Eukaryota; kingdom Metazoa; phylum Annelida; class Clitellata; order Crassiclitellata; family Megascolecidae; genus Metaphire; species Metaphire vulgaris. The sequence goes on from CM030836.1 coordinate 8,167,145, forward strand.
TTCGATCGTTTCAAGCCACCGAGCTTGCTGCCCAATTGGCTCCGGTGTCTTTCTCAACCACTGAAGAGCTGAGTGATCTGTACGAAGTAAAACTTCTTGCCCCATAGATACTGCCGAAACTCTTTCAAATAGTATACTACTGCTAGCAGTTCCTTCTGGTTACATTGTAGTTCCTCTCTGCCGGGGAACACAATCGGCTTGCGTAACAAATCACTTTCTCTTCACCACCCTGAATCTGTGATAAAACCGCTCCAATGGCGTATCCAGACGCATCTGTATCCAATACGTAATCTCCATCGTCGATAGGAAGTGCGAGTATCGGCGACGAAGTTAACCTGTTCTTCAATTCCTGAAATGCCTGTTCGCATTCTTCGGACCATTGAAACGTTACTCCTTTCCTAGTAAGACCATGCAATGGTTTTGCTATTAAAGCAAAATCAGAAACGAACTTCCGATAATAGGAACAAAGTCCAACGAACGACCTCACCTGTCTTACATTCTTAGGTGTCGCCCAGTTCTTCACGGATTTGACCTTGTCTGGATCCGTGGCGACTCCTTCCGAACTCACAACGTGTCCGAGGAACAAGACTTGCCTTTGCAGCAAGTGGCATTTAGAAGGCTTCAGCTTAAGATTGTACTGGTTTAATCGGCTGAATACCTTCTCCAACCGTTCCATATGACTTTCCACGTCTTTCGAGAAGACAATAATATCGTCGAGGTATACCAAACAAATATCCAGATTTAGACCTGATAGCACGAGGTTCATTAACCGACAGAATGAAGCAGGACTATTGCACAGTCCGAACGGTAACACACGGAACTGGAAGCATCCTTTCCTTGTAACGAAAGCTGTCTTGTGCTTATCCTTCGGATGAAGCGCCATCTGGTGATAGCCAGCACGTAGATCGAATGTGCTAAACCATTTCGCTCCGCCAAGAGTATCCAAACATTCACTGATCAAAGGTAAAGGAAATGAATCCTTCCTCGTTTTCGCATTCACTTTCCGGTAATCTATGCAGAAGCGTAGGCTACCGTCTTTCTTTTTCACCATGACAACGTTTGATGACCATTCAGAGGACGACGGTTCCACAATATTCTGTTCCAACATGGAGTCCACCTGACGATCGATTTCAGCCAACATTGCTATTGGTTGCCTTCTAAGAGGTTGCCGCACTGGGTCCTCTTTCTGCGTGTCAATCTCGTGCTGAATCACCGACGTGTAACCCAAATCATTCTCTGATAAAGAAAAACTTGTTCGGTAGCGCAAGATGAGCTCCCGAAGTGACTCTCTTTGCTCACTCGTGACGCCTTCCACGTTCTCCCACAAGTTTGACAACTTGCTCTCGTCTGCATTTTCCACATGGATAGCATTCGTGACCACCGTACTCGAAAATTCATCCGCACTGGTTTCCGCTTCGCAGTCTTGTAAGACTTCAACCCTCTCCAACTGACACAAAGTTTTCGATGGAATTTCCACCGTTGTTGGTCCCACATTGATGACCCTTATTCTAGGTTCATCGTCTTCTCCATTTATTAACGTTCGACCGACTATTACATTTGCCAGCAGTTCGCTCGGAACAGTTGCCCATTCTGTTTGACATCGTCCCAAATGAGGGTAAACCATGATTGCCGAAATATCTACTTCTCGGAGGGATGGTATGACAACTTCCCTTTCGATCATAACCCTGCGGCACATGCTCTCTTCGTCCACCTCATGAAGAGGTATTGATTCTGTCCCGACACAGATTCTTCCCGTAGCGAAGTTCCAACTCACTTTATTGTTCTCCAACCAAGCCAGACCTAAAATCAATTCGGTTACTTGTTCGGTAACCAGACAAGGAAGAGCGTACACGTTTCTTCCTATCTTTATTTTGAGGGTGGCCTCGCCCTCTACTTTGATTCTAGTTCCATTCGCTGCCAGCAGGCGTTGCTGAGCCGGTCTAAGTAATTTCTTGTTGACCATATACTTCGGTACCAACGACATTTCACTCCCTGTGTCCAAAAGGCACGGGTGTTCCTTTCTTCGACCTTCCAACTTTCCGAAAACATAAGCCATACGGCTCCCTTTTACTAGATGGTTCTGCGCATCTCTGGTTCCATCAGGTTGACCCGCTTCTTCGCCCACCTGATTTTGACGTTCATCCGAGGCTCGGGCCTGAGGACAAAACCGCTTATAATGACCTTTCTGGCCACAGCCAAAACATGTTCTATCCAACAGTCTACTCTGCTCTCTTGGCCTGTCCACAAGCTCCCGTTTCTGGACAGTGTTTCTGTCGAGAGTCAACTGTTCCAACCTCTCTAAGATCGTTTTCATGTTCCTCTCGACATCGTCTAAACGTCGATTCTGTGGGTCTCTCGTATTCACCTGTTTCGTATTCTTCACTCTCCATGGTTTCCGCTCACCATCTGTACTGAACTTAGAAGCTTTTCCGTATGCTTCGAACCGTACAGCGTGCTTGTACGCAATATCCAGACATGACGGCTCCCGCTCTCGTACTTTCTGGGCCAACTCCTGATCGGCTAAAGCGTCGATGAAAGCGTCGCAAGCCACTGTTTCTAACAGTTCATTCGTTGGTCCAGGGTACGCAAGCACCATTAGTTTTCGAATTTCCAACATGACAGAGTTCAAGGATTCTCCCTGAGCTTGTCGATACGTTCGCAACTTCATTCGATAAAGACTCGTCTGATCTTGTGAGCCATATCGCGCACTTAAATGGTCCACCAATGTCTTCCACGTTACGTTCTGCAAATCTCCCATGTCCCACAAAAGCTGAGCTGCAGGACCTGTAAGAGCACACATGAGTTGGTCTGCCTTTTCCCTCTCATTCCAACCGTTACACCGAGAACACACTTCAAACTTTGCCAGAAAAGCGGCCACCGGTGTTTTACCATCGTACTTCTCCAGCTTGATTCGGATACCGCGGTCTTTTTGTTTACCATCCTGAGAACTCTGACAGCGTAGATCCACCGCTGTTTTATTATCTTTCTTGGATTCCACAGTTTGCTTGCCCCGATAATCAGACTCATCCGAAGTTGACTCGTAGTCACTCGGACTTTCGGTCCCGTTTTCCGACGATACAGGTGACTTTGGTCTCGATCCAATTCGCTTCGCAGCTCCTTTTGATAGATTTTTCCGAACTGCCTTGTTTTCCGAAGTTTCACGGTTGAAGGAGCCGCCCTTCTCCTTGTGGCATTCAGAACTTTCTTGCTTTACTGAATTTCTAAATAAGAAATTCTTGTCTGACCTGCCCGCCGTCACCTCTCTCTCATGACGGTGCTTTCCATGTCCACGATTCACTTCGTCTTTGGATTTGAGCCTACCTTGATCCCGAAAGGCGAGCCCTTCCAATTTGTTCTGCATTTCAATCATTGCCCGTCGGAGGGCAGACAAGTCACGCTTCTCGTTTCCTTCACGGTTATCCACCTCTCTCTGAGTCCAGTTGGTTCTTCCTCGCGACCTAGCCGCGTCGGCGCCGGCTCCTAGGCAAGCTCTGTCGTTTGAAATAGACCAACGGACTTTGGTTTCTCGCGGCATCAAGGCATTTCTGCCGTAATCTCTCCTGGGTTCCCACATCGATTGATCACCTTCCTCGTTCCTTCGAGAGTAATGTGGTCTATCCACTTCCCTAGACATAGCAGCCTCGGAGTCGGCTCCAAGGTATGCTCTGCCTATGTAGCATTGACCTTCTTTGCCACGCAACGGACGATGGCCTGCTGGAGCGTAACGATTTTCGGCCTCTTTTGACATTGCTGCTTCGGCGCCGGCTCCGAGGCAGGTTCTGTCAGCGGATAGCTTCCAATCCTGTTGCTCCCATCGTCGTTCGGATCCCAAACTATCACGGTCTTCACATCCCTGATCTGTCCACTGAGCCTGTGAACTAGGGTGACTCTGTATCCTGGACACTGGTCTGTCTGTCGTTCTGTTCACTGCCCTCTCAGTGTTGGTCACGAGGCAAGGTCTGCCTGCAATATTCCGAATTTCATTCTGACGTGGTGCACGGTACCCTCTCTGCACAACGTAACCTTCCGCTTCTTCTAACATCGCTGTCCCGGCGCCGGCTCCGAGACGAGTTCTGTTATCCGAGTGCGGTCGATTGACGTGTTGTTGATCCCATCGTTCTTCGGTTCTGCGGTTACCTTTGGCGACTCTGTTAGCTTCCGGAACTTGACACCTTCGATCGCTTCGTGAGTCTTCGTTTGGAAGATACGCTGCTCTTTCGTACACAGTCGCCTCGGCGCCGGCTCCGAGACGAGCTCCGTACTCAGGGTAGCGATCTCCAACGACGATATTCTGCTTCAGTGTGGTGCGGTTGGTAGCTCTTTCGAACATCGCTGCATCGGCGCCGGCTCCGAGGCAGTTTCTGTCCTCCAAAGTGTCCCAATCCGCCTGGTTCTGTTCACCTTGTACTCCAGCCCTATAGGTTCTGTAGTTAACCGCACGGTCTCGGTCCTTAACTTTAACCGTTCCATCGTCGCTTCCACGCCTCTCGAGGGCGAAACTGGTTTCCCTTCCTCGTTTCTTGGGTGGGAGCTCGCCGTCCTCCCATGAGACTGGCCTGTAAGTCTCTCTCCGTCGACCTGGTGGAGCAATATCCACTTCGGAGTCCTCGTTTCCGATATCTTCCGTTGGCACCTTTGATCGATACCTTCGATCTTCGCAGCTTTCGACTGTTTGATACAGTACTCTGACCGTTCCTGGTACCATAGCAGGCTTGTTCATGCTTTGATCAAGCGGCGGCGGGCGGTCGACCTCGTAATCTGTCCCTGATTCTGACTCTGTCACAAACACTTGGTCTCTTCGCTGACCGTGGTTAGCTCTCCCAGTGCCGGCGCTACTGAGAAATGCAAGACCCTGCGGCTGGCGATGCTCAAGTTCTCTTATCTGTGACTGGCTGCCTGTTTGCAGAGTTTCAGAAATCGCCCGCCAAACGTTACTCTCCGGTCTCACGGGTCCCATCGGGAGGCGGTCCAACTTGCGCGTCGACTCACATACTGGCGCAGACACTTGATCGCCCCGCTGCCTATAACCAGCGTTCTCGGTGCCGGCGCAACCGATAATAGCATTAGTCACTGGCTCACGATCGGTCTCAAGTTCACTCATCTGCATTTGCCTCTGTGGCGGAGGATGCACGCGCTCTTCACGGACCGCCCACCAGTCTCTATCAGTCCTTGGTTCCTCCAACTGGCTCCGGTTAATAGGTTGGCGATCCACTACACGCTGACTGTAGCTGTCTGGCTTCCGGGTGAACGCTTCGTCGATCTCACAGGTCGCCAATGCTGCCTCGGTGCCGGCGCAACCTCGGCTAGCAAATTCCCCAGATCTGTGCAGATCTTCTATCACGTTCCCTTCCGCTCTATCTGACCTTCCCGCTCGCCTCGGGATGTTTTCAGCGTTTTGACCACGGACCGCCAACCAATCATTGCGGGATGCCTGTCGTCCCGAATCCGAACGTAGATCCTCGGTGTCTCTCAAATTCTGACGGGGTGGAATTCTGTTCCAGTCCTCAATATCCACTGCAATTGGCTGGAAGCCAGAATCCACCCCACTTCTGGTACCATTTTGTGGCGACCCCGGCGGCTCGCGGTCTCGTAGCGCTGCCGGCGGTCGGGCGGCCCCCAACGCCCGCTCGGTCTCCCGATCGCCATCAGCCGCCGACTCTGCCTGATCGGCGGCGTCAGTTTCCCTTTCCGGCTCTCCGACATCAGAGGGGGTGTCCGCGGCTGCCGGGCAGGCAGCACACTGAGGACGGCCGATCCTCAACATAGGGTTCTCGTTTCCCTCCTCTGATTCTCTATCCGTTCCGGCACCGGCCTCGTCCGAGAGACCCTTTAACTCATGCCTCTTATCGCTGGCCACCGCTTGGTCTCGGCGCCTTAAGCGATTGCGATAGGTACTCCTGGTCTCTGGCTTCGACTTGGCCCCACGTCTCTTCATTCTCGGCAATCTAGCCGTCTTCCGCTCTCTTATAGACAGGCGGCGTTGTCTCTTTGCTTCCTCACGCTTTCACCAAACCCAAGGTTATCCGTACCTGAATGGACGGCGGTCCACTCTTTTCCTGGCCGTCGATTCACTCAAACGATCTCCCCGCGCCTTTACGACAGGCGGGCGTCTGTCTCCTCCCTTGGCTCAGAATTGACCTCCTGGGCACTAACGTGACCTCAGGTAGGCGAGGTTCATCACAGCCAAGGCTCACCTTCACGGACAGTGCGCTGAGACTCCGGCGTCACAGCGACTTTCAAAGACACGGACACAACTTGCCTGTATTGGTTTATTTTTATTTATTAATAAACCAAGCAACAATGACAACAATGGCTACAGTGGCAACACTGGTAACACGGACAAAGACGCGCTGACTAGACGCAGTCCGGCAGCCACAATAACTAGCGCACAGGAACTGCAATCGATAGTCTTTGATACGTCAGTATGAAACGATAAGCTTTAGCACTTTAAACGGGCTCCAAATACTCGCTTTCCAATCGCTGTGCTTTCTTTACTCTATCGCTTCACAGTATAAGCGGCCACACTGCGAAAAGTACATGTGATGTTAGTGACTGACAATAACTAAAATTTTCAGAGTTTTGAAACTTTTTGACGGACACTTAGGCGGATTTTTCGTCTACAGTCTGTATTTCCGCGTAGTTGCCGTCAATAGGAAAAAGTAGGGACTTGCTAAGAACGTTTTCCTTAGCGGTGATCAGGGCTTCATCTACGGCTAAGCGACGCGGCAATCGCTCCTGCTAGATGGGCGCGCGTCTCAAGCGGACTTTAATTCAACAGCCGCCCGCGTCCGCCTAGTGACGCGGGCTACCTAAATTCCCATATTTCGGAGATTTTCGATTTTTAGAACTAGCCCTTGAGGGCGCTCGCTCCCAAATGTCCTATCTATGCTTTTTTATCCGTCATGAAGCTTAACTGGACCCACCCCGGGCGTCGTCGGCAGCGGCGAAGGGCGCTTCGCCGCCGGCGACGCGCATCGCCGTCAGGACCTTGTTCCCCGGCGCCGCTCTCAGGCGGAATTTCAAGCTGTAGGGCCACGTCCGCTTAGATGCCGTCAGAGCAGGACCTAGGAGGCAGTGTCGTCGTTATCGGTGGTAAGCGACCCCGTCTACGGGCCCAGCCCTTCGCTAACCACCCTGGTAGTCCGGGCGCCGATGTTCAGGCGTACGCATCGACTACACAGCCGGCCGACCGCTGCGTTCTCTCTCCTTCTTTCCATCGCTCCAACCTTCCTTCGTCAGCAGCCAGCCAGCCGCCGTCTCCGCGCAGCCTCTGTCAAACAGGCGACGGTCTTTCAGCGGCCAAAATCTCTAGTTGCTAAAGACCGAAGGCTCGGGAACCATAAGTCGTTGCCGGTTTATACAACTTATCTCTCGGTCTTTGGGCGGCCGTGGCGATTCTAATAATTTTACCGAAGCCTTAGCGTCTTAGCCTAACGCGTGCTCTGTCCGTTTTACATGAATTAAAACTTTATTAATTAATTAACTAACAAGTTATACAGTTAAGCAATCAATAATAATAATAATAATAATAATAATAATAATAATAATAATAATAATAATAATAATGCTATCTGTGGCACATGGTCGCCACACTACTTCGTATTTTTAGCTGTGGTAATTAATTACTTTTGCCCACTAGGCCTACTGTATGTCAACCTCTAACAATATGTGTGCTGGAAAGTTTTCGGAATTTGTCCGGAAATTTACCGGAATTTTATCCGGCATTCTATTTTTCCGGAAAAGTTGCAACCCCAACCTTATTGCCTAAGTATGTCTAGGACTCTAGGTGACATTCCACAATTCCAAAACATTCTGGTCAGTCATGTAGGTGGTGGTTCACTGGTTCCCCTCGAATTCTTACATGGTCTGGAATTTCTGAATTCCAGTGGCTGATTGAGCGTCGGAGAGATGCATTTTAAAGGCGAAGGCCGCTCCACAGGCCAATATACCATAAGAGAACCGAAGTGTTATAGGCATTCACATCGTTCATGACGTAAGTGAATGAATGCGGCTGCCAGCCCTTCCAACGTAGCCTTTCTTTCCACCGCGTAGGCCTAGCCTATGTGTTGAATCACAGCTAACTCGACTGGGCGATGTCTAGGACAGAAACAACCGGAAGCCAGAGGCGTAGCGACGGGGGGGGGGTATATCGGTATATACCCCCAAATCAGTCTACCTTAAAGTTCTTTATGTGATTTACATGTGTTTATACGTGGTTTATATGGTTTATGTGGTTTATAGTTAAGATTTATACCCACCCAAAAAATTTATACCCTCCCAATTCAAATTCCTGGCTACGCCCCTGCCGGAAGCTTATATCGCGACTGAGGTTCAAAACCCGAATATACAGGCCAGTGCTCTAACCACTGGACTACAATACCAGACATCGCAGAAGTTTCTTATTATTTGCAAGAAAAGTTGCTCCACCTTTCGAACGGATTATTGTTTTAACGTTTATCCTTGCTAACACCTGAATGATGAGAACTTCTGTGACAAATCTTTCAAGCGCTTCTAATAATTAATGCGTTAACAAGTTTGTGAATGACCGGACTCATCTCTTTTACGGTAAGCCAGACTGGCAGACTCCCTGGTTTCGCCGAGCGTAGTCATTTACGACGCTGCATCAGTGGCGGCTCCACCGGGGGCAGGGGGGCCCGTACCCCTAGCTATTGAGTGCCTGGCCCTCCCCCCAGTGGCGCCCCTGTTGGGACCCTATACTTAATGATACATACATTAAACAACAAATGGTTGGCCCCCATGATTAGAAGTTGCCACCCCAACGCCCCCCCCCCACTTACCAAATCCTGGAGCCGCCACTGCGCTGCATAATGTGAATTTCACACAGAACGTGTAAATATTTGTCCACATTTTTAAGCTCTTGGGATAAAAAAAAACAACGGTGCCCGGCGGACTATTCTGCGTTGTGTCTACTAAGTACTAATGCGCCGCTGGCCACGATTTTTGCACCGAACGCGCCCGCCCGCCCGAGCAGAGAATCCTCTACCAGTCGCTGTCTGGTGCTGCGGCCGATGGTTTCGGTGCTGCCCGCCGCCGCCGACCGCGCGCGCCGCGATCGTCAACAGGATCGTTTTTAATCCATCGACATCCTCAAGCGCGGTGATGTCTGGCCGTTGAAACTGCGACGATGGAGCGTCCATAGTGCGTCGTTTTTGATTATTCGTCTATGCGTTGATATGCGTTTGATTTGTGCGCGTGGGACTGGGACGAAGGGCACGACCGTCTTTTCCGTCTGAGGCGACGCAGTCGTAGGGCGGACGGGCGGGCGGCAGCAGCGCCTTTCTTGGAGCAGACCAGCCGCCTCGACATCGTGAGTCATGACGACTTGAGTCATGTCGTGTGATGACTTGAGTCATGCGTGGCGCTGGACGCAGTACAATAATGGCATGGCTTCTAAGCAATTACTGCGATGATTTGTTCCTCGGAGACAGGAATTTGAATGGTTTTTACTTTTAGTAATGTAAATTTAGTGGTAAACCTATTATAGTCTACAGTGTGACTTAGCATGTGTTCTCACTATCAGTGTGATATAGGCTTAGATTTGACTTACTGTAGGTCCTTAAGCCCGTAGGAAGTGGTGCCAATAAAGTGGGCATAGGCTAAATCTGAAGTTGCAAATGTTTGGATTTTATTTTGCATTAACTTGGTGTCCTGTGAAAGACATTCGAATGACTGGTTAGTTATTCATAGCATTTTCACTGAATGCTGGTAACTTAGGCTAAAGATAGATGCATTGCGAGAGCCGTGAAAGCTCTTACCACAAACCAGTGTTCTATACAGGCCTTTTTAGGATTGGAGATCCCCCCAAAAAACCTCAGAATTTCCCCAAAATCCCAGCACTTACACAAATTTTGCATTGAACTGTGTCTTTTCCCCTCCAACCAAGTCGATTTTCCCCCAAAAGCCTCAATCCCCACCCCCAAAGGCCTGGAGTCTGGATATAACACTGCTGCAAACTCTGCAGTGCCTTATAGGCCTATCAGGAGATTTATTAATGCAAATTTTAGAGCTTATATATATATATATATATATATGAGAAAGTTGAGCAGCTCAAATTAGGGATTTCTGTTCTACGATAGTTGCCATTTGTTTAGTAATGTAGTAATGTAATGGCAGACCTGAATAAATCATACTCTGTTATGTGGCTCCAGTCTTGGTGCTAGACGAGTGGATATGTGTTTTTGCTGATGTGTGACTGGTACTGCATCATTTCAAATTACTGTGAAATTGAGGCAGAATTACTGTTTATGATGAGTGTGTCTCGCTAGTTACTATCCTGACCACCCTCCTCTATTCGTGGAAACTTATATTTCTTCCCATGGAGCATGCTATTAGAGGGTTTCTCATTTTCACAGCAGCAAGCACACCAGCCTCTGCAGTTAAATTCGTTATATCATGGGTTTTTGTTTTCTCTTGTTTAGGAGCTTGTCATTAGAATTCAGCTGATTTCTAAGAGCCAGTTTCCTGGTACCAGTCTGTTCTTGTATGGCAGATGACAGCTGATGAATATTCCTTGTTATGTCACTGCACGGATGTCTTAGATGTCTCAAGTACCTAGTTTTTGTTCTGAATTTCATTGTTTGGGTGAGTTGCTTTGAATATCCAGTAAAGCCACATTAGCACAGACTCAGATAATATGAACTCTTAATTTATGCAGACCATTTATTTTGGACCAGCAGAGACTTGATAGGTTTTTTGGGTTAATACAAATTGTTCCACTCCTGAAGTCCATATCAAAAGGATTTAATTTTTTTAAATATGCAGTGTTGTTATATAAGAAAATTGTGATGGTTACAAGGCCACTTGGAAACCTTCTATTAGTAGAATTGTACGTAATATTTGGCCATGTCATTGCTCTTCTAAAATATGCTATTGAAATTCAAATATCATTTGCTGATAAACTGCAGACATTATTTTCATAATTGCTTGACATTCTACATATCTCTCAATTTGGTGAATTTAATATTTCACTACTTGGCCTGGTATATATGTAAAAATCTGATGGTTACCTAAATAGAGGTATGGCTGTTGTTGGTCATTAGATTTTTTTAGAAATGACAAGCAGAGGATTTAGACCATATTGTGTAATCATTGAAGTAATATAATTGAATTGATCTAATTTACTACCCCTCTTACTAGATCAACCACTAACTCAATTTCTCATCTACTTACTTATTCAGTTGCCTGTTCATTCGCTTACTCATTTTTTGCTATGCTTTCTCTTCTCATGACCGTTTTGAAGTTCATACTTAGATTTTCATTGCTTCTGATTGTATTGTATTTCATGAGTTCATCTAAGCTGCCATTTTGGAATGTGTAATTACCGTAGTAGGCATGTTATTTTAGTATACGTCACATACACTGAGCTTACATGCCACTCTCACCTAGGTTTTTGTGAATTTGTGGGATGATTCAGGAACTGGTTGTGGTGGCATATCAAACTAAGTACTAGTACTTGTAGGACACCTCACAATGCAAAGAATTGGCAGCTGCAGCCAATGTCTTAAATGAAAATGATGTATTAATGATAATAGTACATCTCAGATGTATTATTATCATATTATGAAATAATTTGCACTATTGTTAAGGGTTCAGCTGATTGAATAAGCCTCTCAGACTGTATGATACACAATTATTTATTTACTGTGTTTTGATACATGTGACTTGCAAATTATATGTTCCTGGAAATAACATGTCCTCGATGGCCTCTTAATTTTCTGTACTTCGACTTCGTTCTCATGTTAGTGAGCAGATATTATATGTAATGTAGTGTAGTGTAAGGTAGTATTTGTAATGTGCTTCTTATTTCAACTCAGAATTAATTCTAACTTTGAAGCCACATGATGAAAGAGCGAGACTTTACCTTTTGCATTGAACTGAGTGAGAGAGTAAAATATGATATGGCTATTGACCAGCATTCGTCTATAGAACTGTCTTGCACTTTGAGTGCTATGGTAACATGCTGTAGCTATAAATATAAATTGGAGTGATAAAATCATTGATGACCTGCTATACAGTATTACTATTGATTGCTTAGACAGAAGTGGAATCTTATCATTATGATGGCCTTTAGTTTTTATATTTATGATGCTGTGAGATATCCCTTTTAGCATAGTGTCATGATTGCTCAATCTGTTTGTTCTTCTCTGAATGTGTCATGGGTAAATATCTTAAGCCTACAGAGGTTTCATCTTATTAATTATTGGTGGACGCTGTGTGACACTTCTATGTGGCTACAAAGTATACCGTAAAATCTCGAGTATAATGCACACAGGAGTATAATGTACAGGGCTTTCTGGTGTGCAGATCAAAAGGTAAAATCAATTTTCATGAATATAATGCTCACCCTTAACTTTCCACACTCAGTAATATTTTACTTGACCACCAGTAAGCTTAATTATTGCTGTCAGAACTGTTGCAAATGTCAAGAGATTCACTTTTAGATGTTGCTGAGTCTGTGTTTACTGTAAATAATGGGAGAATGTGTACCCTGGTATTATATTAAACAGAGATTCAATGTTAGACTGTCATTAATTATAGGCAGAGTGTGGCTGCAGTGACACCTGGCTTTGCTTAACTGAGCTAGTAGTAACCAGCAATAAAGTCCTTAATACCACCTGAATTGTGGTTCCAAGTCCTCGTTCTCTCTCTCTCTCTCCTTTGTACAAACAATTGATCAAGCTGTTGATAGCCATTAGTCATTAATTCAGTTCCATGGTTCCAGGTCTTCATCTCCCTTGCCTTTCTCCTTAAAATTTCTCTCTATTTTTTTATCTCCTTTCTCCGTCTCCCTCTCTCTCTCATTAATACCACCTGCTTTGCCATTCAAATAGTATGGTAAACGCTAAAGAAAGTACCGGTAAAATTGAGTTTTGGGGAAAATGAGGAAAGATTTCTCTAGTTTTAGTATTATGTGAATATAATACACACTCCTAACTTTATGGAAAATTCTAAGTTAAAGTATGCACTATTTTCGAGATTGTATGGTAAGTGGAAATAACGTTTTTGCTTAAGGCAGTGTTCTTTCTAGAAGAATAATACCAGAATTCATCTTTAAGTCCTATTTGTTTTATATATTTATATCTCACTATTAATAATTTATATCTTGTTGTGGTTTAAACATGAATTAAAATGCAGATTATTGCACAATGCACATTGATACATAGTTGGTTATAAAATAAAAAACCACAAACATTATAAAATTAATTTTAAAATAAATTATAGAATTCTGGAGAAGTTTTTATAACATTGTTCCAGAATGTTCCACCAGAAAAAGCCCTGGTAGGTGACCAAATAATTCTCATGACATTTTTCAATTTTTTTATTGGCTTGCTTTAATCAGTGTGTGTGTGTGTGTGTAATATTACTATGTCATCCACTTTAGAGCCATCAAATAAAGTTCATCATCATCATCAGTCATTATTGGAAGTTTATTAAAACCGTCGGTTCAGTTTAAAATATTACAGTTTACTTTATTCTGCAATTTATCCAGTAATGGGATTGGATGGATCTGCAAAATACAATTTCTTTCATAAGCAGTAATCAATACTATCATGTCAGTGATTGTTTCTCAAATATGACCATCTGCAATCAATCTAACAAAATTGATCCTCTTATATAATAAAATCAGCTAAGGCAAACTTTAATGAATAGCAGTAAGGGTATTGCAACACAGCCTAGAGGCAGTGAGCCAATGGTATCAATTGGCTTGGCCCTAATTGTGACAGCATGCTGTATAATTTGTGGTGATGGCTCTAGAGATTTGCAGTGGCTCCCGGGATACTCTGTCAATGTCAGGATGTTTTGTTGCAACACAGTGGCAACACTAGTTACATGACAACACTAGTCAACTGGCCTGGTGCCATAACTATCTGTGAATTTTATTTCAAGTTTTAAAGGTGGTAGAAATATAGAGCACATGCGATCAAAAGATTCACAAATTTATAATGCATTTCAAAATAGACCTTATCTGGTTATAATTTGCCCTGGGTCTGTGACATGGAGAGATATGGGTTTTCTGCTGCAAGTACTGGGGAATTATTTACCAGTTAACTAATTAGACTAGCAGTTTGCATCTCCATGGAACTTGAATGTATTCGTGTGAATTATATTAAATTATAGTTTCATTTAATTGGCATGGCACAAATGTGGAGAGAGCTGAGTGCATTGTGTGTGCATCATTTGAGAAAGATGGCACATGATTGTATAAAATCACTAAAAATTTTGCAACTCTACAGCACATTGATATCATTAGTCATTAAAATTATGACAAGTTGGCTCTAATTGTGAATTTTGATCATCACTGAAGGAAATTAAGCTGGCTTGGAAGGACACTGTACAGATGCTGAGTAATGAAGCAAAATGCTATGGTGTATCAATGAACTTTGAAAAGACAAAAACAACATTTGGTGTTTGGTCAGAAAGATATTGGAAGAAGGATCAAAGTGGATGGAATCGAATTAAAGAACATGGACAATTTTGCCTGCCTTTGAAGCAACATGACTCATGATCTGAACTGCAAGAAAGAAGTAGGAATAAGAGCAGCAGAAGCCCTGGGAAATCTGAAGGCAATGGACAATGTCTGGAAGAGCAAAGCAATAAGTCTCAGAGCAAGAAAGACGGCTCTTGAAACATGTGTTTTCCTCAGCTTCTTGTGTAGAGATGGACCGTCAAAAAAATTCGGAGAGAAGAATTTTAGCATTTGAAAAGAAATGCTACAGAAAAATTCTTGGAATTGGATGGGTTGAAAAGACCAGCAATGAGGAACTATACAAGAAAATCCAGCCATGGAAACCTTGATGCAAAAAGTGATACAGAGGAAACTGCATTCTCTTTGGACATATTTGTTGTATGAAAGATGTTACAAAGATCAAGACTATAATGCTGGGAATAATGGATGGTTCCAACAAGAAAGGAAGGCCACACCGGGAATGGTGTGATGACATTGGTGATTGGCGTGGAAAATGTCTACAAGAATTATGCCATATTCAGTGGCGGCTCTAGGATTTGGCAAGTGGGGGGGCCGTTGGGGGGCAACTTCTAATCATGGGGGCCAACCATTTGTTGTTTAATGTATGTAGCATTAAGTATAGGGTCCCAACTGGGGGGCCACTGGGGGGGCCACTGGGGGCCAGGCTCTCAATAGGGGGGCACGGGCCCCTCTGGCCCCCCGGTGGAGCCGCCACTGGCCATATTGCTGTGAACAGAAAAGATTGGGACAAAACTGTGATGACTGCATCAGACACCAACGGGAGCTGAGTCCATGGTTTTTGATGATGGTGATGATGATGATGACGACGACGATGACGATGATGATTGGACATTTGAGCAACCCTGTGACATAGCTTGATGTGCTTGGGGCAAACCTTGTTGACTTACCAATATCAACTGCCCTTTATATCAATGCTTTACTGAAAAAATGGCTTGTTTTGTGTTGGCACAAAGCAGTATAGGTTTCAAAGAAATGTGGTTATCTCTTGATCTCTACACATAGGAACTTATAAAACTGTGTTTATGTTTTGGAAAGATTCTGAGATACAAATTGCATTCCCCCTTTACAAACAAGGTTTGACTCCTTCAATTTTCAGGCTAGACATAACTGAACTGATGCCTGACAGAGCAAATCAATAAATTACTGTTCACAGACTTTTCTGAGAGACTGCTGTGGATTTCTGTGGTGCTTATACAGAAGCCCGATAAGGACATTTTATTTTGACTCACTAAATGTCATGGGAAAAAATCATACATATAGGCCTATATGCAAATTTTTCATACATTTTATTTCTTTATACAAAATATTTTATATATGTGAATTGTAGTCAAAATATTTTATACATTAAAATGAAATGGCCTCTTCTGACTTCCATATGTTTAGGTCTAGATGTAGTTGATTATTGTGAGACTGGCCACAAGTTAATCAGCTGAGGACAGGCGCATAGTAGTTGTGGTTTTGAGGAGGGAGATTGAGTCAATGCTGTGTTTTGGCTTCTGAATTCCTATATGCCTGGGTATGAAGGAGAATGGTTTGTGACAGAGTTTAAACTGCCAGCCGTTCGTCAGAGCAGATCTGTGTGCATGTTGAACAGCCAATCCGGTGGTGGGAGGCAGAGTTCTGGGCTTGTGTATTCCTATGCAGATATTAATATAGGGATGTTATTGATTGGGTGGTCCATCGCTTGTAACCAGTCACCAGATGTCTGCTAAACTGTGATCCTAGTTTTTGAGACTGTATATCGAAGTCCATTTCTGAAAAGTACAAGTAAAATGTTGATTTAAAGTCTGAGAAGTTGCAGTCTGCGATGTGCTACAAGATTACCTAGATATCTGACTATCTCTACACCGGTGGTTTCTCAAACTTGTTAGGATTTCTTGCATTGCAGTCCCTTAGAAATGTTGGTGATGACTCGTGGACCTTATACAATTTGAATTAACTTCAATCAACATAATATTATAGATATAGGCAACTTGTTTTGTCTGTCAATTATTTATTCATAAAATTGCAAATCTTAATTATCATATTTAAATTCAAGTGTAATTAGAACTCTTAAAGCAGGGGCGGGCAACCTTTTTGTTTAAAGGGCTGCATGAGTCTCAGCCGTAAGCCAAGTGGGCTGCTTAACGACAAAAACATGCACCTTGTAACAATAATTTAAAATTTATTTCTGAGTTTCATGTTTGTGTAGTCAAACAGTTATACAAAACAGACTGTACATTTTAAAGAAGACAAAATTTAATATTAGATTCTCAACATTTATTTACTATTACATTGAATAGATTTTTGCAGCTGAGAAAATGTTCTCAAATTGTCAAGTGACAAGATTTTGTAGTCAGGATTTAGGCTATTTGTTGATATGTGCAAGAATGACTGCAGATTAACATCCATTAACAGAGACCTATTTTTTTATTTGTTAATGTTTAGAGATGAAAATGTCTGTTCGCAGATGAATGTTGAACCAAAGAAAGACAGTCATTTCAATTTATGTGTAAAATTCCCCTTCCTTGCAACTTTACATTCAATTCATTAAGTTTTGAACATGTCCACAGCAAATGCAAAGTCTCTTGGCCAATCTGAGTCTGGGGGGTGCAATTGCACCCCCTGGAAAAATTGTGGAGCTATGAAAAAAGTAAAATTACTTGTTTCTTTCGTCACAAAACCTTGTTTGCACCCCCTGGAAAATTTTTTCATTTCTTTTGTCACAAGACCCTGTTTTGCACCCCCCTGGAAAAATTTATGCGGACGCCCATGCTCACACTGTTGTGATAAACTACATCATTGCTGTGGTTAGCCACAAATAAACCAAAAGCCATACTGCAATATTAATGCCTTTTGAAAAATTTATTGAATTTTTACTTATGCTCCGGCGAGCTGCATAAAAGTCGCGGGCTGCAGATCGCCCACCCCTGTCTTAAAGCCATTTGTATGCTTTTGGCTCTGAGGTTTTGGCGAGATATCTTGAGAAAGTAATCCCTCTACGGTCCCCCTGAAACCGCTTGGGGTCCACTAGGGGACAGCGGAACCCAGTTTGAGAACCGCTGCTCTACATGATCAGGCTTCAGGGGTTGATAGTAACAGCTATACACAGGATCTTGAGGTCAACATTGTCAGGGGAAACAGATTCATCTGCAGCTGTTCACTCTGAATTTGCACATTTGAAAGTTGAATTTTAATATTGAAGCCACTTTAACTAAGATACAGATGATGTCTAACCCTCAGGTAGTGTTGAATTAACCCCAATTAATGTTGGAGGACCCCCAGTTAGTGTGAGGCCACAGTTTGCAGATTATTTGAAATTTATAATCTTCCATTTTGATTTCATGAGAGATTAATTTCTAAAGTCCATTGTTGAACTACTGATAGATACCACTGTGTTGCACAAGCGCACGCACACACACACACACACACACACACACACACACTCACACACACACTTTTCAATTTGATGCTTGGGCAAAATAAAGCAAACACTTCATGAATTTAATTGAACGGAATGTTATACCTATCATATTAAACAATCTTCATGGTTTTGTATTTGAACATGTCTGAGAACAGTTGTACATTTTGTCAGGTGACAGGCATTGCCATGTTAGCCTTAGCCATTTATCTTCGAATGGATCCTTCTACAAACCATCTGGTTACTACATCGCACACCCAAGAAGTCAGAATGTACCACTTGATCTGCTACATTCTGATTGGAGTTGGTGCAGTCATGACTTTCATTGGGTTTCTTGGTTGCTGTAGCGCCTTTCAAGAGTCCAGGTGCATGCTGGGAGCAGTAAGTCCGACCGTATCAAGTCTTTTAGATAGCAGTTGTACTTGACAAGTGCTGGACTGTACTTTTCTGTATGTTACAGATAAGGAGTAACAGTAATTTTACTGGATAACAAATCCATTAATGTACTGAGTCTAGTACACTCAAACAATACTTTGCTTGTGATTTACAGATGTATGTATCATCAGATTTTACCTGTTACCATAATTACTTTGATTGTAAATATGAATGGTTTTTTTCTTGTTTCAGTTCTTTGCGTTTCTTCTCATCCTCTGTGCTGCCGAAGTGACTTCTGGCGTCTGGGCTTTCCTTCATCGAGATAAGGTAACAGAACTTCATATAGTCTGTATGTACTCTGCCATTGCAAATTTGAATCCATGATGTGAATGCTTAGCAGGAGCCAGTTTTTCCAAAAAGCAGTCGAGGTCTGGCTATTCCCATCCCAAATTTACAAACTCCGGTGGGGTCAGACACGGTAAAATGCAAAATATTTGTCTCCAAATGTGGTAGCCCTGGACCAGTGGGGAATTAAGTCCCAGCCTCCCAGAAAATCAGACATTGATGCTTCATACAGAATAAATTGTCATGTTTTGTGGAGCATTGATTGATGCAGACTTGTTGCATTCTATCATTTGTTTTGCTTATAGTCCAAGACTTTGAAGCCATTTCTGTGTCCTAAAAGAATTTAGTTATATGAAATCAGATTTAGTTTGAATCTACAGCAGTTCATGTATGGTATTGAAC
Organism: Metaphire vulgaris; assembly: GCA_018105865.1. NCBI lineage: Eukaryota > Metazoa > Annelida > Clitellata > Crassiclitellata > Megascolecidae > Metaphire > Metaphire vulgaris. The sequence goes on from CM030836.1 coordinate 8,186,176, forward strand.
ACTATCATTTGATAATAATAATTATGATTATAATTATCATAGCAACTACTGTAGATTTAAGTGATTTTGTAGGATTTCTCCTGTGTTGAAAACCACTGCCACTTACCTTTATACACTAATATATAGCCCTCTATTCTATTTACTCTATTTACAGTAGTTCTTTATTTTGAGCTTATTAGTGCACTTATTATCTTATTATTAATTATAATTAGTGAGCTTATTAGTGCAAACATGCATGTTTGCTATGCAAGTAAGTCATTTCTAAGGTTAAATGATGCTTCCTGCTTAGACTTTCCAGAGCTTTTTAAATATAAAATAGAAGCAGTTGCTTAGTCATGGAAGAATTTTCCAAACAAAAGTTTGAAACTTGGATTATAATTTCTCTAGGTTATTTCGTGGAAAGGAATGATGCTCAAACCAGTGGCGTAAATTTACGCCGAAATTGGCAATGCCCGGTTACTTTTCTTTCTGCCGGGTTGAAAAATTTCTGCCCGGGTTGAATTTTTTTAAAATTATGCCTTTAGTATTTGGATAAACTTGCTTTTGCACTGCCATGTACGTTAATGTTATTGCAATACTATTCTAATAGTCTAAAACTAGCGTCTGGAAAACGTGTTTCACAGGTGACAGGTATCAGCTAGAATTAAGGGCAGTAATTACTACAGTCATTGTTTGGCATGTATATGTATCTACGCGATATATCGAATTTCAGTTATGGTGGTAATCGCCTGCCCCTTTCAATCCATGGACAACTAGTAGTCTACATGTATGTTCAATCTCTCTGCATCTTCCTCTACCGAAGTGGACGCTAGGTACAGTGTTGATAATTGTTGCTCTGGCCGTGGCTGACTGATACCAGGATAGCAGGCAGATGAAGTGGCTTTGACCTCTGCGCTCCAAAGACCCTTCGGGTCGGGTCCAAGACTGTTTAATACTATATTTAATTGCCTTGGGTCGGGTCGACCCATAGAAGCCTTAAAGCAAATCGCTGCTTTGAGATTTGACCTTTTTGACCCGAGAGGGTACTCCGATTTCCATGTGTATTTGGTCGAAACGGGAAGGTCAGCACTTACATTGACATTAAGAGAGCATTCCTAAAATGCATTTGTATATCAGAGCAGGTGGGGGTGTGCTTTAAGAGTTGACTCTTATTACAAGTTTATTTATTGTTTTACTCACAATTTCGCGAATAGTCATATTTTTGAAATTGAAAGGCATATTTTCACGGATAACAGCGTCTGGATTGTAAAGTTGCCTGCGTTTGGATTTCAAAGAGCTGAACATAACTGACTTATGCGTAGAAACATCAGATGAAGTATGCCAAACTATTTCTTCGTCGATTGCAGCTAGTCATAATTTGCCAGACAGTTAAAATATCGTTAAACTGAAATGACCAAAATAAACAGTCTCAACCTCTGAATAAGGTCCCAGAGGACATTTCCAGAAAACTAGATAGCCCAGTGTAGCTAAATTGCATACATAGCCTAGGCCTACACATGGAAATATGTTGGAGCCAAGAAATCAGCCAAACGTCGTTTCCAAAACTATATTGCAGAATTTCCACGGTTAATACTTAGCAAGATGCTGCGTATTTCTTCTGTTGTCGTTAGAGCAAAGAAAGCGCACCATTGGTGTACCTGATTGGCAGCACGCAACGGATCAAAGGTAGGGGCCTATGGATTCACTCTTTGAAATTCATCTGTTGAGCACTTGCGTTGTTTTGCCTCGTGGAATGGGATCAGTTTAAAATCCTTATAATTTTTAAAAATATTTTTGTTGAGTGACTGTCCACAAATTACTCTTAAAAATGCTCAAAAATTGCTTGCTTTATGGACAGCCCATGGTCAGCTGCCCGGGTTACATTTTGACTCTGGTTACGCCACTGGCTCAAACTATACGTACAGTTGTACACACACGTGCACTTGCAGCCCTAAAATTTGAATCACACTATTATAGGAATTTAGGATCTTTTAATTCTGCTGCTCTTCCTATTTTTTATTGATTCTTGTACATATAATTTTTAGGAATTTTATGAAAAATGCTGATCTGAATTTATAAAATGTGAAATATGAAGTCCATTAAGTTTTTGAGATTTTTAAGGATGATTGTGATGATGATGATTATGATGATGATAACAACAACGATGACAATAATAGCAATAACAACAATAATGATACTAATGATGATAACTATTATATTTGCCCTACCTTTAATTATTAAAATTGCTGTAGAATGACATTTCATATACTACTGATTGAGGATACTGGTTGTTGTCAAAGTTAAGCTTTTGATGATGTTTTGCTCAGTATTGCTGTTGCAATTCTCTTACCTGTGTATGATATGTTTTTCTCTTTTTTGCAATCTGCTTTTATATCAGCTCTTAATTAAGAACATTTGTTTTGCATAGAACTGCTTCTGAGCAGTGGAAATTGCTGAAGTTAGCACAGCCCATTTGCTCAGTATGTTATTTCTAGTAGACTGTCTGGCGATAGATGAAGGTTTGATATATTGATCCAGGTGCGAAATAGACAGTGAACCAGATAGATAAGCTGATGGTTAGATGAGGATCATATTGATCCTGTGTAGGATACTCAATAAAAAGCATTCCATTTGACCCTAAATGAATTTCTAATTCAGTGAAATTGTGGTTGCAGTAATTGCAGGATTTGTTATTCTTGTTTTTTTATAAATGGGAGAATGCAGTATTTGATGGATTGCACAATTATTTTTTTCATGTATTGAGCAGAAATTGCACCAAAAATCATTGGTGAGAATGGAATGCATGGATTGTAGTTTTAGTGGTTGACACTGCTTCTGAGTTGTTTGGATTGAGCCAAGTGAATATTTCACCTAACACTCCATGGCAGCTGAAGAACATCCTTGACAGTTGCATGGAAAATGTTGTCGATGATAGAACTGAATAACCTGTTTGGGTTCTCTGTTGCCGGTTTGATGCCCAAATAGTCCAGAGTTAAGCATTGATCTTCAAAATGTTGTCTCAGAGGATTTTCATAGCAAAAGCAGTTTAGCATCCAAATTACTGGGTCGAGTGAATAAAGCAGATCTAAGGTCTGGCTCTGCACAGGCGCTACTTCAGCTTAGCAGATTTCTGGTTAAACAGCACAGCCTGCCCAGCTTTTCCTCCGGCAGGAAAAGCCTTACTGACGTCAGAATATTTGGCTGAAGAACGTCAATCCATGACTTTCACTTCCAGTGAAATCCCACAATTCTCTCTGCCTGTTTTTCCAGTGGATTGTTTGCACCGGGCTTTTTCTGTTGACGCATTTGCTCTGCTTGGGCTACAGTTGGCCCACATTTCAGTATGTGCTAAGATCACAGTGATGTTTACTGTATACCATGCACTGCTATATTGAAGATGATTTGCACTCATGGCATTGATCTCTCTTGCATTTAACACTTGTGGTGAATTATCTAGTTCCTTTTGTTCTTCAGTGTAGTGCATTTTGTGGAAGGCAACTTTACGATTCTGCTTATGGCTTTGACATCCATACCTCTGCTTAGATTCTAAATGAAAGAAATGAATTATCTTGAAGCCTGAGCAGGGGCGTAGCCAGGATTTTGATTCGGGAGGGTATAAATATTTTGAGTGGGTATAAATCTTAACTATAAACCACATAAACCATATAAACCACATATAACCACATGTAAATCACATAAAAAACTTTAAGGTAGACTGATTTTTTGGGGGGTATATATACCGATATACCCCCCGTCGCTACGCCCCTGAGCCTGAGATGTCTCTTTTCTTTCAAACTGATTCAGTGTCGCTTAATGTCACTATTGCTACACTGAAAGTTACCAAACGAGTGGATGCAGAATTTCTAAGTGGCTGATTGTCTCGACTGAATGTTGTAAATTGCCTCTTATCGAATGTAGAAATCAGATTTCTTTTAGACACTTTCTTATCTCTCGGTCCTTCATTGTCTTCGGTAATCATGCTATTATTTGCAGCACTATCAATATCTAGGTATTTTATAACTTTGAAGTGATCAATGGTTCTTTTTATCGATAAGGACCGTACATTGCAGCACTTTATAGCCAAGTATACGTTATAATCAAGCCTGTTATAACAAAGTCCTACTGTGTATATTTTTCATCGTTGGTTCTCTTTCGAAATGAAACAATTCATCATGTGAAAAGGCTTTAGTTATGTAGTTATTTAATTCTTTATTGTCATCACATTCATTGCTTCACTAATTCTAATTGCTGATTACTGTAATTGTGATTGCTGTAATTGTTATTAAGAAACTTATCAACAGAAATAAAACGTATTTATTAACATTTATTTAGTGATTATTATTAATAGTTGCAGAAAACTTTTATCAAAAAGGTAGATTTATATGCTTGAAATTATACAGGGCATTATGCCTAAGTAATTTCTGATAGCAATAGTTGCTTAACACTCGGTAGCAGAACTGCATTTGATCGCCGTCCTGCAAGGATTCTGTCTTTCACAAAACCAAGCATTATTTGCACAGATGGCGCTGCCGTACACATTAATTTTCATCACAAATGATATGCATAAGGGAACTGTGACATCAAAAGACAGGCCTTTAATCATTGGGCATTTTGGGGAAGGCAGCTCTCTATTATTGGGAAATATTAGTGGATAAAGCTGTGATTACCAGTACTTGTGCTGCCATGTTTGATTCAGTACATGTAGTGAGTCTAGTGATGAATAGTATTTTAAGGCACTTTCAGACTTCTAGGAATCCATCACAAATGAAATTCTTTGAACATGATATTGTTCAGCATAGACACTGTCATTTGATAATGATGCAAATTAATGACAGTTTTAAGCAGTTAGATAAATGCTTGTCATCATTTATATATACCTTGGTGTACCAGTTGGTTGCATGGTGTGACTTTGGGTAATTTGTGGAATGTGGATCCCTCAGACCCCTTTTCCATCTTATTCTGTGGATGGCCTATTGCTATGAAAACATAAGACTGGCCCACAAATCTGCTTGCTGTCTTCGCAAACAGTTCAAACATAGTTTTGCATTTAAATGAGCACTGCTAGGTAGAATTTTCAGTATTGATTTGCAGCCTCCTTGAAAGTGGTGCATTTAATAGGGGGCGGAAGATGGCAGAGTGGGCTATGCGACGGAGCGGCAGGCCGACGGAAAGGGTTCAAGCCCCGCTAGCGCCCCTAGTGGCTTTCACACAGGCAGTAATGCCTCCTAAGCCACTTTAATTCATGCTAAGCTTAATAGACTGTCGTGAAAACGATGATCATGATGATAAATTACATTTCTGTTTTTAAAGTAACTTTGTGCTAGAGGCAATTCTGCATTTGTTGTAGATTCTAGGTGAGACTTACCTGCATAGCATATTAACTTACCCAACAGACTGCACTCCGTGGGCGCAGTCCAGTATTTTGGGAGGCCATATATGCACTGATTTTGGAAAATGTACTTGTGTGTATCAGCATTCCGAGGCATTGCACTGTTTTGATATATGTGAAATGCTGTCATTCCAGCTCATCTAGTGGTGTGTTTGTATGTGTGTGTGGCCAGTATTTTGTCTTCAGATCATGTTTCACTGAATTTATTGCAGGAGGAGGCAATAGCCTGTGAGTCATATTAATGACACATATTTCTTGTTGCTGATAGGTGAAGACTTCTGTAACAGAGACGATGACTGTCTACATTCGTCACACGTACAGTGATGACCCACTCATCAATGAACCAATCGATTATGTTCAGAAAAATGTAAGGCTTCTTTCAGAAATCTTTACGTAGGCAAACTATTTAGGTCTAATGGGTATTTTAGAGTATCAAGGTGCCGTCTGGCTGCGCCGGTTTAGAAATTATTTTTAGTTCGTTTTTTGGATTACTTCAGCGCAAGTGGCGGTATTCTTGCTCGTGTTCTCATCGTTTCATTTCTGCTTCGTGAAGAAATTCGCCTTTGGTGGATTTATTCTATTTAAATTTGTGAACTTGCTGAAATTTCTGTTTTTTTCTGATTTTCAAGTGATGCATGGGAGGGTAGCCAGCGCTAAATTTTTCATCTCTTGTACCTCATACACGATCAGATTTACCTTCAAATAATCATCTTTTACGTCAGTGGTGCATTTAAACAATTCCACGAAGAATTTTTCATTGGAACATCTTATTTTATGATGCACTACTTCTTCAGTGGAATGGTTCATGAAAAACCCAATCACTAATTCTATGTTTCTCTACTCCCACACCATTGAAAAGTAGACCTGACCGCTGCAGCCTAAATGGCTTATTGGTGGTTTGCCCTCATTACTGCAAGGCTTCAAATTCCGAGACAGCAACTGACAAGGACTTTCTGACCTAATTCTGTTTGAAGAAGCAAACGGATGACGACCAAGCCAGATCTTCGCTACCCAGCGAAGAAACGACAAAAGAAGAGAGACCCACTTTTTATTTTATATTGTTTTGTTAGGTGTTCTAGGTGTACTCTGTACAATATGCCACCTTAATCATTTTGTGCTTATTATTATTATTGTTATTATTATTATTATTATTATTTAGATAAAATCATATTGCTTATATGCTGTTTATATCAAATGCAGCAATTTTGTTTATTGTATGTTTTTAGTTTGAAATTGTCTATTGATATTGATTTTATATTATTTTATATGGTGTTTCACTTCTGTAGTATTATATAGATTGTTAGTGGCAGTTAAAACAATAGCAGAGGTTTTACCATTTGATGAAAGATATATTTTATGGAGTAGCTGAACAGAATGAATTCTGAAGCTCATTAGTGAATCCCAGTTAATTCTATTCTTTCATGTCACTCTTGTAGCATTACAGTTTATCTAATGTCCACTTGCTCTTGATTCAAAAGTTTGAACTTACTTTGATTAATTAATTAATTAATTAATTAATTCTGACAATTTCATATAGCGCAATGCGCATAGCGAAGGCTAAAGTCAAGAGCGCTTTACAAGTGATCCTAATAGGAAATGTTAAATAAATATGTTTTAAGGTTCCTAGTGAACAGTTCAGAAGATGTCGCCCTAGTCACGTCTGCTGGCAGCGAGTTCCAAAGCAAAGGGTTGCCCCTCGAAACAGACCGATCCCCAAATTTTGCTGTCATAGATAGGGGTGGATCCACCAATTGAGAATGGCTGCTTGATCAGAGCTGCGAGCGCTGATCAGACGACTTGGGCTTACAGACAAGAGCCGTTAAGTAATCAGGGCAGAGAGAGTCATTTAACGCCCTAAATGTAAACCAGCAACGTTTAAAGGCTTACGCTCCAAAATCCGGAGCCAGTGAAGGTTGTCTCGTAATAGCGGTGTCACATGCTCATTCCACCTAGCGCCGAAGATCAGACGTGCTGAAACGTTTAGCACCATCTGAAGACGGTTTAGTTGGCTGACAGGAAGTCCGAGTAAGATACTGTTACAATAATCCACTCGTGATAGAATGAGGGCTCGAACCAGTTTAATCACGTACGGTAATGGCAGGTAGCGGCAAATCTCTCGGATCCTGCGTAGCTGATAGTAACAGGTATCAGCTCTGTTCAATATAACTCGTATTCTGACTTGTTGGAGTTGACAATGGAGGATTGCACAATTCAAATTCAGAGTGACCATAGACTGCTGCTAAGTGCATTACTAAAATGGCACTACAGAAGTTCACTATTAATGATAATAATAAAAATAGAAGCAATGGTTTTGACTTTAACAGCCTGTGACACATCCTAAAATAGGATGACAAAATCATGTTTGGAAAGACTTGATAAGGATGATTGATTGCTGTTATTTGCATCCATACTACTGTACTACAGAAATATGGTCTTATGCATTATTCACATTTGCATTGCATGGACAATGCTGATATCACAGAGCAGGTTTTACTTGGAGGATGTCACGGAGAAGAGGTCCAACCACCTGCGATCAAGCTATAGCAGAAGGCCTGAGACAAATGGACCTGACAGCCTCCTGAAGTGAAATATGCAACATCTGACTGTGGAATTTGGAGCAACATGCTATCTACCTAACTCATCTTGCAGCATAGTAAGAAACAGAGACGGCATAGCTACCAGCTCTGTGCACAAAAATATTAAAAGAATGATTGTTCTGTGGGGCGTAAATAAGTGTTACATAGCCATTGACGTGTGTATGTATGTGTGATGTACCATGCAATATATTAACTAAATGGTAATTGTATTCATCTGCTTTGTTTCAGCTAAACTGTTGTGGAGCGATCGGTCCAGATGACTGGAATAATTCTCGCTGGCAAAATTCAAGCTCAGGTCGCTATGGTCATCTGCCTGGCTCATGTTGTCTGGCCAGACATGGGCAGAGAACCAGTGTGCCTAATATGTCTGCCATGTGCAGTTATAGTAAACGAAAGGCCAGCACCAAAAGAGTTGCTCATTGGACAGAGGTTTGCCCTTTGTGATGATGTATCATAATCTTGGGTTCTCTCTGTAGAATTCAGCTGGTTAAGTCATTGTTAATACATAAATTAAGTTTCTTTAATTAATGCGGGATGCCATTCAATGCATTCTTGGATATATAGGATGACTTCAATTTGTACTATTGGGAAAGTTTAATCTGTATTATTATTATTATTATTATTATTATTATTATTATTATTAAACTGACAATTTCTTGTGTGCCATAGTACCAAGTGTCTGGAGCGATGGTGTGTTACTGAGTCTAGCAATAAAACATAAATAAATAAAATAACAGTAATTGTGTACAAACAAAAATGAATGAAAAACAGTCTAATGCAGAAAAGAATATGACTGTACCATTGGGAAGATTTAGAGGGGCCAAAGTAGAAGGACGGGCAAATTCTGCTGTAGACATTTATCTCATAGGACCACTCCTGGAAATGGCATTTCAAATTTATTGGCAATATAAGGCAAGGTCAGCTGGAGTTTTAAATAACACTCCAACACTATAGAACAGTGCTTCCCAAGCTTTTTCCAGCCACGGCACACTATCCAAGAAACATACAATCAATGGCACACTGCTGCTGACAAGCAAAAAACCCTCATCTGTGATCCTGACAAGCAAAAAAACAGCCTCATCTGTGATCGTGATTTCTCCCTTTTCCTAAGCTGACAAGCAAAAAAAGGTCGTCAACTTATTTACGTTAGCTGTTAGATTAGATTCTTAGATGCTAGATCTAACAAAAATTAAATTTTCCAACATTTTGCCACGGCACACTTCTAAATTTGCTGCGGCACACTTATGCATATCCGCCTTAACCTGGAATCTGGAAGTACGGACTGACCTTTGGATTACAACCTCGATTCACCACGGACAATGATTCACGACTACGATTATTCACTGAAGCGACCATCGACTGGTGCAGATGTACTACTACAATGGCGCTAAAGAAGTCTACTACTACTACTACTACTACTACTACTACTATGTGCCATGGCACACAGGTTGGGAAGAGCTGCTATACATGAAGAAGAACAGTTTAGCATCCTGTCAGCAAATGGGTGTATATTTAGGCATTGTTTAAACTAGGCAACAGCAACTGTGCCACTTGAGCTGTTTGTAGTTGTTGTTGACCTGCTGAAATAATTCTGACCGACATTACTCTTGTTTTAAAGTGCAAAGTACAGTTAAATGCTAGCTAGTTATGGTAAGCACAAGAGCATTGGACCAATGACCCCTGTTGTTTGTATGTCTTATGTGTATGAATGTACATGACTGTGTGATTTTGCTATAAAGTGCAAATAAAATTAGTGAAATAAATTTTTTATAGTAGTAAAATAATTGTAGCAGCTGGTAAAAATATTTTACAAAACTCGTTATTACCATAAATTGTAAATTGCTTTAGAGAACGCAAAATGCAACACCATATTATGACAATTTCTTCAACAGAAATTCATGTCCTATAGGTACAGATTTTCATTACTGTTGGAAGTTGGATATTGAAAGCTGGAAGCTTAGAAATCGCATTAAAGCAGCTCAATAGCGTGAGCCACTATTGAGGCATTAAATTGATAAATTGAATTTCAATGAAAACAGTATGTGACAATTTATAAAATGTGGAACTTGAAAATTTATATGGTTAAGTACGCTTGAATTGAATAGGGCTAAGAGAAGTTTTTATTTTGCCCCTAGTCTTTATTTAGTGCAGATTCAAATTTTTATGTGATGATGGATTGAAGGTACTTTAATGGTTTAAAATCATGGATGTCTAAGTATTGATCAGCAATGAAAGTCATCCTCTTCATATATCAGTAATTGTCTTCAGATTTCAGGTTTACTAAAAGTAGTTCTTCAGTTGACTTAGGTTATGGGACTAAATGTATAATTCAAGGACCTCACCACACATCATTTCATATTTTCTGTTCTCTCTGTGTTAGCAGACAAAATGAATCCCAAATATTTTAGTGTGTTTTTACTTGTTGACTTGCCAATACTATGTTCGCAACATGTGCATTATGTTATGCTTAAGAAGTTTGAGTAACAGTACTGTAAAATTTAAAAGGGCATGCATTGGACATGAAGTGTGATGTTATACCTTTCGTTATTGTTTATTTTCCTTATCGTTTAGGGATGCAGTGAAAAGGTTATTGCACAGTTCAACAAGAGGCTTTTCATTTTTGGCCTTGCTGCTTTGTCGCTCACTGGGGTTCAGGTTTGCATTTCTATTATTCCTACAGAGTCCAGGTTTCTTATCATGTGGCATAAGCGATGCTGTACAGACAGATTCATGTATTGACATTAATTCATGTCTTTTGAAAGATTTCAAGATTGACATTTTGTGTGAGATTGTTGGGTTTGATCCCAATTGTTTGATCCCAGACAAAAGTGTCAATAGTAGATGCAAATGATTCTTTTGAAGTCCAGCTAGTTTGTGTAGAAATGTATGGTAGGGAGGACATTGGTATGCTGCTGTTATGTGAAAGAAAACACGTTTTTCATATTTTGATAAAACATTTGATGTAAAAAATGCAATGATATAATATGTTGGAACAATAATATTGTTAACTGTGTCAAAATAACTCTTAAGATGAGTTTGGTATTGCAGTCTAAGAGACTGGAATTTATAAATCACATCTAGATTTAGTTATGCATGATAACATTATTTTAATGTACGTATGGACTCTTCTGTTTTGTAGATGTTAAGCCTTTTCTTTTCCATTGCTCTTTGCTGTGGACTCTGTCGTCAGTCGGCTGGCGGCTACAAGTCTTAACCTCGAAACTGAGTCCAACGTGGGTTGCTTGTTTAGTGTTCTGTCTTATGAGATGCGTTGTTCACTGAAGATATTGTGCATTTGGAATAAGATGAAGTTGAATGACTGCCATGGACACTTTTAACATTTCTTCTCTATGGAGGAGATTTTGTAATTACATGTGTGAGAGGTCAGTCATGCAAAAGGCTAAGATGACGAGCATTCCTGTAGCGTCCCTTGTGCTGGGTTTTGTTAAAGTTATTGTTTAGTTAAGTTGATTAAGATGTATTATACATGTAGAATAAATTGATTTCTTTTGCTGTAAAGAACCGGTTTATTTCAGTGTGTAAAGTTTATAGACTTCTAACATTAATTTGTTTTGCTTAAATGCAGATTATTTTTCTTAGAAGAGTAACTTTATGAATTCAAAAGGAGTTTGACTGGGCTATTATAGCAATGCTCTCTAGTCAACTAGTCAATAGCTGAACATTTCTTAGCAATGAAATGATAATTTAACATCAGTTCTACGATAGTCTAAGACAGTGATTCTCAAACTGTGGTCCAGTGCTGGTCCATGAGCCCTTCTTTGCTGGTCCACAACGCGAGTCAAGAAAAGTGAGAAAAAAGTTTCTTTGCTGGTCTGCAACGTGAGTTGAAAAAAATAAGAAAAAATTTAAATGTTTTCTTCTTTGAGGATTGTTTAAAACTGTTTAAAAATATTACACACACAATAACTTTATCTATTTATAACACACACAATAACTATGAAGCTTATATTTATATTAAGATGTGTTTGAGGTGATATAAAAAAATTAAAATCCAAATTACAAGGAAAAAGTTTTTCATGGCAACAGGTCCCTGGTGCAAAAGGAAAATTTTATGTCCACGAAGGTGAAAAGTTTGTGAAGCACTGTTCTAAAGAAAGGGCCACCACCTTCTTGAGATAGGACTGCATTTTGTAACTGTTCATGAGTTGCAAGGTATATCATAATGAATTTAGCATTAGAATATGATAAAGTTTCTGTATTTATTTGTTCTCAGATTATTCATTTAAAGTAACTGACAGACTCTTGTACTATTTAGAAATGCATTGGTCTTAAATTAGTAGACTTCAACTTGCAGAAAATCAGGGTTGTCATCGCCAGTGCATGACTCTGTAACTGTGTATTTCTGAAGACTGCAGGCATTGAAATTGGGGTACAGTGAAACCCGCTTAATTGCATAGGTTCCGTGCAAGCCTTGCCTATGCGATTAACTGGGCTATGTGAATAGCCGGGACGTCTGATAATTAATTGTACGCATAAAACACTGGTTAGGGTTTTTATGTTGTTATGCGATTATGCGGGTTATGCAATTAAGCGGTATGCGATTAAGTGGGATCCACTGTACCGGTAAATGTCACTAAGTAACCTGCTAATGAGATGCATGGAACCATATGCACTGTAAGACTTTATCCATGTTGAGTTCTAATGCAGGAGTTGATTTTTTAAAAATTGAGAAACAATTTACATCCATAAGATTTTATCTTAAATTTTTTGGTTAAGATTTTAAAATCAAATCATAATAAAGATATTAGCTCACATAGATATATACAACTACAGACTCAAGTAGAATTTTGTAGCAATTTTTCTGGACATTTTCAGATCTGTTTGAGATCAGATTTTCACAGGTCAGAATTGTCATTTACTGACCACGAACCTTTGAAGAACACATTGGATTACAACTGGAATTCTTTTCAAACTTATGATCTATCAAAATAAAAAGGATGCTTTTGATACATAATATCATTGCAACAAATAATTTGTTGTTACATAAGTAACTGCTGAGGACTGCAGTGATGTCAGAGATTCAAGTCCTGCTCAGATTGCCTTTGGACCTGAATACAGCCCATGGGCCTGAATGTAGCCCATGGCCATTCCTGAAACAAGGTCTACTGTATTATCTCGGCTATAATATGCACTTGCACTTTTTCTGAAAAAATTGGTGCTAAGTCGGGTGCATGCTATGCATAAGAGTATATTTTTCCGTGCTTTCCAACCAGACACTACTCACTTGCCTAGTGTTTTAGGATGGTGTCATTAGCATTATTATCAAGGCGCTATATAATTTTATGAATTAAAAATATATACCAGTACCTGCACCTAATTTACGAAATTGGCAGGCACCAATGGGCGATAGATAATAGAAAAATCTTTTATTTTTAGACAAAATGAGAAAATATAATATAGTAGAACTTTGTCCATAGCAGCTAGCAACCAGACTGATTAAAAATTGAAATGCTTTGAAGCTGTAGACCCTAGAATCCTAGATAAATACAATACCTTTAAAATTTAAATATAAATACCCTTAAAAGTAGAAGATTTGGAAAGGTACAGATGCCTGTATGACACATAGTCTGCTTAACTGCCCGCAAGATCTGTGACGTCAAGTGACAAAGTCGGCTTTTGGCTCTTTTATGCTGAGTGAAATTGCAAAAGGTGCTAAAAAAGGTTATCTAACAATTCACTCTTGCTGACTTTGTGTATCTCGTAGGGCTGTACCGGATTTCAATTTGGCCGGAGTTGGATTTACAAATAAACCATGTTGAACTGCAAAACTTGACTGGTACCGTAGTGGTACATGGCTAAACTGACTGTTAACTGAGCACTAACTCCACTAATAAATTATGGTATTTGTTATAATAGACTTATTTTAATCAGAAAAATTACGTTGCGTAATATAATTACATGTTAAAACTTACAGCTGCACTTAGTACTTAGGGTTAAAGTGTAAAGAAAATTCCCCTGTGTAGGCAGTACAAATCCGGCCAGAATTTGGCCAAAGTCGGAGCTGGATTTGTGAAAATGGCCAGAATTCGGCTTTGCTGGATTTGGAATTTGGTACAGCAAAGTTTTTAAGTTCTCTGATATATAGTTTGAAAGTTATATTCTCAGGCAAAATTTTGTGTATGTATTATATACAGGTTTTGCACGATTTCTAGATTTTACATTTGGTGCTATGATACACGGCTGAGTATTATACCCGATATAATGCGGTATGTAATGAAAGTGAAAACTATAGTGCAGGGAATTAACAGAGTTTTCGGGTATTTTAGAAGAAAATTTGAATAATTCTGATCTGTTTTCAAAAGACATTTTATCTGACTCTTACTTAAACAGATTTTGCATGTGAATGATGATTAAAAGTCATTGAAAGGGGATATGAACTGTAAAGAGAAAGGAAAGCTGAACTGAAGAAAATGCTTGCTTACATTATGTTGATGTGATAATTAATTTGTCTTCTGAGCTGTAATGCCTAATTACATCTAATTTGTTCTGATAAAGATTTGTTTTATGATAAAGATGGGTTTTGCATATTGTTCAAGAGCAACAGTGAGAACGGAGAGCCAAGGAACTGCAGAGAAAGTGCGATTGAATAGGACTTTTAAAGAAAACTGCAGATTTTTGAGTGATTCTGCTTTCTAATGGAGCACTGATATGTAGCCAGTATTATGTACATGTGAATATATGTGGTAGTATTAAATATTCTCTTGCACTGACAGTGAGGGCTTAATTGACACTTACAACAGTTTTCAGAACTGACATTGTCGTTACAATATAATTATGCATTTTAATCCTTTGACCTGTAAGACTTTATTTTGAACCAGTGTTTGTATTGGATTGGTTTTTAAAAAGTAGAAATTCATGCTTATATATATGATCTTTTGGATTCTGGTGTTGGCTTGGCTTTTCCAATTTGAATTCTGTTTAATTTCTGTGTTATCATAACTAAATTCCTTGTGATGTATAATGAAATTGATAAAAGCATGAATTGCTTGTTGCTTAAGTCATAGACTTTATGAAGAGAATCCTTGCAGAGGCAAATGAATAATAAAGAACAAAATCCATCACTGCTTCAGGAATAGGAACTTTGCTGAATTGTTAAGTAGACTTACAAACAGTGTAAATTGTTTGTAAACTTGAATATATGCTATTGGCTTTGGGATGCATAAATTATTATTATTATTATTATTATTATTATTATTATTATTATTATTATTATTATTATTATTATTATTACTAACAATTTCTTGTGTGCAAATGTCAGGAGTAAGGACACATTGCAGAGTCCAGCTAAAAACTGTAATTAAATAACAGTAATCATATAAAAACCAAAATGAATGGAATTACAATCTTGCAAGTACTGATCAGAAAAGTGTTGGATTTACATGGCTGAAGGAACACCCTTTTGTCATGTGGAACAGGCACTTGATTGACACGGGGTGCTATTGAGGCTTTTGCAGCTACAATTGTAGTTGTAGCTTTTGTACCAGTCAACTTATTGTCCTTCTACGGCAACACAGGTCTCATGTCCCTAAGTTGTGTTGTTCCTGCTTTTTTTCTTTTTGACCTTCTTGTAGCTGTGTTTTCTACCCTTGTTTTACTCCTGTTTTCTGTACTTGCATTTTCCACCCACTTTGGCATTTATGGCATCTGTGTAGTATATTTGACATTTACGGTATATTAGTCGTTATTTATATTGTGGCAGCGATAAGGGATGGTGATGGTTTCCTCTTTTTGAAAAGCATAGCTATGGGTTCGTACACAAATTGTTCACCCATGTAAAATGTTCTATACAGGTCTAGATCTACTCTACAGCAGTTTTGTGTCATCTAGTCTAAAATTATATTATATAGGGTTAAATTAATTATAATTACCAGTATATCTTTTGCTTTGTTACTATAGTTACTTGAAATTTGTGACTAAATGGTGATGTGACATTCCACTTGTTGAGATCAAGAATAAAATATAATTAGTCTATATATTTTCTGAGCAAATTATATCAAACACCTCAAATACTCATCGAATCTGAAATTGTTTTTAAACTGAACATAGGCTTGTTTTAATAATCTCCAAGTGTAATAATTGGTATCTGCTTAGTTGTGATTTTAAACATCTTAAAAGTATACGGGTTTGGAGGCAGTTGTTGCAATTAAAGCAGCCTTTGGTAAGTTCCTGTGAACAGTTAGCTATTAATTTTCAATTTCTGTGTGTGTGTGTGTGTGTGTGTGTGTGTGTGTGTGTGTGATTCTGGTTACTGGTTATAGCTGTTCTGCTTTTCATATCTACAAGTTCTTCTCTTTTTATCCCACCTCACCACACGTACACAGGCGTGCACACACACACACACACACACACACTCACATATATATATAATTGTTTTATGTTTCACAAAGTCTAAATTATTTGCAGTATTATTGAAATTATTTTAATAGCAAATATGGATTGATTAGTTCAGATATCTTTTCAGTTGGATATTAATTAACCCCTTAACCGTGTATTTAACTGTAACTCAATGTAAAATGGATGGATATATCCGGGATCCCCAGTTAAGGGGTTAAAGCAGATATTTACATGTACCGGTAGTTACTATTATTCATCAAGAGCAGACATTCACATGTAGTTACTATTATCCATCAAGAATCTTGTTTTGCAAATTTATGGACTATTTACATTTTGTGCAAGGGATAGGGTTAAAAAAACAAATTTTGCAAATCAAATTTGTTGTATCTGTCATTTTATATTTTTATTTGAATTGCATAAAGGTATTTGAACCCTCATCCCTTATTGTAAATGACCTGCATATTACCTATATTATGCAGTATGTATAATGTGTTATATAGCCATTTATATATATATAGGCGATGCTGATTAATTAATGTGATTAATTTCTGTAATTTAAATTACTATTGGTTTTATTTGTTCCTTGATTTTGTCATAGACATTTCAATGGTTTTCTATGTTTATGAATAATGAAATAATGGACTGTCCATTAATTACATCAACAATTTTTGGGCAATTTTTTACTTCCTTCCCCTCTTTTCAATAACTGTCAAACTTTCCCCTATAATTATGTCGAAAACTTTTGACCCCTCTAAGATCAGTGAAGGTCTCCCTAAAAGTTTAGAAAATTATTTTTTTGTGGTAAGGAGACCTTTTTACTCTTTTTTGCTCCAGTGTCAAAATGTGGTGATGATGACCTTTTTTGCCTGTCAGGCTTTTTTCCATTGCAATAAATAGTATTCCATGAAATTTCCTATTTTTTGACTATATGTAAAAAATTAAATTGTTGATGTCAACTTCTCTTGACTCCCTTCTCAACAACTGTCAAACTTTTTCAAACTCCCTCCCCTATTTTGTTGATGTGATTAATGTACAGCCCTAAGTAAAATTATATTGGAACAGGGAAATTTATGAATGATTTTGAGACAAAAGAAATGTATATTGTGTTAATCCCATTTGAATGTATTTGTGTGTATATATACTCCATTTCTATGATGGATATATAATGTATATTTATATATGAATATTTGCTCTCTTGCTTTGAATCTTTTGGATGTTTAACGTTTGTTGTTTATTGATTGCCATGTATATACTTAGGGAGTTTCATATTATAATGTAACAAACTTCATCTGGATAGTTTCCATGACATTTTTCACCTTGTGTGATCAGCTGTGCAAAGGCTGATACAGTTTCACTTTGAGTTTATACGGTAATAACTACCACAGTTTTTGCAGTGATGTGCAGTAGTTTGTTAGCTTTGTTGGAAGTTTCCAATTTTTATTAGTCGTGTTCAGGGTCATATTAAGGCGGGGCTGAGGGGGCTGAAGCCCCTGCCCATCATGAAAATAGGCCCACGATTTTCAAGATAACCTTTTTTTGCTTGTCAGCACGATTTGCAGCATGATTTGGAAGGGTGATAACCATTTTTTTTGCTTGTCAGAGATTTTCAGTATAGGCGACGGTCTTTTTTCTCAGCTCCAGGCCCACTCGGACCTTAATCCGGCCCTGGTCGTGTTGGGTTAACTGAAGTAGATCTGTGTTCTTATGATGCTCTGAGACAATTTGTGATTTTGAAAGTTCACTACTGTATATTATTGTGGCCACTGATTCAGCCTTCTAACTGATTTTAAACATTTAAAAGGATTTGCTGGATTATGCAGTGAAAGTTAGTTTCTGCTTGCAATCTTTTTTTCAGTGCCGTAATGTGCACTGTGGTGACTGCTTGCGTTCATTGATTGTTTAATGAGGATTTTGCCACAGACGAAAACTTTCTGTCTATGTACACTGTTGATAATGTAAAAAAAGGCTCATCGTAAAAAAGGTTCATCCATATAGTATATATACAGAAAAGGCATATTTTCAACCCCCATCCCCCACCCCGTTTGTACAACGTACATACGCAAAATCTCCTAAGTCCAAGCCCCTCTCCCTCAGTGCATACATGCTCTATGGATGGATGCAAAGAAAGTTTACAGATTTACCTTTTGATTAAATATAGCATTTGACAGCTTTTGAAAAGTGGCAGTATGCAAACACCAAAAGTTGTTGAACAAATTTTGTGAGGTGGAATGTCAAAAATAAAAAAAATTGAGTGACAAAATTTTCAGACTGAAAAAAAAATTTAATATAATCAATACATGTCTTTAAACTGTACATTAAATGACTGCATCTTAACTTGGATAGTTGTTTATTCTATACAAATCTTTCTATCTCAAATATCTAGTGTTAGTTGTATAGTGTTGTTAATTTTACATATGATTTAATATGATGTTATCACCTGTAGAAAAAAATTCTTATTTCTGATATGGCTTATAATTAATCAGATGACTCAGTTCTCGTAATCTCCATATAATTTAGACGCTTCACGGTGATTTCGACAAACCCATAGGATTGATCTAAACTTCTAAAGAGTTAAGCGCCATTCTCTCAGCAGGGTGGCGTAGTTATCCCCATAGGCGGCGCACTCCTATCGGCCCCGTCGGCCCAGGCCGGGGTACTTTTGAAGGTACCCCGGCCCGCCATAGGTCGGGCCGGGGTACTTTTTAGGAAGTAAGAACTGAAGAATTGCGATTCTTTAAATTGTTTGGTTAAATTTTCAACGAAAAAGCCGCTGTCGCTGGAAGGCGAATGCTCTGCCGAATAGGGCTTTATAGTTGCAAGATCAGATAAGATCAGATAGGCATGTCATATTCTCATTTAACCAGAAGGCGTCAAACACGGCAGTCATAATCTTATTAGATTACACAGCTGCTGTCGCGGGAGGAGGAATGCTCTGCTCAATAAGGCTTCATAGTAGAAAGATCAGATAAGATCAGGCAGGGGTCATATACACCTTTAACCCGAGGTGTCAAACGCAGCAGTAACGTACGTCTATAAGTTAACATTAGATTAAAAGACGGCGGAAGGCTTTTGACGAACCAAGTGGGGAGACGGTGGGCGAAAAGGCAAATGGCAGCAGAGGGCACCAGGGAAGCAGTAGAGGGCGTTAGAGTGTTTCACCGAGAGATGGCAGTTGGATTTGGGTCCCGATCGAAAGTGATCAGTTAGAGCTTCACCGTGTTTGCATAAATTGCGGAAAGCAATCTAACGACTTCAGGGATTGATTCAATCGTTCAACAGACAACAGCGCTTCGCCATCGACACAATGGACAAGTTTGTTGTTAAACGTCGTAAACTGAATGTCGAAGACCCTGAACAAACTGTAAGTACTTCAGATACAACATCTGCGCAAATTATTCCATAGTGATGAGTGTAGGACTAGGACTATGCTACGAAAAACTATAATCGTAGGCCTATAAATCTCAACACTAGACATGGTCACCCCCAAGATTTATGGGACTCCCCCGAGTTGTTTTTCGCCATAGTTTTCATCCTTCCCAATCCTATTGTATGGAGCCTTATTCTTGATTTTATATCTTCTTGCTGACTGCCTGTGCTTTCAATGACACCTTCAACACATCTGAATGGCCTGACTCTTTCCATGTTTTTGTCCATTCATTGTAATATTCACGATTTTTGTATTCCCTTTCGTTGTGTTATTAAAAACATTTTATTTTTGTTTACAATTACAGTACACATGGACTACTGCATTCTTACAAATGTGATGAAATAAAAGTGTTGCAGAATGCAAATGTTTAAAACCGTGCCAGTTCACCTTGTGAATAAACATCTTACAGTCCCAGTGGCGTGCAGGGAGTTGTGGGCATACGGGGCCTAATCGATAAAAACCTTCTTAAAACGTTTCTTTTGTATAAATCACAATTGAAAATGCATTTTGGCTATCTACTGTAAGTTAGTTAGGCACCTCGACCCTCAACGACCGCTGCCGTTATATAGTAAACGGGCCGGGGTACTTTTTATTGTCTTCCGCCGCCTCTGGTTATCCCCCTCCCCATGTTACTAACGCAGCAAGGCTGTTGTACAGCCGTCAACTATCTAAATCTAGTAAATTCGGCTCAAAAGCATCTTGACATCGTTCCCATGATGACCTTTAAGTGACATGAAAGTTTACACTAATTAGGGTCAATCAACCAGAGACCAGATTCCTACAGTCCGACTGCTTGTTCGTCCCCAATGGATTAATTATCAGGTTTAAATTCACATTTGCAAATCTGGATAAACGCAGTGACGGTACTTGACTGAGTGTCAAACTACTGAAACTGAGCAAACGTTATAGGGCCTACATGTTGAGACTGATGAACAAATGCTGAGCCCACTTAAATCAATGGAGAGAATCGCCCCGTGGATCGTCATTTCTGAACCGAAACTTAGAAATTAAAAAAAGAAATTTCAGGAAGAGCATGCATTGAGACTGGAAAATGTGTTAACTGGTATATAAAAAGTTGAAATATTGGGGGCCCAACAAGTGCTGGGCCCCCTGCCCGAATTATTGGGGGCCGGGCCCCTATGGATTGACGCCTATGGTGACCGGAACTCTCTGACTTCCACCTCCGTCGAAAACGAAGGTGTTAGGAGAAAGATCGGTCACCCGAGGCAATCCAATCTTATGGAACACCCTTCCAGACTTTGTCACCCACTCGAAAACCGACAAACAGTTTGTAAAGAATCTGAAGATACACTTGTTCAATTCGTCGTTTGACTGCTAACCTTATGCTGTGAAGCACTCTTGATTCAGGCTTAGGCCTTGATATAGGGCTATATAAATTGTCAGAAATAAATAAAATAATAATAATAATAATAATAATAATAATAATAATAATAATAATAATAATAATAATAATAATAATAATAATAATAATAATAATAATGCATTAGGCATATTTGTATGGACCACCAATCTTTGTCTTCTTGTATATGATTTGCAAATCCAAGTCGGTATTTCAACTGCTTTCTTAAAGTATTGTACAGTACTTTCAAAATTTCTGTCCTCGCTATTAGGAATTCCAAGTGTATTTAAAAAATAATATTGTGTCTCTATTGATGTAGTAGTGGGAAGTTAACAGAGTGGTAACAACGTTGGACAATAGAGCAGAAGGTCGTGGGTTCGAGACCCGCATGAGCCCTAAGGTCGACTCAGTCTTACTCGCTAGAGGGTGGTGGTAAATGAAGAAGTGGTAAGCAGCTGAGGTAAGTCAAACAGGTACGCTACGCGATGCACTAGCCCGTATCCACGGTATATTGCACGACTGGCTGAGGGCTTTAGCAACGGAGATCAGCGCCGCCCTATGAGCACGTGAGGCTCGAGAGGGACTTTGATTTTTTTACTTTTTTACTTTATAGACGCAGGCAAGAATATCTGATTGCGTTCTAAAATATCATCAACAACAGAAGGTGCTGTCTGATGTATGATTATGGCCAGAGGCGGCGCCAGGCGTTTGAGGAGGGGGGGTTAGGGTTAACCTTTGCGTTAGGGTTAGGGATAACCCTAAAAAGGCTAAAATAACCCCAAATTGATAATCTTATAAATAGCCCTGCTTCCTCCCATTCCCACGCGTTAGACACTTCCCTCCCTGGCGGCGTCTAGCCAGTGGCGGCTCTAGGATTTGGCAAGTGGGGGGCGTTGGGGTGGCAACTTCTAATCATGGGGGCCAACCATTTGTTATTTAATGTATGTAGCATTAAGTATAGGGTCCCAACTGTGGGGGCCCACTGGGGAGGCCAGGCACTCAATAGGGGGCACGGGCCTCCCTGGCCCCCCGGTGGAGCCGCCACTGCGTCTAGCGCGGCCTCCCTTGAAACGGGGGTCCGGGGGTTTCTTGAAATCGTAGATGCTCCTACGTGTGTTTTAGAGCATGTTGGACACAAGATCACAGGTCTGGCATCAATAGGTTCCGTGTCTGTAATTTCTTATGCTTAAGTCAATTTCAAATTATTCTGCTTCGATTATGTGCGTGTTAAGTCAAAAATTGCTTGTCTTTGGCCCATATTAGTGTCAGTGTTACTAAGAGTAAGAGTCAGCCTCAGTCAGGTGGCAGATGCTACTGCTCAATAAAATTTTGTTTAAAACCGCTGTAAACCAGAGATGTAGTACTTGGTACTTGTACTTGTACTCGAGTTGTACTCGAGTACAAATTTTTAGTACTTGTACTTGTACTTGTACTCGGAGGCCAGGTACTTGTACTTGTACTTGTACTCGGAGTTTTAGGAATGCAAGTACTTGTACTTGTACTTGTACTCGGAGGCCAGGTACTTGTACTTGTACTTGTACTTGAAGCATTGTGTACTTGCTACATCTCTGGCTACATGTACTTCAATGGTACCAGTAATGCTGTTCCTTTAGGCTAATGACAAGCACATCTTCACAGATGGCCAAGTACCTGGAACTCAACGAGATTTATGATGAAGCCACTGATACCATCGTATTTTGGAACAGTGAAGTTAATAGAAAGGAGTTCAACAGGCTGTATAATGCAGCCATTAATTAGAGACCTTAGTGTGCCTGCTTCTGGCGCACCAATTAAACACGTATTTAGCCAAGCTGGCTTGATCGCGAAACCGCATAGGTGGGTTAATATGACCGATGCAAGACTATCATCTCTATTTTTAAGTGCAACTGTGATGATATTTAGATGCTAATATAGTGTAAATTTTATTCGTGGCCGGACAAACTGTCCGAGGACAAAATGTCATGTAGAAAATGTCATGGGGACAAAATGTCAGCGAAAAAAATGTCATTGTCAAAAATGTTGTACTAGTACTTGGAGGCCAGGTACTTGTAAGGGTACTTGTACTTGTACTTGTACTCGAGGCCAGGTACTTGTACTTGTACTTGTACTCGGAGGCCAGGTCAGTACTTGTACTCAGGTTTTTGGAATGCAAGTACTTGTACTTGTACTTGTACTCAAGGCCAGGTACTTTTTGTTTGTACTTGTACTTGAAGCATTGTGTATCTATCTGCTGTAAACCAATGTCACAACTCACAAGTGGCAAAAGGCGACAAAAAGTAGACAGCAGGCAACTAAATTGCTGATGAAAACTTCAAATCAAAGTTGCTAGTTAAAAAACCAGTAGGTTAATAGCTAAGCCATAGCAATTAACAGACATCCAATACTATCAATCATTGTTCAGTTATAGGTCTTGTACAATTGATTCTGGTCTCAAGTATATAACACTACATTTAATAGAACTTTGCTCGCCTACCCAGTCGCTCAGCAAAGGTGTTTATGAGCTTTTCAATATCCAATGTACGATTCTTGTGAACAAACAAACGTTTAAGCCCGTAACGCCATCCTGTAGATATATAGGGAACGTTTGATACTTAGACTAGTAAAACCGATCTTCAATCATCCCCTACCCCCACACACAAAATTTTTCTGCAATTTTGCACGAATCTCACGGGTCACGGGTGGCCCTGATGGCAAGGGGGGATTCAAACCCTCCAAACCCCCCGTGGCCCCGCCACTGATTATGGCATCGCCTATTGATTCTAAATGAATCTCGAATCTTTGCAACGAGTTGTAAAGATGCTCCCTCATCTTTAATAAAAATAATTACATGTAATTCAACCACCTTTAAGAAAAATTTAAAATTATACTTAATCACTAACCAGTCGAATGTAAATTAATTACGAACTTTATTATGAATAGTATTTTACTGTAAAACATACAAATACTACTAGCTCTTCATCCTACAGCTTCCTAGCCCTTGTTTAATATTCAAATAATAATAAAAGTATTATTAATTTATTAAATACTCCGACTCTTCCAGTCAAACGATAGCTAATCTCATTATCTCATTATTACTGTATCATCTTTCTTTATTTCTTTACTACTTTTTATTGTTACTTTAATTAAGATTATTACTAGGCTAATTGGATAATGTTCTGTCTACTACATTTAACATAATCAACATATCAGGTTGCTTCCCTGGCGGGATATGTTTCCCTTTGGGCAATCCTTTTCTTCTCTGCATAACACTCTCAACTCTTATCTTGTATATGGTGATGATGATATGATTAACTGAATATTCGTAAAATTATGAACTTTTAATTTGATCTTTTTACAAGTTTCTTATCGTTTGTTATTCTAATGTATGTTCAGACCCTAAAGAGTCTTGTGAATATACTGTAAATTGTCTTCGTCTTAGTTAAATTCAATTTATGTTACTTCATGTAAGCCTAAATGATGTCAGTTATGTCAAGTTGAGTTGAAATAAACTTCAGTTCAGTTCGAGAAGTTAAGCCATGGGCATGGCTGTTACTGAAGAGACGTGCGGACCGAACCAAGAAACCGAAAGAATACACGCTGTAGTTGCGTTTTGCAGTTTCACTTTCGAAAATGCACGACAGCGAGCGAACGTCGAAGCTTACGGCGATAACGGCCGAAGCACGTACTGAGCCAACAAATACAAAATACGTCAATTGTTGTATGTCAACTGTAGAACCTGACCCACTCGAATTGCGAACACACTGTGTATACAGGCTTAATATGCGGAAGGAACAAAAGACGCTGTCACATTTGCGAGTCACAAGACGAGAAAGGAAATCCGACGCCGGAACATCATCATGGGAGGGCGCGCGACACGCGACGTCTCACGGAATCATTTTCACTTATTAAGCATCAAGATGATTATTCTAATTAAGTGTCCACCACATCGACTGCTTAAGAGACTTTTGCTCTGGTTTATCTCAACTTGCTGTTCATTGCTCATCTATAAACGCGTCCCAAGATACTGTAGAGACGGCCACTGGCGAGAACTTGGATGGTAGCCTCTGAAAAAGTTGAGGGGTGGGGTGGGGGGTGAGCCTAGTGGCTTAATAGATGTTTGCGCCTATGGAGACAGTAAGAGTCGGCGTCGTCAGGAATGGCCACCGTCCCCCAAACCTGTTCAGTCCCATAATAATCCAAGCATTTAGAGTTACGTGGGAACAGTGGCGGCTCCACATGGGGGCCCAGGCGGGTCGTGCCCCATTAAATTCCTGGTCCTCCAGTGACCCCCATGTTGGGACCCTATACTTACTATTACACACCTATCAGCAAATGGTTGGACCCATGCTTAGAAGTTGCCACCCCAACGCCCCCCCTCTCACTTGCCAACTGCTGGAGCCGCCGCTGGGTGGGAAAATGCAGTAGGCCTATGCTGTTTGTCAGCAGTTGGCGAAAACCGTTAATGCTTTATCGGCATTTCAAGACTCGATGACGACGATTTCGGCAGATCTAGTTTTTATTATTTTAAAAATCGTTTGAATTTTTTATGCACTATAAAATTTGGCAAAGACAGCCCTCTTGCACAGAAAGACGTCGGATTCATTAACCAAGGGCTGTCGTTTGTTGGTGTGCACGTACATTCCCTGGGCCAGTCAACATCATAGGCCTATATGGGATGGGGGGGGGGGTAATATGGCTGTTTAGTATAGTGTAGCAACCAATGGCGTTAACCGCTGGTTGATGGGAAAAGTTCAACTAAGTCTCCGGATGTCAGTTTCCCACATCGATCCCTCGACGCCGTCGTAAAAAATTATATATACATATGCATATATATATATATGTATATACATATGCATATATATATACTGTATATATATATATATATATATATGACATTTTAGACACATGCGAGGCGTAACACAGACATTTTTACAAGTGTATACAGTAATTATTCTCATGCATCAGCTTTTTGGTCGCACGCCCAGTTAAACGCCTACGCAGAAAGAAAGCAGATTCGCCGCCGTTCGCATGGGGGTGGGGGTGGGGAGTAAGGCCTCGGGCCCCGCACTGCCACAGTCCTATTTCCAATCATGTTACTGGGTCTCCTAAGAGACGTTCCCACTGCTCAGTCCTCTCTCTCCTCTTCCATCCACCCTCCCTCCCCCCGCAGCTGCTCGTCTTCCTTACCTTCGCGTCGAACGATCCAGCCTCGTGACTTAACAGATTGCGCCACGCAGACGACAGATGCCAGCACGTGACCCGCTGGCTGCTGCTGCTGCTGCTGTTGCTGTTCGATGATGGCGAGTGAGATTTTTGTGTCTTCGTCTACTTGTCTCTATCTTCACATTTTCCACTTAGTCGCCGATGATGGATTATCACGGACAGGGCCACCTTAACCATTAGGCTGTTTAGGCACTGCCTATAGGGGCGAAAAATTTTGTAGGGGCCAAATAAAACGGGGATGAAATTTTTATGAACGAATAACGTTTTTTTGCTCGTCAGCTCGTCAGGTTATTTCGGAATAACAAGGTTTTTAGGGACTGCCCTGTGTGAGAACCACTGTTGCTCCCGTCCAATCTAATATCCTAAACTACTGAGGTTTATTTTGAACTCGTTTACAGTTGCAGCCGTTATTATCCCCTCATCCAGTTCATTCCATCTGTCCACCACTCTTGCACTAAAAAATGCTGTTTATGTCTCCCAACCCGTTTCTTGAACAGTTTCATGCTGTGTCCTCTGGTTCGATCATACTGCTTCATTGTAAAAAATCTTTCCTTTGGCATTTCCACTTTGCTCGTCAGACTTTTTCCGTATGTGATGTGAATGGGTGAAAATCTCCGAAAATGAAAATCTGCCTAGGGCGCCCCGAAATTCTAAAGATGGCCCTGATCACGGAAACATCATCCGAGCCTGGATTCGAATCCGTGGAGGATCCGATCATCGGATCATGTGATCCATAAACGAAAATCAGATCCAAAAATTTCCTATCGGTCATTGGGGCCAATAGCCCAACACGCTTACTTCAACGTAAATAATATTATTCAAAGTTTGCTTGGTTGCCAATTTCTTTGTTTTGTTGAAAGTTTCGTGTAGTTAATATACGCCGATCATTGTACGACGCTTTGATGTCTCGTTGCACAGTTTGTGTGTGTGTGTGTGTGTCTTTGTTTGTGTGTATGTATGTTCTATTTCTCGCCGTTCTGCTCTCGATTAATGATAACGGCTTGTTCAAAGCGTTTTTACAGGTCCGTGTAGGCCTAAACGTCTGTACCTGTAGCGGAAGTAACTATAATTTGTGAGCGGAGAACTTTCAAAAAGAATAATAATTACAAAACTTTCTCACACCAGATGGCGCCGTGACTTCAAAGGCCCTACAGCGCATTCGAAACTCCGAAGCCAGGCATCTAATCAACCGATACGAATAGGCCCTATCTGCGCGTCGATTCAATCGAATATCGTTCAGCCATTTCGACTAATCGACTCGTCACGAGGATTCCGGAAGAGTCGTTCTATTCTTGCATAGGCCGGCAGCACATCGTCCGACGTCGGCCGTGAAATGACCTGTAGGCCTACGTCGATAATTCGTAAAGTCAATAAACTGTTCACTAAATGTAGGCCTATCACTGAAATTTCACGAGATGCTTTTCAAGATGCAACTGAGAAATACCCAAGACAATCCCACAAAAATCTCTTCCTTCTTTACATTCTCCTTTTCACAAAGCCCTCTTTAAACTCCCCGTATCGCCAAGACCTTCTTTAAACTCTTCTTATCATCAAAAGCCAATAAAGTGCTCACTGAATGTATCGCTGAAAGTTCACGAGATGCTTTTCAAGGTGCAAATGAGAAAATACTTAAGACAACCCCACAAAAGCCTTCTTTAAATTCTCCTAATCATCTGATTATCATCCTTCAATAATCGACCTTTCCTAAAGCCCTAACCTCGACCTCTGACCTTGCACAAGTTGTGATGCGGATTACCGATTGTGGGTAAAACTGGTCTGAGCGCTCACGAAAGAATCGATGCAATTAACAAAAGAGCACTATCGAAGTTTGATCGACTTACTTGTTTCGATGGGCGTTGACAAGATCGGTCATTCGTTAAGAAATTGAATGATGTGTCCTTGTCACTAGATTGGCCGTAAAATTTATAGATAGGAAAGATAGAATGGAGAGCGAGAGAGAGAGAGAGAGAGAGAGAGAGAGAGAGAGAGAGAGAGAGAGAGAGAGAGAGAGAGAGAGAGAGAGAGAGAGAGAGAGAGAAAGAGAGAGAGAGAGAGAGAGAGAAAGAGAGAGAGAGAGAGAGAGAGAGAGAGAGGAAAGAGAGAGAAAGAGACAGAGAGAGAGAGAGACAGAGAGAGACAGAGAGAGATGAGGGAGAGAGAATGGAGAAGAACATTTGAAAATACACAGAGACAATCTGAGAATCTCCGTAGACGGATCAAAGCAACGCTCCTGTTGTCAACAACATGTGTTCGCATCAATCTTCATTTGAATTATGATGTCTCTGTTCCGCGCTCGAGTGTCAACTCCACTGCTGCTCTCTCCTCGTAGTCGCCAGCACAGGCTAAAACTCACTTGCTGTCGCCCCATATCCGTTAACCGAAAACTTTTAGTGGGAGAGAGAGAGAGACAGGCAGAGACAGAAACAGAGACAAAGACATAAAGAGATAGAGACAGTCAGAGAGACAGACAGACAGACAGACAGACAGAGACAGAAACAGAAACAGAGACAGAAACAGAGACAAAGACATAAAGAGACAGAGACAGTCAGAGAGACAGAGAGAGACAGAGACAGACAGAGAGAGAGAGACAGACAGAGGGATAGATGAAGATGTAAGGATGCTGCAGCGACGATGCTCATTGGATAAATAGGCCTCTTATAAAGGCGTCAATTAGTGTGAACGTTGAACCTTGTCTAGCAATAGTCACTGCGTTGAATCTTGGTTGTGGGAGAAGCGAGGTTCGTATAATTTAATTTGCGTAAATTTTATTTGACCCGTAAATTATATTCAGCTGGAAAGATTGCAACTCCATAAAACATGGCTAATAATAATAATAATAATAACAATAATATAATTGATAAATTTCATTAGGACTCTCAAGGGTTAATGAGCTGAGGTAGAGAGGTTTATTAACCCTTAATATGTCAGTTGAACGAATAGTAACGTTGATTGCTTTGTAGAATCACTGACGAATCAATTTTGCATCACAGTTTATTTTGATTTGACAGCGTATACTAACAGATGAATTCGCAATTTTCAATGAATTCTTTCCGTAGACTGCTGGTCTAAACGTAGGCAACTAGGCATATACCTGTATGTTGCTACGATAATTATCGGATAAATTCTGTCCTAGTCGAGGTTCAAAATGTTAACATTTCTGGCGCCCTGCGATCCTGTGGTTCACAGAACCAATCAGAAGAAGAAAACGCAGATAAACTGGTCAGTTGAAACTCTTTAGGATTAACGGTCAGTAATAATAATTCTTCCAAAAAACTCACGTTTTCTATTTTTACATTTTCTGGTATGCAAGCAAACTCGGCTTTAACAAAAGCACTCTTCACGCTGAATAAATTGAGTTCAAACTTTAAGAACATTTAAAATGGTGATACACTTGAGCATTCGGGTTGGAAGCTTAAAGGCAGCAGATAGAAGGAATTGACAAAACAATCCAGAAACACTTTGACAATAACAGATAAACGGAGTCGTGCCCACAGTAAGTCAAAACTCGTCTATACTGCTCTCATTATGGAGTTCCGAGAGTCTAAAAACTGGAGCAGAGAAAGTCAGAATCACCGGACCAGTTTATCTGCGTTTTCTTCTTCTGATTGGTTCTGTGAACCACAGGATCGCCGGGCGCCAGAAATGTTAACATTTTGAACCTCGACTAGGACAGTATTTATCCGATAATTATCGTAGCAGCAATTATGAGAAATTGGATAGGCACAGAAAATCGTGCAGTTTGCGTCTAACGTGTGGTCTAGAAAAGTGCTGAAAATGTTATTTTACTGTTCGATGCTGTCGTTAGACCGGACGATATAATATATCTGCTGAAATCCTACAACCCCCGACTGGCAGCCACATGTGGTTTATAATTATACAGGAACTATACGTGGTTACCGTTGCATGTATGACGATAATATTCAAATATTGTCGCTCACTAGCGCAATTTCTGCCACCACTCCTTTAAATTTTGACTAAAGCTAAAATTACAGAACAAAATAATCGGTAGTCTCATATTCAGTAGCTCAAATCGACACAGTGGCGTAGCCAAGAGGGTTTGGCGGTTAAACCCCCTTTGGCCGCCGAAAACGAAATATTTGTAATGAGTTTCCATGCATTTAAAAAAAAATTACGCGACTTTGGGGATTAAAACCCCCCTTGGCTATAGACTGTAAAGGCTTAATTTTTAGAGGCATAAAAAACTAGAGGGATAAACTTTTTGCTTGTCAGGATTTTTGCAAATTTGGTCACGGTCAAAACCAAAAACCGAACCGCCTCCCGGAAATCCTGGCTACGCCACTGTAGGCACACATGCTAAGCAGCTAAAGGTTGCTTTGAATACAAATTATTTAAAATTAGGATAGTTATGATGATGATGATGATGATGATGATGATGTTGTTGATGATGATGATGATGATGATGATGATGATGATGATAGTAGTGGTAGTAGTAGTAATAGTAATAATAATAATAATAATAATAATAATAATAATAATAATAATAATAATAATAATAATAATAATAATAATAATAATAATAATGAGTTGCATGTTGATTGATATGCAGTCATACCTTATTGGTGATGTGACGTGATTTGCAGAATATGATTTTTTTCTCTCGCTTAAATGTATTTTATAACGACCTGCTTCTTTGTGAACAACTTTTTATTAAAATAGGCATAATTTTCTTCGCAAATAAGTCAAAATCTCGTAAACTTCTACAGCGCCCCGGAAAGCAGCACATATAGCTGCTTATTCTTATGACTTTCTTGAAATAGCTGCCAGGGTGGTTTGTCGGCCGGGCAAAGGTCAGTGTATCTATGAGGCAGCAGGTCAGGTTGTTGTTGCTATTGACTTTTCGAATAGGAAGGTTTTAAGTTTAGACCTAAAGGTTTGAGGAGACAGTGAATGAATTAAAGGAAATGAGGATTCTGAGCTTATTGTTTGACCATGTCGTAGGCTGCGGAGGGAGGCTGGAATTGAGTTCAAAGTTCTGGTGCGGCGTTGAGAAAGCGTTGCAGATTTTGAGTGATGACTGATTTAACGGGCGTAAAAGTGTGAGATGAGATGATGGGTTGGTCATTATTCTTGTCTTTAGGGATTTCGTCCATATCATTATTATCACGGCCTTTCTGGACTTAATTCCTTCTCTGGTACTTGTCCCTTTGAGCTCTGTACTTTTTATCAATTAGGTTGTTTTGAAGAATCCACTATTCAATTTGGCACCGTACGTTGTGTATTGATCAACATTGGATACAGTCTTGGTTTTCAAGTTCTAGTAGATACAGTCATCGATCAAACAGATATCATTAAATTCTAGCAGCTTGCAAAAACTATCTAACTCAAAACTCTCCTGACAAACTTGCTATAGTTGCAATGACCCACCAGAGGCGTCGCGTAATGGAAGCCAGGGGTGTCCAGGCATCCCCAAAATTCTTGTTATGTCTAAAAAAATTTTCATAGCTTTGCGTTATTAGGATAATAATACTATCGTATGTTTAGATTATTGATGTGTTTTCGTTTAATAGTTAAATGAGAAAACTACACTGTATAATAGTGGTTTTTAAAATGTTCTAACCTAATTGCTAAAAGACAGACTCGCTATTTTCAAACGTTAAAAGACACGTTGAGATTAAACTGTTATGCATCAGTAAAATTTATACCATGGCGTCAAGAATGGGTATCCTCCCCCCCCATTACTGCTCGGCGCCACTGCGAACCGCTGTCCCTAAAACCTCAGCAACAACTATTAAGGTTACACAGAAAGTTAACAACTAAAGCTTAGATATCAGTAGATCACTAGATTTGTGCACCTTGGCACCGATGTGGCATTTGGCGATCCAGTCAAGTTACTGGCAAGACTGAACCCAAATGCCACGTCGAGGACGTTAAGCGTAAATTTCTCTGAAAACACTCCGCTGCCATCTAAAGTAGTTGTCCGACCTGATGGCCTGGATTTGACCTGGTCTGGTGTGTTTTGTAATTTGATAATAATAATAATAATAATAATAATAATAATAATAATAATAATAATAGTAGTAGTAGTAATAATAATAATAATAATAATGTGATTTTAAATACTTTAGGAGGCTAAGTGGGGTCTACTGTAGCTATTACTCCAATGGAGTAGTGTAAGGTCCTTGACAAACAATCGGAGGGTAGTGGGTTCGAAAGTGACCCTAGAATCTGCGGCAAATGTTCACCCCAATTGTCTGCGAGGAAGGCAACAGGAAACCATCCCGCTTATCTTATCCCTGAGTGGCGAAAGCCAATTGGACCTGCCTTAGGTCGTCATAATCAGCGCGTCGTCGCAGTCGTCATCATCATTACTAGCAGGCCATCTTGGTTTGAACAGATAATTGCATTAAAACAAAGTGAAAGTCATATAAGCTTTACAGTATGTTGTGTTTTTCGATTAGTGAAATATTGGAAGAAATGAACGTCTATACGATTTGAATGTACAGTGTATGGGTGTGATGATCATAGAAAATGACCTAGACCAAAAGCTCCCAAACCACGGTCCGCTGGTAACCTTTGGCCCGCCAGCTCTCAGAAAGTGGCCCGCAAGATCCCAATTTTTGATATGACTGACTGCTTGCGTAGTTTTTGAATTTGTTTCTGTAGAGTAAGAATATTACTACATAACTTTTAGAATTTTATGAACATTTAGATTTTCCCGTGTATCGAATCGACGTTTCATCATAAGAACCTGGATCAGAATCATCAATAGCATATAGACAAAATATTAGAATGTTAAAACATTGCAACTCGCTTAAGTACCGGACATACATGTAGTAGATATGGTCCTCTACTTGAAAAGCTTGAGAACCAATGACAGAGACTGTGTGGCGTTAATTAAGAGCAGTAGCATTGTAGTTTAATGTAAAATCTCGTCAATTTCCCAATCGCACAACAGTCCTCGTTCTCATCTGGAGCGCCGTGTTAACATATAAACATAACAGTGCAAATAAACTTCTACAATGTAAAAACGTGTAAATGTAGGAAGCTAAACGTCTGATATTCATCAAACGTCATTGTTATATCTTCTTCTTCTTCTTCTTCTTCTTCTTCTTCTTCTTCTTCTTCTTCTTCTTCTTCTTCTTCTTCTTCTTCTTCTTCTTCTTCTTCTTCTTCTTCTTCTTCTTCTTCTTTCGCTTAGACAACGAAGGTCCGTAGCGTTGATCTACTATGGCCGCGATCTTGGGCTTATATCGATTCGTCGATTGTGAATAATTATTGTAGGAGTCAGCGTTGAGTCGATTTAAGATCCGAAGTAATCAGTCTGAGCATGGATTCGTCGAAAATCAACGCCAACGGACCTTGTTCGATCCAGTCGAAGTCCATTCCGGTCGTCGCAGGCGAGATGAACAACAGCGCCCCTGAGATTTCCTTCACTCGACCTTGACCTTGCCGCCGCCGCCGCCGGCACCGGTGGCGACGGAATAGCCGCACCGAGGTCACAGGAGAAGCAGAACCAGAAGCGCCGGAAGCGAACGACCTTCACCACCTACCAACTGGATGAACTGGAAACGATGTTCCAGAAGACGCACTATCCGGATCAGAGGATCAGAGAGGACCTGGCCGCCAGGTGCAACATCACCGAAGCCCGGATACAGGTAGATGAACAAACGGGGATGAATTTCTAATAACGATTACGCATTTAGAGGGAAAATAACAAGTCTTTCTTCCCCTAGTCAGTGTTTCCACGAAGGAGATGGGATCCGGTGTGATTTTTGGCGAAAATATTTTTGTTCCAGCAAAGGTTTTGTCACTTAAGAGCTTTGTGAACAATTGGCGACGAGTTGAGCGAAGAATATTAGCAATGATTAATCACAAAACGCTTACAAGTGGTTAGAAAGGCTCAAATATGGTTAAAATAATTAAATATAATAGGAGGGTAGAGCAGCGGTGGTTCCAAGAATTCTTGGCGTAGGGAAGATGCAATGAATTTCTAGGAAGTTGGTGGGGGGATGCAATGAAATCCGGGAAAAGGTTGACAAGCAAAAAAGGTCATTATCAGTGGTTTTTGGTCAGTAAGTAAAGAAATAAACCTTGCCGAAAACGGCTGACAAGAAAAAAGAGGTCATCAGCTCTGTTTTGCACACAAGGATAGCGGTTCGGACCCGATAAACCCTGAAAACGCTGATAAGCAAAAAAGCTCAGTGGGGGATGCATTCCTCGTCATCCCTAACGTGGAACCGCGCCTGGAGTACAGTATAGCAATAATAACATACCAAGTAAATACGTTAAATTGTCTACAGAAGAGATTTTAGGTAATTATTTCGAAGTTTATTCTCTTCCATCCTTGTTACGCTTCCAAAATTAGTACACTTGTTAATGACAATGACTTGTACCCAATGACTCAATTGTTCCCTCTATTTTTTGTAGTTTGTGTACGCATGAAATTTCTTGTGTGCAAAATTTTACATGGAAAGTAACTCTTGAACTTTTGTACGCGCCCAGAATTTGTCCGTAATCAGCATTACTTATTTGCTAACAAGTTAATACGTCTCAGAACTTTCTTATCGGACAATGATCCACTTTTTACAATTTTCCCACCAGTTTAGAATATATACACATGCATTGGCGTTAGTTTGGATGAAAAAGTAGGGGGCGCAAACCATACGCCTTCCCCTTTCCTATGGTGGCCTCTCAAAAAGTGGGGCTCGAGTCTATAAGCCTAATAGAAGTTTACGACTATGATTGCATATGCGGTTTAACAATATAAGACATTCATTAGTTTAAGGAAATCAAGCATCACAAATCAAGCATTACACGTTTGCAAAGGGTTATGATTTTCATGCCTTTAGAGTTTCTCTTCGATCCCTACTATATTATTATTATTATTATTATTATTATTATTATTATTATTATTATTATTATTATTATTATTATTATTATTATTACTATTATTATTATTACTACTATTACTACTACTTATTACTACTACTACTACTACTACTACTACTACTTAGCTAATTTATCAACGCTATAGCATGACGAAGGCCATAGGCAAGAGCGATTTACAAACAGTCACTGTAAGAATTGCGAAACAAGTGCGTTTTTAGTTTTGAAGCCCATTATATGTCCATTCGATCCAAGCAAGTTACGCTTCCACCAAGAAGATGACTCTTAATGCGCATCATCATGTCTAGATGGCATTCCTCTAATTCCGTGTTTCCCAAAAGTGGGTCGCATGGTTCAGTTTATTATTATTGTCAGACAATTTGCTATAGCGCCGTAGGTGAGCGAATGGCACAAAACAAGGGTGCTTTGACAACTAATTACTCGTAACTGAGCTTAAATAAATGCGTTTTCAAGTTGGTAATAAACGTCGCGGCAGCGTTCGCATTGGTCACACTGTCCGGAAGAGAGTTCCACAGGATCGGGTTTCCCCGTGTAAAAGATCTCTCGCCAAATAGAGGAGTCGAGGATGGTGGAGGCACGAGTAGCTGATTCCGCTTGCTGGACCTTAGCCGAGCCCGCCGTTCGACCTCCGTAGATCTAGTCACCATGGTGGCCAGGTAGCGGGGGCAGCTCGAGTCATATAGAGCTCGATAGGTGAGCCAGCAGCGCTTAAACACTATCCTCTCTTTGATTCGCAGCCAGTGGAGATGGTCTTTCAGCAACGGCGTCACATGCTCATTCCAGCGACGACCTAGGGCGCAGCGTGCTGATAGGTTGATCACAGACTGTAGACGGTTGAGCTGGCGGTCTGGGATTCCAAGAGTACGGTAATCGATCCTGGTTAGAATCAGTGCTCGGACGAGTTGAACAGCGGCGCTGGCTGTTATGTAACGTCGGATCGACTTGATTCTTCGCAGCTGATAGTGACAGCTGCGGATCAGACCGCTAATGTGCACCTCGAAGGACAGCGTCTCGTCCAGTAAAACCCCCAGGAGTCGTACGTTACTTGATGGACCAATAACGTGATCACCAATATTGAGCGGGACACGATTGATCAACCCGTGCCGCCTGGGCGTGGAGATCCATAATAGTTCCGTTTTCTCCGGGTTGAGTGCCAGACGATTTTCCGCCGCCCACACACTGATCGCAGCAATACAATCCGCAACGCGTACTGCCAGTCGTTCGGCCTCTTTTGGTAGGGCGTAGGAATATATCTGCCCATCGTCTGCATAACTGTGCCCCTCAAGGCCAAAGGCTGCTTTAATAAGGCAGATATCTGCAGTGTAAAGAATGAACAGGAGAGGGCCCAGAACAGACCCTTGAGGGACACCATGGTAGACACGTCGCTGGGCCGACTTACTCTCGCCACAACAGACTGCATTCTGTCAGTTAGGTAGTCTGTGATCCAGTCTAGGGCCAGTCCCCTCAATCCGTAGGAGGTTTCCAGTCGACGTAGAAGAATCGTTTAGTGCTGGATAGAGCGAAATTAGATTCAAGTGTCATTTTCTAACCAATACACAATGTCAACCAATGTCACAACTTCACAAGCCTTGAAAGTTGCAAATAGATTTAGGCATTAAGAAATGTATATGCATGCAATCCTCTATGCACAGCTTATATTAGAATGATTAGTGTTTTATGAAACTTTTATCTAAATTTAGTCAACAATAAGTTTGCCGGGTCACGGCATGTTACAAAGCCGCTGACGTGAGTCGCACAGTTGCAAAAAGTTTGGGAAACCCTGGTTTATTATTACTTTTTAAAAATTAACCTTATTTCGCAATAACGCAAGAAAGGCGTATTCCGACCATTTTGCTGTGAAACTCAACTGACTATGATGACTATAAGGAATCTCTGCTGGAACTGGCGTTAACCTAGCGGTTAAGCGATTTTGCCATACTCATAGGATTTTTAAGACGCGTAACAAAGGTATGTTACTGACAAAATTTTAAAACAGATAATTTTCAAGAAATTTCAATTTTATTTCTCTCCTTTTGTCTTATTTGGCAAAAATATGAATAATTCTACTTAATACATTTGCCATATTTTTCATTCGAATCAAATCAAATATTTTGTTTCGCCATTTATTTGAAACTCAGAAGAGTTCTTTCAACCAACGTTCACCAGATGGCGTAACGCATTTTTAAATGTTACATGCTATTATTAGGGGTTTGGAACGTTACAAAACCGCTGAAGTGGGCCGCAGTTCCAAAATGTTTAGGAAACCCTGTTCTAAATGATTCCTTCTCTTGTTATTCAACATATTCATTAAGTTAAATTGCGGTTCACAGTTTGCGCTGAATGTCAGACATGTTCCTCCTATATCGATCCATTCGATTTGCTAGATCTTGAAAGTTGAAACTGTTCATAATCAAGCGCAACCACGAACTCTTAAATGAAGTCGCTGTTCGTTTTCATTTCAAACATAAGCGTAAACTTCTATTAGGCCTATAATTCTGCAACTCCCCATTTTTGAGAGCACAAGTCCCATATTTTTGAGAGGCTACAATCAGGGTGCGATTTGTGACCTGGAGCACGTTTAGGGGGATTTTAAGCTTGGATTTTGTTGGGAAATGTATCAGTGGGGGTGTGATCTTTTTGAGATTTGGAACTGTGGGGTGCAGTTTGGCAGTGGGGCGGGAAATAAAAGACCTTCCCCACACGCAAATCGCGCCCTAGTAATTAAGAAATGGGGAAGTGACAGGTCTCAGCTTCACTTTTCTTCAGCCACAAACAAGAAATGATTTCAGATCTCTATTTTAATGACATTTCTAAACTGACTTTCTGTTCTTTTAATTTTATTGATATTGTGAGCCTATGAGCTTTGTTACAAATTAAATAAAAGACCTTTTGGCCATAATATAGACCAGAAATTAGTAATTAAGAAAATTTATTCGTGACAAGCACAGCTTCAACCAGCACACAAACAAGAAATAACACAGATAACGGAACTAATGAACTAATAAACAGTGTTTAATCTAGGCACACACACACGGACTTTAAATTGTAATTGTATGGAGAAATTACAAATTTCCAAGAAATTTTGAATCTTTTGGACTAACAGCGGCCTACTTGTGAATTTCCAATAGAAGAAATTTTCAGAAATTTGTTCTTTTCCATTTTTCACCCGTGAGTCCAGGAGTCTAGATTAAACACTGTCGCTCACGCGCACAGCTTAGAGGGGGAAACATTGCTTGCACATAAAATACTTTGCAAAGCACCAGTAGTCAGGCATATTTTATAAAGATTTTGAGGACTAATGCACATTGCCAATGGGAACACTCAATTCCGAACGGAGTCTACCTGTTTTAGGTGCGTGCGTAACGCTACGTGAGAAAAAGCCTACAATCCTTATAAAAATAATATTGTGACTTAAAGTGGTTTAGGAGGCTAAGTAAGCCTGTGCAAAAACCACTGTTGTAACTCTCCACATTCAATAACATAGTTTTTCGAGTTAGTCTTTGAAACGTTTGCTGTTTCAACTGTGACTCCCACCTCATCAAAACTGTTCCATTTGTCCACAACCCTTGCACTAAAAAAGTTTTTCTTTCTTGGACCCACGATCTGCTTAAACAATTTGCCTTTGTGGCCTCTTGTGTTGCTTTAGTGTGACAATGTAAAGAATCAGTCATATAGCACATATAATTTCCCAGTCATTATTTGTATGTTTCCCTTTCTAATGTTGTCAATCCACAATATTGAAGTCTCTTTTCGTAGCTTAAATTATGGCATCCATTGACCATCTTTAGTGGCGTATTTAGGGGGTATGCTCCTGTTCCATAGCATACCCCTTTGGTCTTTGGCCTTTGGTCCTTGGTCCTTCCATTCGGTTGCACCGCAAAATATTTTAAAATTTGTTTTAGGGGCTGTTTGGTTCATAACTTAATTTGTGCAATTAGTAAACAATGTAGTAAAGAGAAGGAAACTTTAAGAAAGTGTGCGCTCCATAATTAATAAATGTTTCGTTACTGCATCGTTACAAATTACAATCAGCTTTCGTCTGTTAAACAATTATAGAGCAAAAATTGAGTTAATTAAGCGAAACTACAGCATTTTAATAAACTTAAACTGTACGTTATTGCACAACATAGAGTAAAAGTTATTTTTCGAACTTCTTAAATTTCAGCATACCCCTTTAAGCCTTTCTAAATACGCCCATGACCATCTTTGTTGCTCGTCTTTGCACTTTGCACTGATTCCTTCATAACAGGATCAGGAAATAGAGTTCTTGCGTGAAAACTATGATTACATTTTGGAGTGAATTGAAGTATTTCTGACGAAATTATTAAATTTACTGTGGTAGACATGTGCTCGTGGCCGCTTGAAAATTCTAGATAGACGCTAAAAAAAGACGCAAGATGAAAGGCTATGTCATTGTTCGTGTATTTCATCGTTTATTATTATTATTAACTAGACAATTTATATAGCGCAATAAGCATGGGCTAAAATGGCCAAAGACAAGAGCGCTTTACATACGTATAACCGATGGTGAATAGGCTAGTCTTAAGATTACTCAGGAAAAGTACTAGAGAGTCAAGAGTTCGCAACATAGTACGGTATAGTGAGTTCCACAGTTCTGGATTGCCCCGTGTGATCGACCTGTCCCCGAACTTAACCGTTTCAGACGGGGGAGACACTAGCAGTTTGACTCGACTGCCAGATCTGAGCAGCCGACGTCGTTCCAGCGTCGTGGTCCGCTGTAGGATGGAGGCGATGTAGTCCGGGCAAATAGGGTCGTGTAGAGCTCGGTAAGTCAGCAGGCATCGCTTGTAGACAATCCGCTCCCGTGTTCGTGGCCACTGGAGTTTGACCTTCCGACCAAGAAGACTTCACACTTCTATCAAAGATGTTGCTCTAGCATAATTGCGGCAATTTCTATGCTCATGACCAAGTGTTTTTAAAAGTTCAGTTTGCCAATTTTCATGACCAACCTCCGGAGCTTTTATTGCACAGAAATTAATGCAACTTTCGAAAACATAACGGAATGGCCATAATATACTAGCCGGAGACCAGAAACGCGTAGTAGAAACGCGTGTTGTTGATCAACTGTGACCCATGTATCAAGCACACGGCAAAGGGATTTTGGCTCGTATTTTATGCACCAACAACTATCTAAAAGTGTTTCAGAATGCCATCTATACTGAATAGAAGCAAATTGTTGCTAAACATGTTTGGGGTCCATTATTGGACCCCGTTGCTCCGTTGAATGCTAATCGTTGACAGAGAGCACGGATCTTTTTAAGTGCCCACTGCTGTAATTTGCGACTTAAAGAGATTTCTCATCGTTAGAAACATGCTGGAGACTGCAAATTGGAGGGGGTACTAGATAATAGAGCCAGTAGCTACATGGCGCAGGGCATTTGACTAGACAGGCTGCAGCAATTAGCTCTGCATTTTGAGTCACTTGGATCGTCATGTAGCGACGAGTTACTCAAAAAAACTTGTTTCTGATTACCACGACGAGTATTTTATTAGCAAGTAAGGAAGATGAAATAGGTTAGACAAGAATGCGTTAAAGTGTTTCTAAAATTAAAGTTTGCCAATTTCCATGACCAATTTTCTATTTAACCCCTTCCACTGATCGAGAACAAATTTTTGGGCCTGTATAGTCAGGTCCCCCGCTGCGCCTTTTTTAAAAAGCGGGCCTGGATAGAATATCGCTACTCTTAGACTCTATTAGACTATTTTTGGTAGTATTAGACTCTATTTCGTTATTTGTTGCTGACAAGCAGACGTTTCTGCTAACAGCGCAGTGGGCAGCGATCAAAGTGACAAGCCCATCGGCGAAAATATATTATAACTAGAATCGACGACATTTCCTAAACTCAAATCACAAGAAGTCACTCCCCCCTAACCAGACAACGACGCCTAATTGGATTCGCTGAAGGAACAGTCACGTGACGTGGTTAATAAATTATTATTTCTATTAGATATTAAGCAGTCCGCGTTCATTCCTTCACTACACTCGACGATTGTTCACAGGCGTCTGGTACATGTCGCCAGTAATTGACGATGCACTAAAAGAAGGAACTCGAGGGTCACCCAATGTCACGGAACAAATGTTCCTTGTTCTTCACCGAAAGACGGATGCTACCACTGGATGGAGCCTCGTCGTCGGCTGGTCAATCGCTGCTTGTAGGCAATTATTTTCATTCAGCTGGTTTAATTTGACACAAGCTGTACGTGCCTGTCGTAAACAACAGAAGAAGACGGGGCGTGTGCAAAAGAATCTGCTTAAAACGACAGAACATGCTAGTGAAGGGACTTCTCAACGGTACCGTGTTGTCTAAGCTCAACGTTCGTTTCCAACTCAAAACATCATACAAGGCCTACATAAAGCATACGCACAGAGATCATGCAGAAACGGGGCTTTTCTAAGTTGGAACGCACGGGAACGGAGTTCCCACACTTTTTTGCCATATTGTATATATACTTACGGATATGTGGCCTATTAATGCGTTTGGGAACGTACAGGTACGGCGTTCCCACA
The DNA here is from genome assembly GCA_018105865.1 of Metaphire vulgaris. NCBI lineage: Eukaryota > Metazoa > Annelida > Clitellata > Crassiclitellata > Megascolecidae > Metaphire > Metaphire vulgaris. Next base: position 8,227,882 of record CM030836.1, read on the forward strand.
CCTCTTTTGTTGATGAGTAAAAAAGGATGAGTTCCCAAACCTTTTTTCCTAGAAAAAACAGTCTAGAAATATAAATTGAACATTAGAATCCTTAATTATTATAGAGCCATAGATTGATATAGTAACTAGGAATACGTTAACCATTAATAGAGTACTAAAATAAGCCTATTGAAATTAATGTGGTGCTTCATAATTTTAAAAATATTACAACGCATGACTTGATGGCCATTTGATGATGAAATCACGTCAACAGACACAGTAGGCACACATAATATACAGGATTCTTCTTCTTTCTTTCCTTCCGTCGTTTTCTATTGGGTTGGACGATGGGTCTGAATGAGAGTTCCTTCCACTTTTGTCTATCGGGATGTCATCGATATAAGGGTTTGCCAGGTTAAAGTCAAGGGATCAGGACAACTCGTCGACACGACCATATCGTCGATACAGAGATTGGTCGACACCAGTGGTTAATCTAGACTCCTGGACTCCGGGGGGGACTGACAAGGCCGTGGTTAGTCAGCTAGGGGGGTTTGGAGGAGCGCTGTAAGTTGATATTGTATGCCAAAATTTCAGGGGTGAATTCGAAATTTCCTGGGGAAAAGGGCAATTCCCCTCACGGAAACGGCCTAGATTAAACCCTGGTCGACACGACCATCTCTCTCCGACGACGCCGACAAATGTTGGCAAATGGCCGTGTCGGGTGGTTGCTGTTCAGTTTGGATTTCGTGAAGCAAATTTTTAAATTTACAATTGGCCAATGCTTGCGAAAATGTCGAGTCACTTTTTGTTGCTCTCTTATCAACATTATAGTGCATATTCACATCGATCTTAATCGCGTATCACTTAGTGTCCAGTGTCCATGCATATAGCGTTCCTTGATAAGTGTTTTACCGCAGTATTATTTCGGCGAATGACCGCGTCTTAGCAACAATGACAGGCATTCAGATGACGTTATTATTATAGTACCTAGAACCAACACTGAAATTGGTAGGAGAGCCTTTTTCCATTTCTTGGTCAAAAATCTGGAGCTTTCTCTCCCTCTGGATGTCAGATCTTCCAATTCATTGAATATTTTCAGATCCAGACTTAAAACACATCTCTTTCAATTAGCTTTTCCTCCATAGTCGGTCTTACTCTTTCCCTCTGACTGATCCCTGGAATGACCTGGTCTTTTGCGGATGGATTTGAAGTACCATCGATTGATACCCTTAGGTATTTGAGCTGGTGCTATAGAAGTGCAAACTATTATTATTATATTATTATTATATATATATTAATATATAATATAGCCTATTATTATTATATTATATATTAGATTAGATTGGACGGGAACAACAGTGGTTCTCACACAGGGCAGTCCCTACTGAACCACTTTAAACCTTGTTATATTATATATTATTATTATTATTATTATTATTATTATTATTATTATTATTATTATTATTATTATTATTATTATTATTATTATTATTAATTATTATTAACGAAACACAGAATCTATTTCATTTAAACGACATCTAATGCTTAAGTGCACCGACTTGAAAATTCTTCCAACCCAATCCTGTTCAGTGAATTTTGTGGTCTTATAGGCTTATTTAGCCTTTTGCATTTTTTGACGAAGTTCACAGTAGGTGCACTTTCTTATTAAACGTATTTTTGCTGGATCATTTTTGCGACTGCCGGTCTTATCAACACTAGACATTGCCTTGCATTTCTCCGACACGGATATTCGCCAACATTTGTCGGCAAGATGGCCGTGTCAGCGTGTTGTCTAGCAATCTTAGTCATATGCTAAGCAGTTGATGGTTGATTGTTGACTTGATTTTTTTAAATTTTGCCCATGTGCGTTGAAAAGCTCTCGAGTCTTGTAAATAAACAGATAAATTAAAAGAATAGGCCTATAGTAAGAAGTAAATTATTTTAAATCGCGATCGAACCACACAAATCTGAGAAACTGGAGATTCATAAACTGACAGGTTTAACTTAACTTAGCACGCTATAAAGTGGCTTAGAAGGCATTACTGCCTGTGTGAAAGCCACTAGGGGCACTAACGGGGCTTGAACCCGCTCCGTCAGCCTGATGCTCCAGCACGTAACCCACTCTGCCATCTTCCGCCCCAATTACTCAGATTACTCGACTGACGAGCAAACATCGTAAACCAGTTACTTGTAGAGCGAAGGGAAGGGAAGGAAATTCCAGGTGGCTGATTACTGACTTTCCCTCTCGTTGGTCCACTCTACAAATATCAAGCGAGAGGCTTCATACTGCGATTATCTTATTTAGCTAACCTGTTTATCATAATAAAACAAATCGAATCCACTGATCTGACTCATTCTCCCCACCCTCCAATGGCCTTGTTCTCAAATACCACTCTGCAGAAACTGTTTTAAGAAAAAAAATTATCACTGTACTAAACTCAGAAAATTTGTGGACTTCCGCGCAAGAAGCAAGAAACAAGCAAAAACGTCGTCGGAAAATTTATCTCTGCACAAAGCACATAAAATTGCATTTTACCACTGCACATTTTCATTTTATCACCACATTTTGTGTGTCACTGCACGCTAAAACAGGTCCTGCCACTCTGAGTGAAAGGAACGCAGTTGTGAAGTGAAACGAGGCAACCGTTAACAGACAGTTGGATACGCGCCATTGTCAACAAAACAAGCGGCCAATTTGATTGAAATACTCTTTATGTGTCGCTATTAAATTTGTTAAGTATTATTATGGAACATTAGACACTGTCCAATTACATGCACACTCACGCAATAAACTTAAATATATTTTGACGAGCGCAAGTAGATCAAACAAAATGTTGCTTGCTTTTTGGCCGGTTCTATACCAATAGTATTGGTGGTGCTGATTATGATGATGATGACGGTGCGTATGGAAGCTGCTGTTTCTGCTCAATTTTTTTTATTGAGCTGGGACAGACAGAAGTTTATTTAAAACGTGTAATTTCTCAACAAATATGAACGATTTGAAAGAGAAAGAGAAACTATTTATTTTTGACGTCGTCCAGAATTTCATGAACGTGAGCGGAAACCACAATTGCCGAAGAAGTAGTGAAAAACAATCTCACGACCTCTGATCTGACCTCTTCGGAAACGTCAATGACCAACTGCTATCAAATAACTTCGCTCAGTCGAAGTCTCATTAGAATGCTGCTGGCGACGGCAGCCGCAAAACAACTTTCGGTTTAAACGAAATATTGCGATGAGCTGAAGTAGTTGATAAGAACTTCATACGATGAGTTTCAGTGACAATGAATACAGTAATATTTTACTCTACAAGTCACGACAGCATTCAATGCTAGACACTAGATGAGTCGAATGAGTCTGAATGACTCTTCACATGAGATTTGTATACAATTTATGCACTACAGAGCCTACTTGACAACTACGCTTAATGTTTTTATGTTCATTTGCTATAATACATTGTAATTTGACTTCATTGATATGTTGATGCTATATAGAATTTATAGAATATATATATAATATATATATATATATATATATATATATATATATATATATATACTGTATATGACCTAGTTGTATACTTGTTTACCCTTTTACAGTTGCAGTACACTCGTAAGGTGACACCCCGCGATTTTACCGTGATTTTGCCCATTCTTTAAAATCAACCGTGAATTTACCAAATTTTTACCGTGATTATCTTGTAGCCCTATTAATAATTATTAATTGTTCATTCTCATATCTTACGCTCGTTCATTCGTATAATGCATTTATTCTTCTGTCTTTTCTTCTCTCATTCATTTTCCGTTCTTTTTTCTTATTTCCCACAAGCTCGAATGTGACATTCAATTACCAGATTTTTGTAGCCCTATTACTGTTATTGTTGTCGCTATTATTTCTATTGCACCTGTAGTATAGAGAATGTCTTACTTTAGAGTCTACTGTGTTTATATATATATATATATATATATATATATATATATATATATATATATATAAAAGCAGTGTATATACATACATATATACATAAACGCATATATATCCAGGGTGTCTCTGAAAAAACAGCAGAAAAACTATGATTTATTAAAAATTCCTAAATATATTTATATCAAAATTGCCACATCTGTACAGCACATATTTCCCCACCTTTCTGCTTATTTTCATCTCATTTGCATGTAACGTGGCCATATTGTGAGATATCAAAGTCAAACTTCGATTTTTGCTACTCAGTCGCAGCAGGACAGGCCTAAATATCTAGCTTCACATACTGTAAATTTGGTTTCATGTCAATGTTAGTAGTAGTAGGTTTAGTAGTAGTAGTAGTAGTAGTAGTAGTAGTAGTAGTAGTAGTAGTAGTAGTAGTAGTAGTATAGTAGTAGTAGTAGTAGTAGTAGTAGTAGTAGTAGTAGTAGTAGTAGTAGTAGTAGTAGTAGTAGTAGTAGTAGTAGTAGTAGTAGTAGTAGTAGTAGTAGTAGTAGTAGTAGTCTGGTGTCGCTTTTTTCAACCAATCGACGGTGGCGGTTGCACGGTGTGCTGGTGCACTGTCCTGTTAGACTTTTGAATTTTGAATTTCCGAGTGACGTCAAACCTACGTCGCCCCATTTAGGCGTAATACAGCAATGCAATTTAGGTTAGTATTTAGAATTTTAGATAATTGTTTTGGGATTTTTTACTCCAAAAGTTATAAAACTATTTCTACATTTCTAAAAGTTACTCTGGATAAACTATTGGCTTCTTTTTTAGTGGACACGGTGCGTATGTAATATGTATGTATGTATGTACATGTACAGCATGTATTTATATATGTAGGTATGTATCATGTATGACAACCTTAGGTTTGCTGATGATATTGACATCCTAGAGGGAAATGAAGATGATCTGGAAAACACGGTACAGATACTGAGCAATGAAGCTGAGCGCTATGGACTGTCGATAAACATTGAGAAGACAAAGACAATGGTGTTTGGCGAACTATTTCAAAAGAAAAATTAAAGTAAATGGAATTAGAGAACGTTTACCTATAAGCAATATGACACATGACTTAGACTGCAGACAAGAGGTCACAAGAAGAGCAGCAAGAGCTCTAGATCAACTGATGGCAATGGATAAGATCTGGAAAAGCAAATTAAGCACTGAAACAAAAAAAAAAATACTCGAAACCTGTATCTTCAGCAGCTTTTTATATGGATGCGAAACATGGACCATCACCAAAGACCTGGAAAGAAAAATACTAGCCTTTGAAAGAAAATGTTATAGAAAAATACTACGAATCGGATGGGTCGAAAAATCACAAATGAAGAACTATACAGGAGAATTCAGCCCAAACAAACCATGCTGGAAAGAGTAAAACAAAGGAAACTCCAACTTTTCGGACACATATGCAGAATGAAAGAGGACAGAAAGATCAAAGTATGTTTGGAATAATGGATGTAAGAGTGGTGTGATGATATTGAAGAATGGTGTGAAGCAGTTTACAGGATCTTAGTCACAGAGCAACGGACAGGAAAGAATGGCAGAAAACTATGGCATTATACACCAACGGGCGATGAGCCCACGGTTAATGATGATGATGATGATGATCATGTATGACATCCTCGTATTTCTTTGCGCAGATTTGGTTCCAGAATCGTCGAGCAAAATGGCGTCGACAGGACAATTTCACGTCTCAGATGCAGAATCACGTGCTTGACCAGACGTCCGTCACTTCGACGTCCTTGGTTTCCGACACGAAGTATTCCTCTCCTCACGACCTGGAAGCGGTCTCCGCGTCGCTGCGCAAGCCCTGGACACCGAACGACAACGGCGCCGCCAACATATCCTACCACAACAACTTCTCATGGCCAAACTCCCCGCCCTTCGCCCCTCTGCCGCCCTACCTTTCGCCCTTCCTCGAGTTTCCGTCCAGAGAGGCTCTTGTACCCTACGATCAAGTCAAGCAGCCGCCGATCTCTGCCTACGGGTACTCTAACTTCTTGCCGAGCGCAGGCGGATCGACAATGGCCAGGGTTTTTGATGCACCGGCGAAGGAGTTCATGCCGTCTTCGCAGGGTTTCCTGCCCCAATCCAGACACGTCGGCCTGCCTCTGAACTGCGGTCCCTAGACGGTCCTACAGAGAGACCGTTGATCATGACCAGAGCGATCCAGACGTCCTCCTCAGAAATCGCCGTATTTTTCAAAATAGAAAGACTAGAATGCATCTCGTGCAGCTACAGTGTATTCCAAGTAATCGACAGTAATCGATGATAGCGACGTAACACCCTGCTCCGCCCATTACGCTGGCCTCAATACTCCAATAGTCAGGTAACTTTGATGGCAATAGAGAAGAAGACACTACAACAATTATCTCTCTCCTTCTCTGTCTCTCTCTCTTCTCTCTCTCTCTCTCTCTCTCTCTCTCTCTCTCTCTCTCTCTCTCTCTTATGTAAAATGACCAACAGACTCAAGAAGAAATCCGACCGTTTCCGAAACCAAAGCGATTGCTCGAGAAAACACTGCTGATTTATGCGGTTTAGACATTTCTATTCGAGCAACAACAGGAAGCAAAACCATGTAGGCAAGAAGCATGGGCACCCGCACATTGGGGCAAGAGGGGGCACATTCCCCCTGGAAAATGCAAATACCAATATATCACATTGAAATTTGAAAAAAAAACTTGCTAAAATATTAACCGTGACCACAGTGTTAAAATGTGATTTGCCCCTCCTGGAGAAATTTATGTGACATAACTGTGACCATTGTGTTTTGCCCCCTCCTGGAAAAATTTCTGCGGGCGCCCATGGTAAGAAGGGGCCGTAGAAAAAGAGGGAAAGGCCCGACCCGATTAATATTATTATCAGAATGAAACTATTTTTGAAGACCTTTATATTATTTTGACTTTAGGGATCGAGAAACTGTCTCTGTACTCAAGAATCAAATTATTTTTCTTTGTTTTTAAATTAAAATAAAAGACTCGATCGTTTTATATTTTGAATAATATGATCTATATAGACTACAGCTGCGTGAATATTATCAATCTGCTGATTTTCAGAGGATTTCTATATTATATTCTCGCTTTAGTCTTGGGCACAGAGGCGTAGCGTCCCAATGGATACTATGGCTCTAGCCATGGGCGGCACACATGATGGGGGCGGCAAATTTTGGAAGCGACCTTTTTTGTGTTTGTAGGGTTGTTGATGAGTTTTTGGCAAAGGCGAAGGGGACGGCAAAATGTAGAAGGGGCGGCAGAATCAGCGGCGGCGACCTTTTTTTAGCTTGTCAGCTATAGTAAGAGCAAATTGGGGCGGCATTTTTTCCAGGAGCCATGGGCGGCACAAGTGCACGCTACGCCACTGCTTGGGCATCGACAGTAGACACGTTTACTAGCATGACTGTAGTGTAGGGGATCAGATTGCACTGTGAGCAATGAAATGACGATAATTATTTTACATTGATGGCAATTAGTAATGACCACTGTTGTTACAGACAATTAGAAATTAAGGGGAGAAAAGGTTCATGACTATATCCAGAGATATTTCTAGGATTGTGAATTTGGGGGGTGTCGACCTCAAATTGGGGATGACCGGAGTTAATTAGTATGCATTTTGTATGCACACCATTGTCACATTACCAAATTGGGGGTGTCGATCTCAAATGGAGGGGGGTTTGGAGGGGGGTTGTTGGGGGTGTTAGGGAGTGTAAAATATCCTTGACTATAACTAACAGAGAGCTCAAGACATCCTCGATATCTGATAAATTAATTGTAAGAGGTGCCAAGATGTGATAAGATAAAAGAAGAGCAAATGTGTTTTATTGGAATTTGTCAATTCGCCGTTATTATATCTTCATTCAGTTCAATATACTATGAAATTTCAAAATGGACGACGACTAATAATTATTAGCTGAATCTTTGGTCAAACGATCGCCAGAGTTTTGCTAATTACAACAGTAGAGCCAACCGTTCGTCATAACAACGGCGCAGGATTACGTATCCATGTTTTATGTCTAGAACAGTGGTTCTCAAAACGGGGTCCGCGGTCCCATAGGGAACGCCAAACGGTTTCAGAGGGACCGTAATGGGATTACTTTCTCAAGATATCTCACCAACACCTCAGAACACAACATTTAAATTTTATGACAGATTTACAATTTTCTGATTAAATAGGCCTAATTGATTGGCAAAACAAGTAGCCTGCGTGTTAATTGTAGTCAGGCCTAATTTAAAACTCGAATTTTTTAAGGTCCGCGAGTCGTCACAAAAATTATTACTTTTATTTTTATAATAATAATAATAATTATTATTATTATTATAAACTGGGATCTACGGTCCCATATGGGACCGCCAAGCGGTTTTAGGGGGCCTGTGAAGGGATTACTTTATCAAGGTGTCTCACCAACACCTCTAAACAAAAACACACTGATGGCTCTAAGAGCCATCCGTGTGTTTTTGCTGAATTTAATTTTTGAATTAATTGAATTGAATTAATTGAATTGCTTTGAATTTAAATTTGATGACTAAGGTTTGCAATTCTCTGATTATATAATTTATTGTCAAAACAAGAAACCTATTTGTTAATTGCAGTCAATTTAAAATTCAAATTTTACGAGGTCTGCGAGTCTTCAACAAAAAGATTCGAAGGAGCCGCAACGCACAAAATCATAAAACGGTTGAGAACCACTGGTCTAGAATAACAATTATTGAGGCTAAACTGTAGTTTTGAACGAGATCAGAGCTCAAAGGACGTTTAACTCACAGGCACTACGACGTTTCAACGGATATTAAAGACACACGTGTCACGACATGAGCACCCTGTTACCATTGGCGAAGCCACGGAGAGGACATGGGGACCGATGCCTCCTATTCTGGATGGGATCAGTCGTGGGGTTTGCTCAAAACCGTCGAGAATGTTTTCGGGGAGAGGGGGGTTAGGATGATTGGAGCCAAATCGATTTGCCAAAAAAGTCCTTGACCTTCTCGATGTGGAGTTTTCTATTAATTTTTGCTTATAGTCTTCTTTACTCGAAAATATCATCGATGTGCCCCCTTATTCCGCAACCCTGGCCACGCTACTATGGGAAGTCGGGGCAAGACGGGCAATTGCATCTATGCTTTATTCGCATTTTAGAATAATAACTGGATTTTTTAAAATATAGCAAAGAAACTACTGTACAATTAAAAGCGTATCTTAATAAATTCCGAGTTACAGTGTAAACAGTTATGTTCGTCTCCTCCAGCTTTATACTCACGGAGGAGTGATTCAGACGTAAGCAGGACAGGACAGAGCAACTGCTACTAGCAACGCCGCTGCAAACTGATTACTTGTTTTGGGACGCGTTTCGAATTTATTGGTTCACTGGAAAACTCGAAACCTCTTTTTTCTCCACCTTTCCCTGCGCACACAAGAGAATCTTACGCAAATAGTAACCGCCGCAGTGATGGAAAGGAGCGCATAATGTGAACGGTTCAAGGTAAGCAATTTAGCGATGTTGTTATTTAACGAAATGGAGCGAAACTTGCTATTTCAAATTGATCTTCTCCTTTTCTTCAATGTCTTTCATTGACTGCCATGGCCGACGGCGTTTCTGCAACGCTCCATTGATTCGAAGAAAGCTTTTGATTCTCTTCGTCTCTGCAATATAAACATAATGTCTATGACATGACTAAGTAACGCATATATATATGCATCTATATATATATATATGCATCTATATGTACATGTAGACTATATATGCATATATATATATGTTGGTGTGTTTGCGTGTCTGTGTGTGTCTATATGTGTGTGTGTGTTTGTGTGCATTTAAACGAAATCTTTCTTGTTGGCAATAAAAATGTCATGGCGCAATTATAGGCCTATATCTGCACACAATGTTATTGAATGCCTCGTCAAAACACAAGCACGAACTGAAGCCATCAAAATGCAGTCATCTTTCACTCTTCTGCCTCCCAAAAGTTCCTAAATTGTAAGCGCACTAAATGAACTGACAACACAATATAGTCTCATTCGAAGGTCTCACGCCATCCATTCAGTTGCACTTTTGTTGCCAGTTGCCATTTAGCCCATTGTCTCAATTGCCCGGAGCATATAAACGACACGCTGTAACCAGACCCACGGTATTATGCAGGCCAAATTACTATTCATGCTATTGCCTCGATAAATATGAAAACAGTAAGCAAAGCATACGATTTTCTATAGGCGACCATCTGCTATGAGACAGATTACACATACAATTGTGCTAAAATTGTGATTGAGATGTTTTGCATTTAGAAGACTTTTAAAGGGACTGAGGAGACGACAGAAAGACACAATCATCGTCTACAGTAGTCTGTGATACCCTGAACTGTCTTTCGTCAAATACCAACTGAACGCTTTCAGTCAGCTAGAGAAATTGTCCAAAATTTGGAGCAATACAGTTAGGCCTACGATGACAATATCTAACAGTTGAAAGTTCTCGTAATTCGCTAATCGCTATTTTAACGGCAACGAGGCGACTGCGATCATCATCATCATCATCATCATCATCATCATCATCGTCGTCGTCGTCGTCGTCGTCGTCGTCATTCATGTGTTTTAATTTTCTAAATGCATAGAAATGAGTCTCTATTTGGAATTTAGAGGCGTCTCTGCGTCTTTATTCTTGTTATCGTCATCTGCTGTTTTTAAAATAACACGAATTTCGTCTCGACGCTCAGTAATTATTATGTCGGCATAAGACAATATGCGTTTGATCGATCGTATAACCTGCTTGAATAAAGAGACATAATTATAGTCTAGACTTATGGGCATAAATCTCGAGACTAGTACATACTACATACATTTGTCACAGTTATCTTACAGTTTATACAACCAACGAAATTTTTACCAGTCAATTTTTGAAAGTCCATATTATTAAAAGAGACCTTCACAGCTGCACTTTTAATTTTGAATTAAAACTCAGTTACTCTATGTCATGCACTAATAAACCACATAGGCCTACACATACACACACATGCATCCGGACTCCGGAGAGTAGCGGGTTCGAATCTGACCCCAGTCACTGTGTTAGCGACCTATAGGACAAGTTGCTCACCCCTGTTTGACTAGAACTTACGACTAATTATTCACTTTATGAATAACTTGGCGTGCGTCAACAACAGTATGACATTATTATTATAATACAGTATATAGGCCTAACAATATTATTATTAGTATTATTAGCCATACAACTTATATAGTGTGTGTTTGTGTTTCTGTATTTGTGAACGTAAAAGAACAAGAATTTTGAAATTTCGTTCGACATTTGCCGCTTACACGAAAATATGAAAACCCACATGCATAATAAGACTAAATGGCAATGAAGTCAAACAAGTGGCACAGTTCAAATACTTAAGCAGTATGATAACCAGCGACGGGAACTGTGAGAAAGATATAACATCAATAATAGGAATGGAAAAGGAATGGCAATTCTGAGAACTCCACGCGATACCTACAAATAGGCGCATCTCTTACGAGACATGATTAAGAGTGCTCAGAAGCTACGTTTGGTCAGTCCTCTTGTATGGAGCAGAGACATGGACTATATCCAAGGCCATGCAGAAGAAATAGGAAGCCACAGAAATGTGGCTTTTTCGAAGGATGCTGAAGATTGCATGGACGGAAAAGAAAACCAATGAAGAGATCTTGAATGAAATTGGAATAGAAAGAAGTCTGATGGTATGACTATCAAAAAGGCAGCTTTCCTTCTTTGGACACATAATGAGGAAGGAAGGCTAGGGGCATTTGGAAATAACAGGAAAAGTGGAGGGAAAAAGAGCAAGAGGAAGGCAAAGAAACACCTATGTAGAATGCCTACGAGAAGGAATTGAGGCAGTAAAAACAACAACCAATTCAAAGTGAAAATCCATGTTCGCTAACGTAGAAATACACAGCACCTAAAGAAGAAGAAGAAGAAGAAGAAGAAGAAGAAGAAGAAGAAGAAGAAGAAGAAGAAGACGAAGAAGACGAACGAGTGTGCTGTATTGACTCAGTGGACCACACGCGTAACCAATGGCCGAACTCCGACCCCCACAGCGAAAGCGACACTTTGTCTCTTCGGGATCCGACGAGGCAAACGTTCTTTACTCTGTTCTCAATTCGTCGAGTATGATTGAGAGTGAATAGGAAAAGCAAAATACGGCGTCCGCCCCCTCCCCAGCCCCCAGCCCCGGCTCCCCTGCCCCGACCTAAGGTAGCCCCGATGTATCCAAGTGGCCCCCTACTACGGTGCGGTGGGTCTTGTCTATTACATCGAGCGTCACGGTGTATATATATTCAAACGCTTCTCGGCTGACGGACATACTGACCGATATACATTCAATCAAACGCCAACCATATGAATCAATCCAGAATAAGGCGACGCACGGTAAAAGTGGACGCGGCGGTTCGGACTTCCCAGAGCCGCGTTCGTCAGAAGAAAACGCGGTCACGAGTTTTGTCAAACTCTGTTCGGCCACACCCGTCTCAGTTGTCTCGCACTGCCGTGTTTGTGTGTTTTTAACGCGTTTGCCCAACGTTTCAGCGATTCGTCTTAGTCAACGGTAGAAGCAATCGACGAAGACCAGGGACCGTCGAAGCAATATTCATTCGTGGTTCAACTTTGGCGAGAGAAATTATTCGGCGACAAAACGAACTGTACATTATTGTGTCTTTGGGAAACGTCTATTGCCGACGTATATTGCCCAGAGACAGAGACAGAGAGACAGAGACAGAGAGAGAGAGAAAGAGAGAGAGATAGTTTGTCGATTTCTGCTTTATGTCGACCCTCGAAGAATTAGATGCAAGTGGAAATAAGAATTAAGAACAGGCCGTGGCGTCGGTTCAAAAGCTTGGCTCCAGAGCGTTAGGAAAAACCCATAAATAAATCGGCAAAAGTAACGCAAAATTTTAGGCAAACCATGCACATCAAAGATCTGCGCTTCGTACTGCCTATATAGGCATATATATACTGTATATATACTGTATATATACTGTATATATATACTGTATATATATATAGTTATTTATGAATCTGTGTGTTTGTGTGTGTGTGTGTGTGTGAGAGAGAGAGAGAGAGAGAGAGAGAGAGGAGAGAGAGGAGAGAGAGAGTCATTAAGGACCTCGGGAACTTAAGTACCGAGGACATAGAAAAATATATATAATGCAGTTTCGCTTCCTCTGTCAATCGACAGATGATTGGCGAATACAAGAGTCATGAGACGACGCAAGATTGTAAAATACAAACAAGTCAAAAGGAGAATTTCGCACGAAGCTTCATCAATAGGCCTGTATAGTCGTTTTTTTGAATATCCGTTTCTATTTCTTCACTAGGTGTTTGCCCGTCAAAAATGACGGGAGAGTTTGGCTGTTTTACCACCCGATTTTGCGCAAATGCAATAGCATTTTGCGCAATTAATTTTCCTTAACTCGCCGCCTTTGCCTTCGACCGAGTTAACGCCCATTCGCATGAATTTTCTAAAACTTGATAGTCAACGTTAGTGTAATGATTTGGCAGTGCCGAACGACATGCAGTGCTTGATTCTCTTGTTTGCTGTGCTGCTTTTGCACGCCGAGCAAACAGCCTGCTCCTCATTCTCACTTGATTGTCGGAAAGCTCGTGAACGCTCGACTTTTTTGTTTTGCACGGACGGTTAGAAAGAGGAATAAAAAGTTAAACAATGGTGCAAACCCTCATCTTCTTAGCTCTTATATAGCCTGAGATATAGAAAATTTTAAAAAATAGGAAACTTTCTCAGAATTCAAAACTTTCGCGAAATTCACCGATATTACTTATGTTCAAACATTGGGGTCATCGAGTTAGAATTGATAGATCTTTACCAAATGTCAACCGATTTTCGAACTTTTTGGTTTATTTTGTTCCTCTGACATCCCTTTAACTTTGCCGCTGACCAAAGTAAGGTTACCGCTGAAATTTTTTGCTAGGGGCTTTAAAATGTTTATGGGGGAGAGGGTGATATTTTAGGCCATAAAGTGGACTCTACCCCAATTTTTGTTTTGCACGGACGGTTAGAAAGAGGAATAAACAATCTAAACAATGGTGCAAACCTCATCTTTTTTTAGCTCCTATGTAGCCTGAGATATAGCAAATTTAAAACGTTACAGCAATCATTTCTGAAGAACGCTTTTCCAAAAATTAAATCACCAGTACAAAGATCTGGCTTCTGAAAATTTAATCCCCACTTGAAGGGTTAAATTTAAAAAATAGGTATTGAGGTTAGGAAGGAGTAAATATATATAATAACGGGGGCAGGGCATTGGGAGAGGGAAGGGAGGTTTGGAAGGAGGAAAGTGTGTTGTACGGGTTTTCGGAGCAGCGTAGTGTAGGTTTGGAAACTGGGTTTGGGGCCTGTGGGGTAGGGCGGGGGCGGGTATGGGTTGGGGCCAGGGCGATTGGAGAGAGGGATGGGGAGATGGAAGGGGTTGGGATAGGGATGGGGAGGAGGGAGGGGAACGTGGGTTTGGGGCCTGTGGGGTTGGGCGGGGCGAGGATGGGTTGGGGCCGGGGCGAGGATGGATTGGGGCCGGGGCGATTGGGAGAGATGATTGGGGAGGGGAAGGGAACGGGTTTTGAGCTGCAATTAAGACGCTTGTTAAACGCTGCGTTTTTTTAGACAGTTTTGATTAAACAATTTCGTTGTTATGGCAACAGCGTCTTGCAAAATCTGCCGTGTATCGTGACCGACAGACAGACCGGACATCGAGAATTATATAATAAGATTCGCGATTTTTTGGCCAATTTTTTGCCATTATCGCTCGCACTCTTTGTGCCGCCGCTGCTGATTTTAGCACTCTAGAAAAATTATTTTCTTGTTTCATCCGGTAACTTATCTCTCTCTCCCTTTCTCTCTCTTTCTCTCTCTCCCTCTCTCTCCCGCTCTCTCCCTTTCTCTCTTCCTCTAAATTTAAACCTCATAGTTATTCTCTTCACTCGTACTCCGCTGCTATTGCTTGCGCTTTACTTTTCATGCCCCCATGTCGAAAAAATTGTGATGTCTTAGGACTCTCTTCTTATCCCTCCTCTTCTTTAAAACCTCCTTTATACCTGGCGGTCTGAATGACTTTGCCACAAGTAGAGGCTTTCAGTCGACCGCAGGTAGAAATCAATTCGTCGTGTTTGGATCCCTATAGTCGTTCGTCTCGTTTTCGTCTCTGTGTGTACTCTTCACTCTCACTGTATAAATGAAAATAAAAACTACAGGTAACTCATACGTCAATAAATTCAGTTGACGGACAAAAATGCGTAATTTTGCAAGAAAATCTGTGCTTCCATACTGAGTCCCTCCTGTCGCCAAAGCAGGCAAGCACCCACAAGTCCTGCAATCTGCAATGCAAGAGGAAAGTCTGAAGACAAAATTTAAATTTCAACCAAATTTATCAGATTTCGTACACACTGCCTGCTGTATTTACTGTAGTTTTGTAGTCCTATAAATCACCTAACTAGTAAATAAGGCGGATATATTAGCCGCCTAAATATGACACTGATCCACAGCATTTAGACTTTAGAAAAATCTTCTCAGCTACTGTATGCATGATAATTTCTCTAATTTTCTCATCGATTGAATGGAAATTAGACCCATGGAACGAATGTCTGACGGCGATTTCACAACTAACGAACTGATACACGCACGCACGTACAATCACATTGTACAATAATATATTGTTTGACTATAGCCTACAGATTAATCGCGATTTATATAGACAATCGTGAAGTGGCGCACAATTACAATGGCACAATGGACATTAGTTCAATCCGTCTGAAAGAGTCGATTTAATCACCAAAATGTACTGATTCACGAGCGCTTTGACAACCATTTCGCCGAATTAGATTAAATTAACCGTCTTGTGAACAGCCAATCAATTGATTAATTATTGATTGATAATTAGGCCTATTATTTGTTCGCCAAAAAAGCCACCGCAGTTAACGCGCTAAACGTGATTCGAGCCTTCATTCGTTTATAGTTCATTTCTTTCTTTCACACTCTCTCTCTCTCTCTCTCTCTCTCGCCTCAAAGACTGAAAATTGCAAGTCTAAAACTACATGCTTCCTTCTCTTGTTCTGACTGCGTCTGACAAGTAGCGTATGGTTCTGTTTTCGAACTTACAGTGTAAATGTAGTCTCTCTCTCACTCTCTCTCTCTCTCTCTCTCTCTCTCTCTCTTCTCTCTCTCTCTCTCTCTCTTTCTCTCTCTGTCTCATTCTCTCTCTGTCTGTCTCTCTCATTCTCTCCCTCTTTCCCATTCCCTCTCTCTCTCTCTCTCTCTCTCTCTCTCTCTCTCTCGCTTCTAGAACCGTTTTGCACATTTTCTCCGTGTGCCTCTTTCTCTCATTCACTCTGCTCCTCTCTGCCTGTCTCCGTCTGTCTGTTTTAATGCAAATTTGCTTCGTTTGTACTGTTGGCCATCGGTTCTATTTTCACTCGAATAATCAGAAAAAAACGGAATAGGACAAGAGAGAGAATGAAAGTCATTTACTAGTAATGCACAAGAGCCTTGCGTTATCAGCGAAGGTCGCTACAAATTACAATTCTTTATTTAGAATGTCTGCAAAGTTATTTCTACTATTGATTGCACCCAAGACACCTCCTTACCGTTCGAAAAATTATACCCGGAACCTAAAATCTCCCATATTAAAGAGCCGCACAGGCGCTATAAAAATCACAGCAACCCATTTGAACTGCAACAGCAGCGGGTTTGCTCAGTTCGTTCGTATTTAGCGAACGCAGAGCTAAGGGAACTGCTGACGTCACTATTGACCCCGCTGACGTCATAGCTGACCTCGTTTACGTCACCGTTGACCTCGAGCTCTTTGATGATGATGATGACGATGACGAAGGTTGTCTGGGGCAGATAAGAGAGGCATCTTGCACTCGACGAGTCTTCCAGGGCCATCGAGTCCAAAAGAAACGCCAGACCAGACAGACACCCCGAATGGATGAACCAGTGCGCAGCAAGCACTGGCTTAGCCACGGTTCACGAAAAAAGGGGTGGGGCACATTGAAATGTTCGGGTAAAAAAGTCTCCGACGAGTAAAATACTCCTCTGGGGAATTCTTCACACATTCACTAGTATTCTCTTCCATCATGCTACATACCCCCACCCGCCATAAAATATATCAACGGATATGCTCAAATTCCACGACCGCCCTCCACCCAACCTACTCCCACCCCCAATCCCGCCGTGACTACACTAACGGTGCGCAGAGCAGTGTTTAATCTAGAGTCCTGGACTCCGGGGGGAACTGAAAAAGTCGGGGGGAAGGAATTCTGCTAGGGGCCGCTGTTAGTCCAAGTAGTATTCCAAAATTTCCGGGGGGGAATTTGAAATTTCCGGGGAAGGGCAATTCCCCCCCCCCAGAAACGGCCTAGATTAAACACTGACGCAGAGTATAATTGCGGGTGCCGAAGTGATCAGAATTCGTAGTGCAGAGGAAAGGAACTGAGCGTGCATGATACGCTGTCTGTGCTTTTGGTGCTGGCAGACTGCTTGCTACAGAATGCGCGCCGTCGTCGTCGTCGTCGTCATCGTCGAATCGAAACCAGTATTCGGACGACGCGCTCCGGGGGCCAGTCCGAAATCGATGTGTCAGGTGAGTCGTCGGCCAGTGGCCCCGGGTCGGGCGAACGCTCTGAGACCGACCGACCGATAGATGGACGATACTACTGAGCGTGATTCGTTGCCCGTCGCACGCTCTTAACGACGAAGCGTCACGTTCTTAAGTTCGATTTTAAAAAGTCAGCGCAGAATTTCAATTTACTGTCATCCGAAAACAGAGGCATCAGATGAGGAGGAAGAAGAGGAGGAGGAGGATGGGGAGTTGAAATGCTGCTGCTGCTGCTGCGATATCAATTACAAGAAATGTTTGAAAAAATAAATGCTCGCCCTCCTAACTTGTAACTGGAATAGGGTTTGATTTTAACGTTTTCGTGAATACTAATACTAATAATAATAACGGGCGGAATAATGAACACCTCGAAAGAGTTTCTGGATGTGCAACAAAGCGGTGTCGACGATCGTCCAACTGCTGCTCCGTCGTGTCCAAGGAAACCTCGTCGGAAGAGGAAGAAGAAGGTTCGCGAAAGGGCATTTTCCATCGGCAGAGAACGTAAATTCATTCGAATTCTTCCACGCTATCCTCGACACGTCGAATGTCCGTGTCGGAAGGAGGACACTTCCCTAGTTCTGCAGAACTATTTCGGAGCCTCATCGGCGCCGACGGAAGGCTCTTCTCTCGCGGCCAAAGATATCGATGGCATGCAGCGTCGTTGCTGCTGCGGCTGCAAAGCACCTCGGAGCAGTTCGACCGGGATTCTGCTGAGAGAAACCAGTCCGGAAGACGCCGGCCTTAAGAGGAATCGCTCCAAAGAAGGAGAAGGACGAGGAGGAGGAGGAGGAGACACGACGACTCCAGGTTGGTAAGAAGAGTGTTTTGGTCTCACTGGATGATGGCGGACGACGACGACGACGCACTAATCGCTACGACACTTTCGCGGAAAAGTCCGGCGGAATTCTAAGTCCGGACGGTGAAGAATCCCGAATGAACGGTAGCGTCGCCGGACGTCGGTCGAGGTTCGACATCGAGGCTGGATCCTCCTCCTCCTCGTCGACGGTCGTCGTGTCCAAGTCCTCCCTCTCGCCTCCGCCGCTGCCGATCGGCGAAGACCCCGACGCGGCGGAGGCGGCAGAGACGAGGCGCCGATCGAAGCGGTGCGTCGCCTGTTGCAAGCGCTTCCTCGCCTTCCTCTTCTCGACCGTCGGATTATCGTGTCTTATGGTCGCCTACGCCGTCCTCGGCGGTTTCCTCTTCCGGTGGCTCGAAGGACCGAACGAGGAGACGATCAGAAACGACCTCCAGCAATCACTGAAGCTGTACGTCGAACGGCTGTGGAACGTCACCGAAGAGATGAACGTCCTCCATCCGGACAACTGGACGGCGGAGGCCGAGGTCCTCCTGAACGAGTTCAAGCGCGTTGTCTACCGGGCAACGAAGTTCAACGGCTGGGACGGAAAGGACGGGGAGAAGGAGGTACAGTGGAGCTTCGCCGGAGCGCTGCTCTACTCGGTCACAGTCATAACGACCATCGGTGAGCAGCTGAGATCGACAAATGATCAGACTCCCAATTGAAACACGAATATAGGTTACCTTAACATTTTGATATTATAAGCTGATCAGAAATAATTCAATTCATATAATTCAAAGTCATTCATTGATTCAACGACAATCATACAATCAACTAAAATAAGTTATATATGTGCTCTTATATACTGTACAACAAGACAAAAGAAGTGCATAGGCCATGTTCTGAGAGAAGAATCAAACCTACTAAGAGAAGTACTAGAAGGAAAGATGAATGGGAAAGCACAGAAAGGGCGACCAAGGACATCGATGCTGGAGTGGATGTTCGACAATATGGAAAAAACAAGTATTCAGCTTTGAAGATAAAAGCTCAAGATAGAGAGGAGTGGCGACGGTGGAGTATAGAACCTGTCCTTGGACAGAGCACCTGAAGAAGAAGATATACTGTACAGTGTACACTGTGTCCGGAAAAGGGGGCCAACTCTATTTTCACTACAATTTGTAAAAAAAAACTTGGTCGATTTCTATGACATTTTGGATGGTGTATGCAGAAATGTCCATGGGTTGGGTTGGGTTGGATTGGGTTTGATCAGACTTTGCCATATTAATGGTGGGCTGGGTCAGAAAATAAGTTATTGTTTAAACATTTTAATGTATTACTATATGGTGGGTTGGTTTGGGTTGGATTGGGTCAAGTAACCTATTGCCGGCATGGGTTGGGTTGGTTTAGAGATTTGATGGGTTTGGCTGGATTGGGTTCTGAAAAATGGACCCATGGACATCTGGGTGTACGTGTGACTGAATTCGAAATCATGGAATATAAAAACGCACCATTATGTACCTGCATTTAATTATTTTTAACATAATACATAACGTAACTCAAAATGCCGTTCATATAAGGGGATAAAGTTTGATAAAAGTTTGACAAGACGAACATGGATATATTTCACGTCGATTTCTGAAAGAATTTCCTATAAAATCATGAAGTCGTCGTGGTTTGGATAAGCCGTTGAAAAAAATTACCCCGGCGCCATTGAATTTCGATCTATCGCTTGCAAAGATCGATGAGATTGGCAAAGCTCGATCACACCGTCATTGAATCAGCAATTAATCAATAGCAACTCCCTTCTCTTTGTCATCTCTAAATCCAACCTGGTTAAAGTCCAATGAGTTCAAAAATAATTGGTTCGGGTAGTCTCAAAAGCCCCAAACGTGAGCACATAACCCCAGTTCGTAAGGGTCTCCACTGGCTTCCAACTTAAGAAAGGATAGACTTTAAAATCTGCCTTCAGGTATGCAAAACACTTTATTACAAGGAACCTAGTTACCTTCTTTCAAAAATTTCAGTACAAACAAGCAAATACTCGACCAGATCCTCGTCTGCAATAGTTCTCTCCATCGCTCATACTCGGCGGAAGTTCTAGCTTCTCGTGCTTTGTCAGTGGTCGCCCCAACATTCTGGAACTCATTGCCTCAGCAATGAAAGGGGGCAGAGACGTTCCATTTTGGCATCATCATGCAGGATTACATTATTCAGATCTCTCACACCAGGCACCATATACAGGATATATCATCGTCGTCGTCGTGACCCGTTTGTCCGGCCGGAATCCCTGGATTTGACCTAAATCTTTAATGATTTGGAGTTGGTGTTCCATCGGTTGATGCTCCTGTGCATTATTAAGTGGCGCTATAGAAGTTTAAGATTAGATTAGATTAGTGGCAACGACGTCTGAAATCGTGTGTCAATTCTGGCGACGGACATTTTGAATATTCATTGTGAACTTTTTCGGACAATGTTTGCTTCTATGTGAAGCCAATTTATTCCCGTTTCAAAGTGCAGATTTTTATATAAATCGGTCAAGTTTTCCTGAAGCTATGTGAAAATAGAGCTGACCCATTTTTATCCAGACACAGTGTAGTAGAACTCCGTTAAAAACTTAGTCCATTATAACGAAGTTCTACTGTGTATTACCCTGCATACTTACGCAGTATTCAGTTCTCTCACAGCAGGCACCAATTATACAGGATAAATCATCATCATCAGCATCGTCGTCGTCATCATCATCATCATCATCATCATCATCTTCATCATCATCATTATCATCAGCATCATCAGCATCGTCGTCGTCATCATCATCATCGTCATCAGCATCAGTATCGTCGTCGTCGTCATCATCATCAGCATCGTCGTCATCATCATCATCATCATCATCATCATCATCATCATCATCATCATCATCATCATCGTCGTCGTCATCATCATCATTTCTTCTTTCCTTCAGTAGTTGAAGATGTAGTGACATCATGAAACAATCGTTTCCAGACAGTTCTGTCTCCTTATTGCTTATGCAGATGTCTGCAATATAACCTATCAGAATCTCAATCGCATTCCTTTTAGAATTTTTGTAGCGCCGTGATTTTAGCATACATCTCTAAAAAGGTAAACAATAATTGTTCCTCCTCGTCTCTTGCCATCTCGATCGCTCTGCGCTGCAAAAACAGACGCACTGAATTGGGGGGGGGGGTGAGGGGCAGAGATACATTCCACGTTGGCATCATCAATCGGCCACACGTAGCAGGAGAGGAAGAGTTGGAGGCGGAGGCGGAGGGGAGGGGGAGAGACGAAGACTGCTGATGAAGTGAACTCATCAGGTTCATCAGGTTTTAGGTTTTCCTTTGATCACCGGACAGTTTCTGTCGTCGGGACGATTTGCCTACTTACTTTTTCATAGACACGAAGTGATTAAAGCCACAAGAAACAGCCTGGCGCCGTTGTGTAGAATAGAATCTCTCTCTCCCTCTCTCTCCTCGACCTCTGCGCGTTAATTCTTAGGTAGGCTTCGGTTGCGATGTTTGGACGTCCATCCTTTGAATTTCGCTCGCGGTGTCGAATGATTTGGCGAAGATCTCTCTCGCGATCAGTCAACAATCATTATAACTTAATCACGTTTTCACTGCGTTTGACTGAATGAATGGATGACGGCAGCATCTCGTCATCCATTCATTCGGTCAAGAGCAGTGAAAACCAGGGGCGTAGCGACGGTGAGGGGTATATCGGTATATATATCCCCAAAATCAGTCTACCTTACAGTTTTTTTAATCCTATTTATATGTTGTTTTATGTGGTTATATGTAGTTTATATGGTTTATAGTTAAGGTTTATATCCCCCCAAACATTTATACCCTTCCAAAACAAATTCCTGGCTACGCCCTGGTGAAAACGTGATTAAGTTAATCTAATATGTAATGAAAGAATAAAAGCGTGTGGTGCATGGAGTAGTGTATTAAAGGTATAGGGTTCATGGCATGCAGTCGCGTGTTCGAGACTGACCCTAACCACTGCGTAGCGATCTTTGGTAAGGGCCATCCATAAATGGCGTCACGCACTTAGGGGGAGGGGTTTTAAACATTTGTGACGATGTGTGACGGCGGGAGAGGGGATTTTCTAGAAATGTGACGTCACATAACACTTCTTCATGTGCCATGTATTGTTACGTCGGCGACCATGGATTTCCACTCTTCTCTGTTTCTGGTTTTCCTTATCAGTTCGATGTTGTCTGTAGTTCTTGTCGCTTCTCTTAGGTTGTCCGTAAACTTTATTCTTTGTCTTCATCTTGCTCTTTTTCCCTCTATTTTTCCATAACACTACATATTGT
The DNA here is from genome assembly GCA_018105865.1 of Metaphire vulgaris. Classification (NCBI taxonomy): domain Eukaryota; kingdom Metazoa; phylum Annelida; class Clitellata; order Crassiclitellata; family Megascolecidae; genus Metaphire; species Metaphire vulgaris. Next base: position 8,250,579 of record CM030836.1, read on the forward strand.
TATTAATACCGCAATGCTACAGTATGTTACCGCAAAGTTGAATGTATTCTACACTTACAATTCATTAAAAAAAGAATTTGAAAAAGTTTCTGAATTTCGCTTCAACTATAATAATTATAATGAGTATTTTCAAACGAATTCAAGAAATAAGTGAATTGAAATATTAATTTAGACATTAAAAAGATGGAGTGGGGTTAACGCGTTGTGACGTCATTTTTTAGGGATCTGACTTTTTGTGACGACTTGTGACGAGGGGAGGGATCAATAAACTGCAAAATAGCATGACGTCATTCATGGACGGTCCCCAAGTTGCTCACCCCACTTCTGCCCAACTTCTATGAGGATGGCAAAGGGAAACCACTTACATCACCCGGGTGAAGAAAAGGTAAATTGTGCCTGCCTCAGGGCAGAGAATTTGTTGTCATAAAAAAATTAATAAATGTCAGTTGACATTTCTTTGCGGAATAATTAGGTCCGCTTGATAGTTACGATTAGAAATGATCAGCACAGTGGCTAACATACCGCACGCGCATTTCAGCCATGAGAGACACTTGAGACAGTGGGCGACCCACACAATTTGTCAGAGGTGCTTGGCTCTTCCCCAAACACCATTAATTAATTATAATTATTCACATGTGTCGTTATAAAGTGATACACAGGCGGCGATAACACTTCTGCGCGACGGCATCTGATTTCAAGTGTAAGAAGTGAATGTCATCATCATCATCATCATCATCATCATCATCATCATCATCATCATCATCGTCGTCGTCGTCCTCAGGTCCTCGTTTATCATCGTCTGAAGCTGAGGTGGCAGAACGGATTAATGGCAATAATAATAATAATAATAATAATAATAATAATAATAATAATAATAATAATATCATCGGGTTTGTATGTAGTAAACAACTTCAGCAGGGATAAACAGAAATTTCAGACGGAATTTCTCATCCAATCAGAACGAATTGCAAATATTGATCTCTAAAGAAGAACGTCATTTTCACGAGGACACATACAAACACACAGACGCACACAAACACACAAGTAAACACCGCATGGACTTGAAAGTGATTGACAGTTGCCAGCAGTACATGTAGACATTCGTGATCAATAGAGCCACTGCTACTTCTTCGTTCATCGTCCTAAGAAACAGACTGACTGACTGATGATTTCCAGGTCGTAGTCGTCCGAGTGTTTTCCTCCGGTCAGGATTTCCGCTTTCCACCTGTGCGAGGTACACAGCGGAATGTCTCGTGGCCTGGAGAATACCGGAAGCGCCGAAAGGTCACCTGGTGCGCCGGGTATTTGCTATTTTGCAGAACTAGTCGCAAGTCCGACGAGCTGTGCAGCAGCGGATCTTATACTGTATATATGGCGGTCGGTACGCTTATCAACAGAAGCTGCTGTAGTAGGCCTATGTAGGGCAGTTTGCGTCATCTGAAAATCAACAGTCAGCACGGGATCAACAGTCGAGCAATAGCTGAACAATTCGTGACGCACACGTATTTATGCATGTGACGTATGCTTTCGTACACGTTTTTTGTATACTCGTAATAGTGTTTTGCATAAATGTACATGGATTTGAGGATGGAAGCATAACCTTGAACGTGGTTGTTAGTGACAAATTTAAATTTATCTGCAAAAGAGAAACATCGGGTATAACGCAATTATGGATGGATACTCTGGTGGTTGTGATAGACCAGGGGTGGCCAAACTTCTGCTCGCGTGCAGCTCTACCTAGCAGAATCTGCGGCTTGCGAAAATTTTAAAGAAGTCTTTGAGAAGATTAACAGATCAACAGAAGCATACAACTGTCACATAACAATAATAAGTTTGCCTGTTTGCCAATTTTATCATAGGTCCCATTAAAATAGCAGCAGAGGAGTTTAATGAATATCTGCAAAGAATTATTGGACCACAAGACAGTCAACTTTGAAACGACGAACCCGTATTTGTAATTTATTCTGAACCACCTCAAACAGTCCCTGCACATACATTACAAGACTGGAAATCAGTTCCAATGTTCGGAGTAAATGGCTTATATACGTCAGCAAGCCCTTTGCTGAAATATCAAAATCTCTATTGTCAAAATGTCAAAATTCGATGGAAAATTCAAATAACTCCCGTCCCGAAATTTTTGAATTCTAGTGAAACATCGGACATGTGAAAATCAATATTTTCGACCCTTGCAAGAGAGGTAATCAGGGAGTATTTCTTTCATAAGCGCCTATCTAAACTGAAAGTAATGCTATGTGGCAATTGTATGCTTTTGCTGATCTGTTAATCTTCTCAAAGACTTTAGAATATCAAAATCTCTATTGTTAGACAAGGATCGCAACTTCCAACCGAAACCCAAATCGCAACCGAACATTTGTCGAATGCTAGCAGGACAATTAGATTAAAACAATTTCATTAGATTATTGACTGCAATCGGCAATATAAATAAATAAATATATATATATATATATATATATATATATAATCATATCCCATTATATATTATATATATATATATATATATAATATATATAATATATATATATATATATATACATATATATATATACTGTAACGGATGTTCTCCGATGCGTTCGATTAATTGAAGGTTACGGCCACATCGCTCCGAAGACATCTCTAGGTCAGATGGTGACCATGCTGTACGCTATCATCGGCATACCTCTGACGCTTCTGGCCATCACCAACATCGGCGGTTTCATGGCCACCGCCTTCCGATGCGTCTACAGGACGGTCAGCCGCTGTCTCGCCGGGTGCTGCGCCTGCCGCTGCTGCTACTGCCGACCGCCGTCCCACCACCGTCACTCGCCTCGGCCGCCGACGACGACGACCTGCGTCGTCCTCGAGAACAAACTGGCAGCCAGGTCGGTCTCACAGCAGACGACCACGCGTCTGCTGACGACGACGACCACCTGCTCCCCCCAGAGGTCACTCTCACCGACGACGACGCGCCGAAGATCAGTCTCACTTCAAAACAACAACCGACGTCCATCGGAACACTAGACGCTCAATACGAAGTAAGCTACTACTACTACTACTACTACTACTACTACTACTACTACTACTACTACTACTACTACTACTACTACTACTACTACTACTACTACTACTACTACTACTACTACTACTACTACTACTACTACTACTACTACTACTACTACTACTACTACTACTACTACTACTACTACTGATTTCTCAAAATCATCATAATCATCATCTTTATCGTCATTATTATTGTCAATCATATTGACCCCGTCTCTGACCTATCGAAACTTCTTATAGGAACTTCAATGCAATGGAAAGAGACAAAGAGGCTGAACTGTAATATGCCATAAATCAGTCCGATGTTCTTTTCTATGACCCTGCGCATGGTTAAAGTCGTAAATATCATGTATCTGCATATTTTTACTGTATAATATATATATTTATATTATATTATATACATATATATACTAGCTGTTTGCCCGTCAAGATATGACGGGGAGCTTGGCTATTTCCCACTCCAAATTTTTGTAAATGTTCTAGCATTTAGTACAACGATTTTTCTTTGACTGGGAACATGGCTTGCTGAGCAGACTGACGTTGGCCGGGTTTCTAGCTGACAACAACGTCGCATATAGTTGGCCATGGGAAAAGACTGGCTCGCTTAAATATATTTCTACGTGTTAAAGTGTTTGCTCGCTGAATATATATTGAGGGAGGACTGGAGCGGCGGCGAATGATGTATCCCATGTGGTATGCATTGATTTATACTGGTCATCTGCACTGCGTCTTCATTGCTATCCTGGCGCGTCACAATAAATGGCTGAAGCCGAGAAAAACCTACCGAGAAAAGCGTCCTTAAAAAGTCAGAAGAGATCCTTTGCCATCTCCACCTCCGCGACGGACCAGACTAGCGCTACATAAATGTTGCATGACTGCTCCGGTCATTTCACGTGACTCTGCGCTCGTAAATCGAGACGCTACAGAAAAAAGGAGGGTTATCCGACATGGCCGTACACCCTCCCCCCGGGAGGCTGTTTCAATATTTATTACCACACGGTATGCAATGACTGACTTCGGGGGAAAATGTCAGTGGCTAAACTAAATGTATGCAGTCAGACATTCAATTGGATCGATCAATTTATAATAATTAATGATGCGTCATTTGGAATTCACACAATTGAATTATAAAAACTGCGGTCTTTAGGAAATAGTATTGCAATTTTCGGAACCAGGATTACAGGCTGGTCCAAAAAGAGTAAAAATTCCCTGCATTTTGAGCCGCCAGTGATCGTCAAATGTTTGCAATGAAACAGGATGGTCTAGTTTTTAGGTCAAACCTGTATAAATATACATGATAGATATATACATGATAGATGTATGACAGATGCTAAGAAATCTTAGGTTGATCATTTGAACATTGGGAATTTAAGCTTTAAATAACTAGTAGTCATTGACATATTTTCTTTCTTAATCTAAGATATAAATACCTGGGCAACTCTTAATGTTTTAGAGAATAGAATTCTTAAATGCGGTCTCAAATCTTGAATTGCATCTCTGAAAGTGTTCAGAGGAGTGGAGAAAAGTATCACCAGAGCGATTCTTTCGATCAAACTCCCTCAAGACCCTAAATATCCAAGACTCCATTCTTGTTCTTGATAGCGATGAGCAGGAATAATATTAATCGTCGCTTAGTTTGCTTTCTGAAATTTTCCCTACAGTCACTTGCAGATGGTAAGACAGTGGGACGGGGGGATTTCTAGTCGTTTCATTTTGCCAAATAAGTTACTCAACCTAAGTTAATGACAGAATAGAGTTCTCACTTGCCATGTATAGAGTGGACCAGTGGGTTGGGTTGGGTTGGGTTGGGTTGGGTGGGAGGGCGGGGAGTCAAGTAGCACCCTGATCGCCGGCCGATCACCGGATACTTTGCAACGTACAATTTATTTTCCTCTGGAGATGCTCATGTCCGAGAATTTGTCTACGCCTGACGTTGGCCTCTGGTTCATAGGGTCAATACACCATTTGCAGACATATATGTAGCATCTAGCAAACAGCGACTGGTTCCGAATTTCATAATGAACTTGAGCGGAATGCCATCCTGTAGACTGTAGAGTGATCTTGTAATGCGAAGGCCATTTGAGGCGCCTCTGCGTAGAAATCGAAGGGGCGATATGCCAGTCTTACGTCATAGCACATCGCATCTCATCACAACCCGTCGCATCGCATGATGTTGCATTGCATTAGTCATCACATTACATTCTAGATTGCATTATATTGCACGGTAAATGGCATTACATCACATCACGTCACATTTCATTACATTGGAGTTTGGCGCGCCACGTGCTTGACTCATTACCGTCATCGTCGCTGTAGTAGCATTAGCAGTAGTAGTAGTAGTAGTAGTAGTAGTAGTAGTAGCAGCAGCAGCAGCAGCAGTGGCAGCAGTAGCAGTAGTAGTAGTAGTAGTAGCAGCAGCAGCAGCAGCAGTAGTAGTAGTAGTAGCAGCAGTAGTAGCAGTAGTAGTAGCAGCAGTAGCAGTGGTAGTAGCAGTAGTAGTGGTAGCAGCAGTAGTAGTAGCAGTGGTAGTAGCAGTGGTAGTAGTAGTAGTAGTAGTAGTAGTAGTAGTAGTAGTAGTAGTAGTAGCAGTGATAGTAGTAGTAGTAGTATTGTTGTTGTTGTTGTTGTTGTTGTTGTTGTTGTTGTCGATAGGTGGAGTTGAAGTGGCGTTCAGGCCTGAAGCGCGTTCTGCAGACGGAAGACAATAAGAACATAAGAGTCCCCATCTGCGTAAGTCTCCTGTTGATCGTCGGGTACATCGCCATAGGCGCCGTCCTGTTCAGCGCGTGGGAGGGTTGGAGTTTTCTCGTCGGATCCTACTTCTGCTTCATCACCCTGTCGACGATCGGGTTCGGCGACTACGTGCCGGGAACGAGTCTCGACCCCTGGAATTCGCAGGAGAAGCTGATACTGTGCGCTCTGTACCTCATCTTCGGACTGGCTCTGCTCGCCATGTGTTTCGATCTGATGCAGGAGGAGACGCGGAGGAAGTTTCGGGTGCTCGGACAGAAGCTCGGAATACTCGACCGGACAACAACGTGAAACGACTGAAAGCTACAAATATACGAACAATGGCGCGATTAAGATGCATTTCGATTCGTGAAAAATGAGAGAAAGATATATATATATATATATATATATATATATATATATATATAGAGAGAGAGAGAGAGAGAGAGAGAGAGAGAGAGAGAGAGAGAGAGAGAGAGAGATGAAGTTTGAAGACTTTGCGAAGGATCAAAGAATGCATTAAAAAGACATTTATATCGGATCTCTAGTGAACCAAATAAAAACTTTAATTCTAAGGTGTTGCATTAAGAGACAGCAGTCATTAATCGTACAGCGCATACAAGAGCTCGAATAATCTACGGAGATCTTTTCTAATGCTCTGACTGCAGATATATTGGTCAACGCGAAACCAGAGAATCAGCTGAATGGACAAGGCAGCAACGTGGAAACGGAAAATGACAATAATAGGAAAATGTCCTATGCTGGTTACATCGTAAGAGGTTCGGCCGGAGACCTACCACTGATGATAATAATATAATGGAAGGCAGAATTAGAAGGAATTAGGGAAAGGGAACGACAGAGAAGAAGCTGGATGGATGACATCCTTGAATGGACAAACATAAAGTACTATCGAGTCCTAAAACGAGCAGCAGAAGATAGAGAGAATTGGAGGAAAATGACTGCCAACCCTCTGATAGAGGACGACACATAAAGAAGAATAAGAAACCAGAGATGGCCATAGGTCCATTTTTAGAACCCAATACAACCCATAAAATCACAAACCCAACCCAACCGAACCCATATCGGCAATGGGGTTACTTGACCCAATCCACCGTACTACATTACAATTTCTTAAACCCTGACTTATTTTCTGACCCAACCCAACCCACCATAAATATGAAAAAGTCTGACAGAATCCAACCTAACCCAACACAACCTCTGAGTTAACCCAACCCATGGTCATCTCTGCGTGAAACAGTAGAAACTCAAATTACGTTTGCTGAATATGTTTGCACCTCTTTCTCGGCACAGTCAAGTTACATGAAAACGACATTGTAGCTATGCAGGCAGAACAAGACAGACAGACAGACAGACAGACAGACAGGCAGACAGACAGGCAGACGCGTAGTCTTTCGATCTTTACTGAATAGATTTTCCAGTCATCGGGCGATCTATTTAGCGTGGAAGCGGTGAATTCGCTGGGTTGAGTTGATCTAATTGAATGAAGCAATTTGAATAAATGAGCACGAGATGCTCTGCACGCCGCGCGCACTCAGCCTTAACAAGTCAACGAACCAGAAGTCTTTGGTCAATTCGTGCTACAACGCACTCCAGAGAAGAGAAGACACGGGATCCACTTAGTGGAATCTTCTCGGATCTGGATCTCGATCCGAATCCAACTGATGCGATCAGATCATGTTCGACTCAAAAAACGAAGAATTCGGATTTTCACTGTTACGACGTAGTGCCTGTACACACACACACACACACACACACACACACACACACACACACACACACACACACGTGTGTGTTTAATAATATAATTATATATATATATATATATATATATATATATATATATATGCAGGCACTACGTCGTAACAGTGGAAATCCATATATATATATATATATATATATATCCATTAGATCCATATCCATTTGGAAATCTATATATAATTATATATATATCTGTATATATATATATATCCTGTATATATATATACAGAATGGCGCGATAAAACCTGTCGTACTCATAGCCTGGCCTTCGCAAGGTGGAGTCTCTGTACATTGGAATTTGAAAGAACCGCATTAAGGATATGATACTGCAGAAGTACGCCAAATTTCATTCAATTTTACACAAGGGTTGCGAAACTATTACGATGTAGAAGGACAGTGCCGGTTTTTGCGACACCCTGTACAAGTGTATACTTTAATGCGTTTAATTACAAACGTAATCGATGAACATAAAAAAGCAAGAAAGACAGGTAAACTTAAAGGGACTGCATATTATGATCATAGACGATATATTGGATGATATAAACTGACAGAAGTTAACAATGTAAGTAATTATTGCAACAAAAAGCAAATCTTAGCATATCGCCAGAATTCGCCAAAATATTTTTCTTTTGCATTTGTAACTTAAATAAAAGTTGCGTTCAAAAGTCAGTCCGCTCGGTTTCACTTCTCTTGGTCAAATAGACAAGATACGGAATTCCTTTATAAAACAGTTGCAGAGTTACCGCTCCTTTCTTGTGCTATTTTCGAGGTAAAATAGAAATGTCTCGATTATTATGTTACATCGTCATGGAAATGTCACGTTGGACAAAGACGCTCTTGTCATGTCATACGTCTTGCTTTCAACCATTCTCGTTCGGAGATTAAGTTTTTTTTTATCTTGGATCACGTTAGGCAATCTCAAAGCTCTTTTCCGCAGTTTGTCCAGTCCATGAGTGAATGGTTTCTATCCATGTTATATGCTGTTCGCCTCTTCTTCTTCTTCTTCTTCTTCTTCTTCTTCTTCTTCTTCTTCTTCTTCTTCTTTTTCTTCTTCTTTTTCTTCTTCTTCTTCTTCTTGCATATAATTTGTTTTCCAAGACAATCTCCACACTTTTCGGTGATTTGTTGAAAGTAGCTTAACTTCTTCTTTTCATCATTTTCGATGACTCTGCTTCTGTTCAAGCTTTCCAGTTGTCACTTGTTTCTTAATTCCTAAGATCTGTTTCAGTTTTTTTCATATTCCTTCCCTGATGATATAATTAATGTTTCAAATCCATGTGTTGCAACTGGCCATATCATCGCTATAACACACAATCTCATTTGAGCGCTAATGCCTATGTCATGTCTCTTCCGTCGTATAGTGCCTATTTTTCTTGAATGCACTGACACATATGATCCCTCGAGAGTAAGACTTCAATCCTGTCATTCCAGATGACAATTAATTCCGAAGACATTTCATCCGCTGCCGTCGTCTTGGCTTTGTCCGTGTTAATCAACGATCAGTATTTATTGACTGCATTTACCTTAATCCTGTGCAAATTCTAATGTATATCGTCAATTATCGTTCATCACCTGCACTGAGATATCTCTCTCTCTCTCTCTCTCTCTCTCTCTCTCTCTCTCTCTCCATCTACCCCTGTGGATTTCCTCGTCGCTGTGCTCCTTATTGCTCCTCGCTGCTCTCTTTCCCTCCCTCTCTACCCTCTCCATCTCTTCCTCATTCTCTCCCTTCTTCTCTCCACCTCTCTCTTAACATTCGGATACATGGCTGTATGAATATCAGGTGTCCGTAGTTTGCAGCTATTTCGGTTCTATAGAATTTGGACAATGCTATTTCCATCTTTCAGATGTTGTCTGACTACCTGTTATGTCTTACCCAGAAGCTTATCTGGCGAAGTGAGTACAGATCTGGTTTGAATTCCTTTGCAAGTTGTCTTGCTGTATTAAACAACTCATTATTATTTCCTCCCCTATTTTACTAATTATCTGTTGCGTTGTCTATAGTATATATATACTCGTGATTTCTGTTTAATTCCGACCGTCTTGTCTTATTCTTCTTTGCATTTATATTTTAAACGCTTCATCGAAAATCAATTGCATGGTTTCATTTTAAGAGGCTGTCCATTAATTACGTCAACAATTTAGGGGAAGAGGGGTTGAAAAAGTTTGACAGTTGTTGACATGGAGGAGAGGGGTCAAGAGAAGTTGACGTCAACAATTTCACTTTTTACAAATAATAGGAAATTTCATGGAATACTACTTATTACAATGGAAAAACACATGGCAAAAAAGGTCATCACCACCACATTTGTCACTCGATGAGCAAAAAAATGGTCATCACCGCAAAAATAATAACCTTGTTATTGGGACCTGTCATTGATCTTGGGAGGGGGGGGGGTCAAAAGTTTTTGACATAATTATATGGGAGAAATTTGACAGTTGTTGACAATGGGAAGGGACAGTTGTTGACAATGGGGAGGAGGGGTCAAAAATTGCCAAAAAATTTTTGACATAATTAATGGACAGCCCCTAAACAAATCATCTAAAACCTTTTCAGATTGACATTCAACTAACCAAAGGCACACGTCTGCCGGGCACAAAACGCATTCATGTATGTGAATTCATGACTTTGTGCACAGATTCTGTCTGTAGGCATATCAAGAAGATTTTAAAGAATCATTCATTAGAAGTTCCATCGCGATTTATATATATATATATATATATATATATATATATATATATATATATATATATATATATACAGGGTGCGATTTGTGACCTGGAGCAGTGGAGGGGACATGTCGAGCTTGGGGATGTAGTTGTTGGGAAATGTAACAGTAGGGGGATGTAGCAGTAGGGGGATGTAGTTAGGCAGTGGGGGGAGATTTCCCCTTCCCTCCCTACAAATCGCGCCCTGTATATAGATATACTTTGGTTAATAAGTCCCTGAAAATGTAATAACGTACAGATGGAGCAAATGGCTTGTCTAGTAATTGTCGCTTTTTAATGGCGCAGTGCGGAGTACCTACTGCATCTTTAGTAACCCAGAAGTACTCGGAATCGGATGCTCTAACTCACTGGCGTTTGGCAAAGAACACTTTATGAAAGGCGCCATCTGCCGTGATCACTGCCCCCATCAGTTAATGCTATCGCATGAGGCGATGAAGTGGATGGAAGGCGTTTAGAGACTGGAGCAGTATAGAGATGTATCGCCTGCTGAAATATCGAGTACTTTATATCGAGTAATCACAAGAGGAGTCTGGCTATAGCCAGAGGCGGTTCCACGTTGGGAATGACTGAGATGCATCCCTCACCGGCCCACGAAAAATGCGTCTTAAATCTAAGATGATTGTCTAAACGGATTAGCCTTGATGTATAATGTATATCTACAAAGATATGAAAATATCCATAGACAATGTCATCGACAAATTCGCTTCCAGCAATAGAAAACTCGATTTAGCACTAATGACTTTGTACAACCATGTAGATTAAAACGGCTTTTATACGTTGTCAATTCTGAACATTATATTTTATACATCAAATCTACAGATTTCCTCTAAACCGTTTTCATATAATTCCATTCGACATCTCTCACGGTCCCACCACCAACTTCCTAGAAATTCACTGCATCCTCCCCTACCAAGAGTTCTTGGAAGCGCCACTGGTTTTGGCTTACAATAAAAGATCTCCTATTGTATCCGGTGTAATTCATACGACGATCCTTGAAGTCAATCAATAATCGCCAACTGATCCATACATTTTAATTTGCATTTCGGTTTGTCCACACAGACATATATATGTATACAGTATATATATATATATATATATATATGTGTGTGTGTGTATATACTGTATATATGCAATTATGCATGCATGTGTATATATACTGTATATATGCATGTATATATGTATATATATATGTACTGTAGTACATGGTAACGGTGCATCCACTCAGTCATTGAATGCCGTTTCATTCATGCGTCTAATGCTTCAACGTCGTCTACAATCTGCGAACAAAATAACTGCACTGGACTCGGTGTTTGGTCTCTTTGCTCCGGTCTCTGCTGAGGAATCTGCACTGCATCACTCAGAACAAGAGCATTTCCAGAACGCTGGTACTAGTAACAAGTCTAAGAAAAATGCAGGGAAATACATTTCGACGTACAGGCTGATTAACTCATCTTTACGGTACAGCTAGCAGTACGGTAAAACCACATTAACAGAGGCTGACTGGTCTCTTAGCTATATGCGTTGATATAGAGTATATTTAATATCTTCATTTCCAGAGAATTACAAAGATTCAGTTTCATAATAATAATAATAATAATAATAATAATAATAATAATAATAATAATAATAATAATAAAATTCGAAGACGAATTCTTTACAGCTTGTATAGCCTAACTTAGAGTTAACAAACTACGCAGCTGTCTTTGATGATTTGAAATTAGTACGAAGAAGCATTCTGAACAGACGGGACTCGAGTTGAAATGGGTCGGCCAAATTCTAAGATTTATTTCGTTGTTTTCTGTGCGCAGACAGTTTGTAAGAATTATTTCCAAGAATTCGTGTTTCTGTTTGCGTGAAACCACCGTGCTTTGCAGGCGACATCGACATTCGGTTTAATCACGTGATAAAAAAAAAACTTCAGTACGGGGTTTTCGTTTTATCCCGCTAGCGGCCAGACAATCGACCGATGACTCAAACGACATGCCCGAAGCAGTTATTCGCTTGTTTATCTCCACAAGGTCGACGGCTTGAACAGCATTCTGTGTGACTGATAGTGCAAAGGCAGACAATGCAACCAACATTCAGGCAACGGCGCAGTATACGATAGAAAATTACGTATACGACTTCTCAACACGATTTGAATACGATAAGATATTGACAGCGTAACCTCGAGTGGGCACACGGGGGTCCGATTCCCCACGCCCCCATTTTGGACTTAGACTGGCTGTAGGATTCGTAAAAAAACGATGGAAAGTATTAATTTTATTTCGTTGCGGAATGCGGATAAAGTAATTGTTAATATCATGCAGTTTGAAAATGTGCGCCAAACATCGATACAGTATTTTTTTATTCTAAGTAATACCATGTTCACGCAGTCCGCTCGGATAAATCTTAACTTTTAATAATAATAATAATAATAATAATAATAATAATAATAATAATAATAATAATAATAATAATAATAATATGCAGTACTTGCATCGGCAGCGCTTCCGAATGATTCTTCAGAAGCGGTTCTATACAAATATTCTGTTACGTTACATCATATTACAATTATACGAAGTCATTTAAGTCAAAGGACGGACATGTCTGTAGACAGTATATGAGTGACGAAATGACTTAAACCATTTGTCGGTTAAAAACCTGTTTTAGGTCTATCTATATTTGTTCGCACAAATTATGTGGTAAAACGAGGAAAGATCAATGAGACGCCAACCGTCTTCAAAACATCTTAAGATAGTGCGGTCTGTCGCTGGTCGTTTTAGAAGCGTATGTAATTGTCGCCACTTTATGAGCCTTAACCTATAGTCCTCTTGGGTATCAAAAGGGACGCAAGATGGCGCTTCGTGCGTTGATAGGTCTTCATCGTCTGCTTCTACTGCCGACCTAAATGTGGTCAATTTAGACGCCACCGCTGTTTAAGACCCGCAACTGATGCTGCTGCTGCTGCTGAAGCCATAGATTCCTATTGTGCAAGGAATGGTCCAGCTGGAGAAATTAGGAACCGTCTGACCGTTATGATCAAAGAGCGACGACCGGAAAATGGGAATAGGCGATTTCACTGTGGAAAAAATGAGTCAAGTCGACTGCAGAGAAAGAAACGAAGCGTCCGAGAGAGAGAGAGAGTGAGTGAGTGAGTGAGTGAGTGGTGAGTGAGTGAGTGAGTGAGTGAGTGAGTGAGTGAGTGAGTGATGGAATAACATGGATTGTCTACAGCCATCATCAGATCGACAGTTTCCTTGCAATACTTTCACGCCTCAGCATCTCACGATCAATCACCTAATGAAACTGTTTGTCGATCGCTGCAATATCCCTCAACATTGGTCTTAATGCGTTCTCTTTCCTCCTCCTCCTCCTCCTCCTCCTCCTCATCATCATCATCATCATCTTTTCCTTACTTTACTTTTTTCTTCTCCTTCTCCACTTTTCTGCCTTTCTTTCTTCTTTCTTCTCATCGTCATCATCATCATTAACGTCGTCATCATTATTATTATCATCATGATCATCATGATCATCATGATCATGATCATCATGATCATCATGATCATCATCATCATCATCATCATCACCATGATCATCATGATCATCATGATCATCATCATCATGATCATCATCGTCATCAATATTTATTACTTATTACTCATTATTATTTTTTGATTGCTGTCTTTGTCGCTGTTGCTAATAATGCTACTACTACTATACTACTACTACTACTACTACTACTACTACTACTACTACTACTACTACTACTACTACTACTACTACTACAACAACACTATATACTACTTCTGTTGTTATAATTGTTATTATTTTCTATTGCCGCAATTGTAACGGCAACAATTTGTATGTTAATATGCGAATAGGTTGCAACTTTTGATATCTGGTACTGACTCTACAGACAATGGGAGTAAAGAAGGGACTTTAACCATTTGTCGCTTAAAAATCCTGTTTTAGGTCTATCTACATCAAATTCTTTGTGTGTCTATTTTAATTGTTTTGGATCCTCGTTATTGCTTCAGTATCATTCTATCATTGCTGCTATTGTGTACAACCGTATTGTTTGCAATAATTTATTTTAAACAAAATGAAGGCAGATGAACAGCTGTGTAGATTGTCTACGAGAAGGAATTGAGGGATAAAGAATAACATCGAATTAATAAGAGGATGTCAAGATCGAACAAAGTGGAAATCCATGGTCATTAACATAGAAAGACACAGCACCAAAAAAAGAAGATTTAATTTAAAACAGAATAAATATTCGATGACGTAGACATCACGTGCTTAAAAAGAAAGACCATTTTATTTTAAGCAATAGGTCACCAGGTCATCTAAGAACAAGATAGTGAAATTGTTGAGCTTGTAGTCGTTTGCCCGGCGATACAGAATATGTCACCTGTGTCGTTATTGCTGACACACTCTATAGTGCAGTTCGTTAAAAATTGTTCTATTATGGTTACCACTCGCCTCCAGCTGTTAGCAGTTTACTGATAACAATTCCGTCTGACATTAGGCAGTAGAATATATCAATGCATTATGCGAGGACATTTTCCCTCCCTAAGTGTCAAAAGTCGCTTGTGACTGCGTGCAGTTCTCTATGCGTAGGAAACTTTCCGTAAATTTACGCATTGATTGAGCATGCCAGCTTGCGGCTCTGGGTTTAATTCCTGTTAATTGTCTTGCTATGAAGCTCGTCTAATACAACTTGATGTTTTGCCAGCTTTTATTAGGGAACATTGCCCGCGTTGTTTCAGCAAAACTGAAACGAAAGAGTTATAGGCCTACGTCGATGCATTTACTGCTAACAGCGTCTACAAACAGTAGCCGAAATGAAAATACACGATATAAAGAAGAAAATTATTATTATTATTATTATTATTATTATTATTATTATTATTATTATTATTATTATAGTCGCAGAAGTGTTGAATAGCAATATTGGATTTTTTTCTCGTCTTCATTCGAAGCAAAATTATTCATTCTTCGGCGGCCAGCGGTTGGTGACCGCGACGGATCGAGTATTTGATCAATAACTTCAAAGAAAAGTCCGTCTCTGCAGACGCCGTACAGTTCTCTCAAAAGGCCATAATCTCCCGTCAAGTGTCTGACAATGTACAGGATGGCAAAAGCGTGCGTTTACAGAAATCTCATCGCGAATGGAAAATAGGGAAACCCGGAAAGATCTACGATTCCATTTAAGACACAATGCAGAAGACGTCTTCAGAGTGGGCGCCAACATGCCCCCTCCACCCCACTACAATAAATAATTGATATTAACCGCGTGAAGTATTCTTCAGAACATACAAGCGTTTGACGTCAGCGCAGTTGGGCTTGATATGAAAACGATTTCGACGCACAAATTGTTATGCGGAAAATACTAAGCAAAAAAACGAAAAAATCAGAGAAATGGCTAAATTAAATTTAAAGGGAATGACCTGAAATTATCTGAATCTATATTTCCAAAAACAGTATAGCCTACTGAAGAAAGTTGCTATGCTGATACATGGACGCAGACACTCAGACTTGGTGTGAGTTTGATACAAGCCATTGTCTATCTGTCTGTCTTGTCTGTCTCGTCATATTCATGCAGTTGTTTTAACAGTCGCCTGCTTTCGTGCGTTGCGTTTCTCTGTCCTGGCGATGGACAAAGCAGAGAAAAGTCGGTAAACCATCAAAGTTTCGTTCTAAAGATGGCGTGGCACAGAAAATTATAAATTGTATTAAATAAAATGGACACTCTTTCGAATGTCGGTCCTTCCCAGATTATTTCTATAGGCCTACTGTATGTTGTTCAGCTTAGTAAGTCTAGTAATTAAAAGAATAATGATGAAATTCACAAATACTTTTCAAACGCTGCTTATCCTAATTAAAACTGTTTTTGCTTACACGCAACCATTGCAATTTGTATAAAGTAGGCCTACAGTTGGATGCAAAATGTTGCAGCTATCGTTCCAAGTATTGTTGCACCATTGAAACGACGCTTACAATTTACAAATAGCTAGCAAAAACAGTCTACTACCAGTTCCGCTCTGGTAACGTGTTGTACGCTTGGTTTGCTTCCATAAACCTTCAATTGTTTCGGTGTCAATGTTTCTTTGAACAGCGTCAACGAATTCATTTGCACGAACAGTAACCGCATGATTCCAGCTGCCATTTTTTAGTTGACCGATGTTATTATAACTTCACCAAGCATCAACCGCAGGTTTGCGCTTTACTTTCGTCAGTAATCAGTAAGTAATTAGTAAAAAAGCTATCGAAATAATCTGGGACCGATATTCGCAGGAGTGCCAACCGCCAATAAATTGTGTTAGTTTGTGTTTCGTAGTACAGTACTTGAATAAGGCTCCATAATTATTATGTCCAGCCACTAGGGCTCGAATCTTTGTTTCCCTCAAAGGCTCTTCGCAATAATGCTCCAGTTGAACTTGTAGGTGCCTTGCCATCAAATTTGATTATTGCCACTTCTAACCTCAATGCATTTATAAATCAGTCAATGATTCAAAAACTGTAGAGAATTCAAAATTTGTCGCTGTCAGAAACTGTGATTTTGCTTCCTGTTGAACATCATATAATCGAATTAAAATGCAATCTGCTGTTTACATTAAACCACGGCGTTTAACCAACCCAGTTAAATCGAGACAAGGCAAATAGCAAGAACTCTTTGAAATTTGTAAACGTCCAGTTAAACACAGAATCTCTTTTGCGCTATAACATTAATGCACCAGGAAAAGCAGTCAAAAATATAGAGAAATCGATGTCAGAACCCTGTCGATGGTAACTTCTGGTTGGTATCCAAAGAGTCATCGGCTATGATTCGCTCTGGACATAATAATAATAATAATAATAATAATAAATAATAATAATAATAATAATAATAATAATGGTAATAATAATAATATTGTGATTTTAAGTGGTCTAGGAGGCTAAGTAAGCTTGCGTGAAATTTTTATTTCAACTTTTATTGCTCGTTCAATTATAACAACAAAATTATTATTAAAATTGGAATATAGAAAATATGCAACTATGTTCTATTAATCAAAATATAATTTTCATTTTTAGCTTATTTAGAGTAGTTTCGATCATAGACGTAAAAAAGTTTTTATGTTTCTTATTTTTTCTTAAAAAAGTTTTTTATGTTTTTTAGTTCCTTATGTTTTTTATCTTATTTCCTGCATATCAATCTATATCAATTTCCTAGTCCAGAGCATCCTCAAATTTTGTTATCAATTCATTCTGAGCGTATTCAGGCTCATCTTCTTGGTGATGCTGCAGAACTAATTTAGCAAGGGATCACATATTCAAGTCAGTCAATATTATTTCAATATAAGTCAAATGTGACGCGTGGATGAATGGTAAGTAAAGGACTGTAAACGAGGCCAATGTTTTTAATGTTTTTTATATTTTTCCAACAAACATGTTTTTTCATGTTTTTTATTTTAATATTTATGTTTTTTGCATCTCTGGTTTCGATGCTCGCAACTGTCCAAATTTACGTGTCTGTTGATCATTCAATATTTGTTCTTATCAAATATACTTTCATAAGAAAGAATTTCGCTTCCAATTTGTCTTCTTTGTATTAATATGCACTCAAGCAACCTCTGGTTCTTTGTTCTTCTTCTTCTTCGTCTTTTCCTCAACTCTAGATTATTCATCGTCGAGATTGGTTTATCGAACCGATACTTTGTCACGTTTCGTTCCCATCTAAAGACGCACTTAGTTGGTAGGCTTACAGCCTTGTTATATGCCCTGACTGATCGAAGGATTGATTTATTGATTGATCGATTAATCGATTTATTGATAGACGGTCCGTAAGAAAAATCATGCCCAATAACGCTTAATAAAGGATAATGGTCTTTCTAATCATGAGACTCACCGGATGCTGGAACAGATTTCAATTCGGAGGATAGCATTGAATTGTAACATGCAGTCCTTAAACGTTTCTTTTCTAAGGATGCCATTCTAAGTCACAAAATCCTGCGGTTATCTCACAAGAGAGCATTCGTGGATAAACGTGATGTCGGCAAATGTTTTTTAAATCTCAAAATTTTGGACCCATGGACTATTTTTAAATTGAAAAATGCAATGTTCCAAATACATACACAGTGCAATGTTTGCACAAATTTAGAAAATTTGAATCTTTGTTTTAACTTTTAATTTCATTTGATTTCGTTGATTTTGTCGTCTTTAAACTTTTGCATTTACGAATGCAATGAAAAATTAAAAGGTAGGCCTATCCAGGACCACGTAGTTAACAACCTACTTTACAACCGTTTATCTTTGTGGACGATAGCAGTTCTATAAAAAAATTCTTAAGTACAGAAATTATAAATTAGTTTCAAAAGTAAAGTATAACAAGAGATTTGGATATTCGCCCATAATGTGTTCTACTTTCGAAAGAATGCATTTTGAAGTCGCATTAAAAGGCAAATACGCTGAAATGCCCTAGGCGCCATCTGGCGAATCATTAATAACTACGACTGCTATTTTCAAACTTCTAGGTGACTTCACCATTTTAGATCAACAAACTTTTGTCCTGAAGAAAAATGAGAGCTGTCACAAAATATTTCCAGAAAAGCACACCCCCAGAAATTGTCTTAGCTTGGCCAACATTTGCACCTACTGATGCAATTGTTTAGAAGAAAGTTCACCATTGAGACCATATTATGAACAAGTTTGTCTATTTCATCTTTGAAAAATATCAGTTTAGTATTATGTTCCGAATGCGTTTATAGGTCTGAAACGGTATTCTCGAAAAGATTAAAGATTACTGAGAATACGAAATGTACGAAGTAAAAGGCACTTCGAGAAATATGCTAAGTTTATTTATTTATTCATTCATTTATTTATTAGTTATTAGCAAGTAAATTACTACCAACGAAACGAGATTCTGTAAAAGATTAGGGAAAATTCCGATAAAAATTCAACAAAAGTAGCAGAGAAGACGAGCAATATACCTCGATTGAGTCTGAAGACTGTGTTGTGTAACACCAATACCATTAAGAGGTAAGAACTTCCATAGTCTAAACGAGTACGTGAAAGAATGAATGATATTCTGGGAATATAGAGCGCATTTTGAGATCGGCATAAACACACAGGGCAGACAAGAACAGAGTCAACATATGCAGTGACGATAAAATATATTGGCAAAATATAACTAGAGTAGATGCAGTGATCAGATGATGCTACTTTTCCGCCCAGGGATAGAGGAAAATGGGGTGAGTATATTCTGAAATTCCTAGTAACTTTATGCTGCTATGGGAATCATGTCAGGATATTATATTGTTAAAAACCTGATATTAAAATATAGTGTAGCCTAGCTGCTGCTGCAGATTTTCAAAATGTAAGCATATATATATATATATATTACAGTCAAATTATGATCAATGTAAGCGCTTTAATGCACTCAGAGTTCTTTCTAAGTGCAATATTTCAGTTAAATTCTTCCTAAGAAAATTCAATATTAAGACCGTTGTCACTAGCAAAGTCTAAGTATGATGAAGAACTGGAAACCTGCTGATCTGCTCTGCTCTGTAGTGTCATTTCAGTGTTTGATGTATTAGCATCGGGGTGAATAATTACCAGATTTTGTGCCGCGTTGTCGAGATCACACAGATTCATGATCGCAGGAGAAGAAGAAAGCCGGACAGCTGAGTCCCAAACAATCGCCGGTTGGCGATTCTATAAATCTGATTGATTCTAAGTAAATGCCCGAAGCCGAGATTATAAAGATTGCTTCTTCGACTGCAAAACCGCATCGCGTTCCATATTTTCGAGAGGCGACTTCTTTTCGATTCCAAAGTTACACGTTCCATAGAACGTCACACAGGTAAAAGATGCACGCATTCGTTCGGCTGGATTGAAATCTCCGAGAGAAGGTGGAAGCTGACTGGAATTTAATGTTTCTGCAGATAGTCAATCGCTTTGCTGTGCTCCGCATTTGTGATCGCTTGGCAAACCGAATGGATCGGTTTCAAATGGAAAAAGCAGGGACGTCATTTCACTGTTTCCAGGGGGGCAAGACACTTTCGACATGACAAGTTTACGAACAAGTTGGTGACCTTTTTGTTACTTGTCAGTCTTTTCACAACATTAATTACTTAACATCAGGCCTCTTTAGGGTACGTAGCACAAGACAAATTAGTCAATTTGCATTTAAAAACTTTTAAAAGGACAGAAATTTGAGAAAAGTTTCCCTCTAAAAATCAGAGGGTCAACGGCCTCTGCTTCCTCCGAATGACGTCCCTGGAGAAAATGTCGCCGAGAAACCGACTGTTTGTCTTAATAATAATACCGTATGAAGGTATGATGCGACGAAACGAACGCAGTCTGACAATAAAAGACGTACAAACCCAAAGACAAGTCCTATACCAAATACTGTATAACCTAAACTGCCCTAAAGTTCACTGTGCAGACCAAGCAAAAACAGATACTGATCTTCATTCCACAATTTTGACCCCTCCCCTTGTCAATTAAAACTCTTGAAAAGATCAATGACAGGTCCAATAACAAGGTGACATTAGCCAAAATGCGGTGGATCTTTGAAATCAATATCAAATCATAGTTTCAATGAGATAGAACTAATTAGCCTACTGATACTCGCTAGGCGAAGTAAATATACCATTTGTATAGCGATTGTGTATGTAGTAATACCCTATCGCAGTTGATTATAATTCTTATGTGTTTAACAGGGGCGTAGCGACGGAGGGCATATGGGTATATAACTATATATACCCCCCAAAAAGTCAACCTTAAAGTTTTTTTATGTGATGTATATGTTTTATGCGGTTTATAGTTAAGATTTATACACCCACCCAAATATTTATACCCAAATCAAATTCCTGGCTACGTCCCTGGTGTTTAATGAACCTTTGTAATGGCTACAGCCAAAATACCAGTCCATGCGAGTCTCATTATGTCCACTGGTTGAGAATTTATGGCAACGGATGAAATAATTTTTGCGAGAGAAATTCTTTAAATCTGGATCTAAACACTAGAGGAGCAATAATGAAAGAGTTGCATGAACCTGCGCTACTGAATTTGTAGGTTGGTTGTAGCTAAGGTAACGGATAATTTGTAGGAATCGAGTTCCAAATTCTGGTGCAATGTTATGAAAAAGCGCTATTCCTTAAAACTTTCTGCCGTTCTACTGTATGTCCTATGTCAAATAGTAAATATAGACAGAGCCAAACGTACAGAGAGTGACACAGAAACATAGAAGAATACACGAACATACATGAGACAGATAATTTCTGAACGCATTGCGTGATCTGAGCGCAGGTTCCAAATGCTTTCCTCTCTCCAAGACAGAGAAGCACATATGTGACATGAAGGCAAACGTCACACATAGGCCAATGTCACATGCAAGCATATGATCATATGAGGGCATACGTCACAGAAGTGCACACGTCGCAGAATGGCATATGTGACACGAAGACATACGTCACAGACGGGCATGCGTCACAGGACATATATGTGACATGAAAGCATGCGGCTGTCGGTGGCTTTTCTAATAATAAGCGGTGTGCTCTTGAGTGATAGCGCTGTATTTCATCGATCTCAGATGAAGACCGAACTCCTTAAGATTCGACAGCATTTCCATTGGAATAAATAATTGCAGAGGTGCATTTATTGGATAAGTAGACGAACGCTTTGAAGTGCAATTGCATTTTCAATTACCTGCACTCGTCTCATCTCTTGTGACTCTTATATAAATAAACTGTCTACAAATATAAACGCTTACAAATCACGAGTGCCAATCCACTTGTGTACACTGTAAGCATGTGTGTGCGTGTGTACGTGTGTGTGCGTGTGCGTGCATAAGTGCTTACGCATACATGTACGCTAACGTGAGGAATATCCTGATCTCAGACCGTATCTTCGGTGAGGTAGGAGCAAAATAGAGTGGCTGCTTGGCTTATCTGATGTAGGGCGAAAAGAGAGAGAGAGAGAGGCAAGAAATGGGGGTGGGGAATTAGGGAGAAATTGTTATCGATCTTTATGGTCTGGAAGTGAAGCCTCTTATTCAGACTTCACCGGAAATCAGCGTGAACGTCAGTCGTGTGATGTATGGCTTCCCGCAATCTATTGGGCTGCAGTCAGGAAATGTCATGACGACTGTACCAGTTGCATGACACGTGTCGCAGTCGTCGTCGCCGTCGCTGTCGTCGTAGCCATCGTCATCTTTATCCCTGTCGTTGTTAATTTTCGTTATCGGAGCCACTTGGATAGGATTTTTTCATTGACGAAGCATTTTATAAATGCAAGCGCGTTCTCTCGTTCCAATCACTGAATGCTCTAAGGAAGACAGCTATTCGTCTTTCTAGAACCACATAATGGCATGGATCTGTCTGTCATTTAGATATTATTATTATTATTATTATTATTATTATTATTATTATTATTATTATTATTATTATTATTATTATTATTAATTAAACTGACAATTTCTTGTGCGCCATATTACCAAAATGTCAGGAGCAAGGGCACATTACAGAGTCCAATAAACATAAATAAAACAACAGTTATCAAAAAAATGAATGGATAACAATCTAAGGCAGAAGAGAATAAGACTATAATATGTCAAAGGGTTTTAAGCGTGCTCCTCAAAATTATTGGAAGCATGATTGAAACTTATCGTAAATAAAACTAAACAACCACAATTAAAATGCGAAACAAATTTAGAAAAATATATTCGCTTAAAATACAAGGACTCGGCAAGCTTTCACATCTAAGACACCGTAGATTTAGTTTACAAGATTTCCAGTATTTTCGTCCAAGTCGAATTTCAGTGAATGCTTCTGGAAGATTTTAAAAATACAGCAAGGTTAGTCGTACGAGATTGAAGTCTTAAGTCTGCGTAAATATTCGAAGAGGCCATTAGGCTATAAAAGTGAAAGGACATCTCTTGACGCTGATGTGTTTATACTGGGAGTGCATTATTAGCCTAATGCAGTTTCTTGGTCTGTAAACGTATTCTCGAATTTCTCGTATCTGTGCCTGATCGGCTGTCAAATTGAAAGAGAAAATGACCCCCATGTTTTGACATTCTAAACTTATCTTGGCATAAAACAATTGTCTGTAAGAATAATCTAACTTTTGCCGAGATTTTTGTCCTGCTTTTTAAGAGTTTTTTTATCGATTCTGCCTCTTGCCATATATTCTAAGTTACATAATTTAAAGAACAGTAGTAAGTTAAATTCATGCAGTGATCTTATCAAAATCTGTCTCCATCTGTCTGTCTGTCTGTCTGTCTCCGTCCCTTTATCTGTTTGTCTGTCTGTCTCTGTTTCTCCTTTTTTAAATGTATGACTCGTGGCCAAGCTGTTTACACACTGTTTATTTCGTGTTGTTCTCCCTTACAAAATTTGAACATTTCCTTCCAGACATTTACGCAATTCTTTGCGCTGCTTTTTGTTTCTTACGCATCCGAAAATAAAAGACGCCAAATATACAGTGTACATAGATTTTGCTTTCTCTGTTTGGTTTTAACGTGTCAAGCGAAGAAAAGAGACTGTTCTGTCATTATAGCTGGCATTCTAAGGAAATATCACAGAAGCCTTTCAATCACGTCTTGATACTATTTTTTTGTGACCACTTGCTTTATCAACCTGAAGAATATTTCTAATATTTTTGCATGACTGATCTTAGAAACATCGCCATTCACCTGCGCCAACTCGCATAGGTTGTCTATTTGATCTCTTCCTTTCTCCTTTTCTTCTTTAGTGTCGTAACGATGCCTTCGCACGCTGTGACAGCCCCAGCAAATTTCTTCCATGCTGAGGTTTCTAGGTCAAATGGAGTGTATGGCGGTTCGGGGTTATTTCTAGGATTATCAATTTGGGGGTGTCGGTATATTTTGGGGGTCCCACCCTTTCCGAAAAAGTCTGACAAGCAAAAAAGGTCATCCCAGGCTCAGATTGGGGGTGTATGCTCAAATTGGTGGGGGTGTTGGAGGTGTTGGGGAGGTGTAAAAATATTCACCTCCTGCGGGCCATTGTTGAGCTCAGACCCACTCTCATCCTTGCAAAGATCAGCTGATGGCATTGTCTCGGAACAATATCCCTAGATCACTGATCGCAAATAGGACCTTTTTATACCAGATTTTCACCTATGCGTTGGCCACAATTATTCTTGGATAATTTATAGTTAGTTGGATTTTGCTTCGAACAACGACGTTCTCACAGATTTTTATTTTCATAACTGTCACGTTCTGATGTCAGTCCTTCCCTTGTAGTTCACTTTCAAAAAGAAGTCTATGAAAAGTCACTCTGCAATTCTCTGGAAAATGCAATTCCCATGGACAGTGCTCATCAACAATATCACAAGTTACTGGGAGCCTCTTGAATTTATCTGATCTTATGCCTTATGTCTTATGCCCAATTGCTATGAATAGGTTAGCTCAAGGGTGGGAACCCTTTCTTTGTCAACGTCTATAGTCTACATGTGAATTTAGAAATGCTTAATTGGGAATTGACTGACAGCGGAGTTGTTGACTCCAGTAAATCCTAAATTTATCTTCAGGGGTGGTTTCGGGCCAGCCAGCCCGCAAGGCACCCATCCGTCTGGCGGATCGATTCCGAGTGTGGGAAATCCTCGCAAGGCTTGTTTAAGTTGGGGTTTGAGAATCTCTGCAGGTGATGTAACGATGCTTTCTATTGCGGCTAAAGGATGACGTGAAAGATCAGTCAAAATGCTCAGGACATGTTCTGATGATTTGAGATGCCTTGAGCTTAGCCATTGCGTTTTAGTTGGATGGTTATTATTTTCTTCATGCAGAGTTTGATTATCAGCAGTTTAATAAGAATAAGTCGGTCTGTGATACGAGTTGTTGAGCAGAAAACACTTATATATAGATGAAACTCTATACGAGCTCTAGATCTAAGTGGACTTTTTTTTTGTATTCTAATATTTATATTTAAATCTATAATTTCATTGTATAACAATTTTATAATCCGTGAGATGTGCTTTCGATGTATTTGGGTAGGCCTTCCCTCTTCAGGACAGCAGCACAGTCGAGAATTTAGGAAATTTTAAGACGGGAGGGTTACAGTGCCCCCCCCGCTCTGTATCATGACCATAACACACAGAGCACGTCTTCATCCAATCAGAAGATGCGATTGGAAAAGACTCTGCAGCATAACTGGCCGGCGTCTCGACGGCGATCTCTTTTCTCGGCCTCGGCGCATACATAACAGTTGCGGCGGAAGAGAATCGGTCGATCGAAGCATTCGGTCGATTCGATAACTCACACTTCAGAGCACAACGCAGAGACCGTTCCATAGTCGACTCGCTTCGGCGTTGAGGAATATTGTATATATATATATATATATATATATATATATATATATACATACACACCGGGTTCTTATGAAGAAGCCGCAACGGTTACATGATGGAATGGCAGCGCAACAATAATAAAGCGCTTTAACAATAGAGATAGAGCAATGATACGCAATGAGTATTGAGAACTGAAGAGACTGACATGCAGAAAAACCGCACACGGGAGGAAAAAGTTTCAAAAAGAATACGATTACAACGGAAAAGCAGCATTACATGAAGAGTCCTATTATGTTTCGTATCAAATGTGTTATCAAAATTCAAGCCGGATCGACAAACGCTTGATCTGATGTCTCTGCTGTTATTGTCAACATCAACTTGAGACGTATTTTGTAAACTAGTTGGACTCATTGATATCAGGTAACGTGACAGATAGAAGACAACGTCAAACTGCACGTCGTAGAGTCATGTACCTGGTTCGCAAATACACGAACTTCAAACGCTTGCATCTGAAAGAATCTTCAAAGGAAACCGCCGAAAAAGAGCTCGATCACCTGAGCAATAAAATCGTAAGTAACACTGAACAAATCCAGTCTTAACATTTAATATTTACACGACGTGTTAACTTAAACAACTGATCAAATCATGGCGTGTCTTTTTAAGACAGAGGCGCATATGCTGTATAATATTGCGATATACAATAATTGAATTCTTGTATCCAGTTTGCTTTATCACAAGAAAATCGAATGAAGAAGGGTTTTGGTAGTTTAACTAAAGAGTAATAGTTTGGCATGATCAATACTTGATCTTTTTATGGCGCTAAATAAAATCGCACCGATCGCAAGAACTTTAAACACGCCCATGCAGAGAGAGAGGGAGAGAGAGAGAAAGACAGGGACAGATACAGAGAGAGAGAGAGAAGCTGAGTGAGCAAGAGAGAAGACAGGAGAGAGTGTTAAGATAAGAAGACTGCCACTGATGATTTGCGTTTTGTCTCCAAAACCAAAATGACAAATTCAAGTTAGTCTCTGTTTTTCCTACTGACCGTATAGTCTTGTTTCTCCTCATATCTTTCCTTCTCTCCTCTTCTGTCTTTCTCCTTCGCCTGTTGACTTCACCGCTCTATACATGAATAACTTATGCTATTCGCAGGTATTCGTTCAACCAAATTGCTACCTATTAAGCAACTCAGTTACAGAGCTCAGGTACATCTGACTTCCCCCTCTCTAATTATAATTATTGTTGATTCTTACTCAATAAATATCGGTAATTTCGCCTTTTGCTTTAAATGTCTCAAGTAGTTTGTATCACGTCCGTCTACCGTTGTAAAACAGCGTATACGCCTTTTACATTTGCTTCTCCATCTCGTCTTCGACGAATAAGTAGTAATTGACTGTCTATTCTGTAAAAACCTTCGCCACACCTGCGCCGCCAGTTTTCTAGAAAGCATACATCGGTTGCAGCGGCGGTTCCAGGAATTCTTGGTGGGGGTATGGAAAACAATTATAGGAAGTTGGTGGGGGATGCAAAGTTTGAAAAAAGAAATGAGAGAAAAGGTAATTCTTCCTAGTGTTTGTCCACTAAATGCTAATAAACCTTACCGGAAAAGGCTGACAGGCAAAAAACCTGCAAAAATGGGTAGACAAGCAAAAAGGTCATCGCGCATCGGCGGAATTAAGTTCACCGAATGTTAAACAGATTTAAAATTTTAAAAAGCTTACGAAAAATATGTTGACTAGCAAAAAAACTCCGGTGGAGGATGCATCCCCAGTCATCAACATGGTGGAACCGCCACTGGTTGGTTGTATTGACGCGTTAAACTAATGGGCTCTGCGTAATGTCCACTTGATTCTATATTAAATTACAAAACTAACGTGAGGCCGATTTATATGCATGAATGCGCTTGCGCAGATTATGATATAGCGCCTCTATATCGATTGGCCTACACATTCAGTCTATTGCAGGGTAAGATCCCACTATCAATATTACCGTCGTCAAGTTTTTGGCAATTTTCAATTTTTATCCGACGAATTGTCTTCATTTGTTAGAACTTGATTGAATCTTTGTTTCTTGATTGAAGATTTGATTGAGTGTTCGAACTATCGCGCTCTGTCTGCATTCAGCTGCGAGAAAACTAAATGGATTTTCTTTTTGCAATTTGTTTGTTCTTTGTGAACATTTTCATCATGTCTCACAGCCTCAGCCTCTGATGTGTGTCGCCTTTAACGACAAATTTAACGGAGTTCTCCAACTTAGCTATTGAAACTTATGCCAATGCTGCAAGCATATGCAGCTAGTTTATCCCATCTATGCCGGTGTAGGAGGCAGGGTGAAGTCTAGGCGCATTTTGTCTACTCTAAACTTTCAAAGTCCATAATACACATAGGCACGATAATTAATAGGAGTTAGCATGGACTCTAGAAGAATTTCCGAGATATCTTAAAGCACGGTGGACTCTAGATTGCAAACGGATAAAATTGACGCTATACTCTAGAATCTACACAGCGAACAGGTATTATGGACTCTGTATAGAAACAATTATTGCTATTATTATTATTATTAGGCCTATTATTATTATTATTATTATTATTATTATTGTTGTTATTATTGTTGTTGTTGTTGTTGTTGTTACCATGCTGCTGCTACTGCTACTACTACTACTACTACTACTACTACTACTACTACTACTACTACTACTACTACTACTACTACTACTACTACTACTACTACTATTACTACTACTACTACTACTACTACTACTACTACCACCACCACCACCAACACTACGTCTGCGATATCACTACGTCCGCGATATCAACTACGTCTGCGATATCAACAGGGTAAATTTGATTTTCGGTTGGAAGGATTGCTTGCGCCCGTATATATATATATCATCTGAAAAGGTGTCTGTCCGGTTGATTTGTGTCGCGCTGTACGAAAGGCAAACAGGACACCTTGCGGGGCATCTGGCCACCTATCTCGGTTGATTCCTAATACTTTCAGAAGGCTGCCTGTTCATTCCTGGCCACCCATACATCACCTTCCAACAATTTCTGAAGCGTTTTGTCTCTCCCAATATGACCACCACACATGGCTGACGCCTGAACTGTTTGCTTTTTCATTTAGAGGCCATTTAAATATCTGTCTGTTGAGGTTTCAGACGCTTTTTGGTGGTTTCTCTGATCATAAGACGTATGCAACGATATTGGAAAAAACACTTAATTCACGTATTTTTCGCAACGCAAATGTTGACTGCGCTGAAAAGACGATATATCTGGTGTTTTACGAATGGCAGAATTGAATTTGTATTGCGATAGAGCAGGGTCTGCTACCGCCGTCCTATGCCACCGGAGTCGTTTTAAGATCGAAGTTTGTGGTGATCGAGGGACCGTGGACGCCCGTGGCATGCAAATGGAGACGAATGAACTGGCGTAGAAGTCCGGACGTTGTTCGTAGAATACGGCAGATTATGAGCCGATTGGATTTGACATTCTGATGAATTAACTGCCAGGTGACAACGCACGGAGGTCACAACGATATTGATGTCCTTACGTCGACGATAGGAGTGACAATGATTATGATAGATGGACAATATATAATCAAGATCTTTGTCCACGCATCCATATTGACAAAATGCAATATTTTATAAGATTATAATAACGATAATAATAATAATAATAATAATAATAATAATAATAATAATAATAATAATAATAATAATAATAATAGTAGTAATGATGATGAAATGATATTTATTTTGATTTCTGCCTCTCCATTCAACGTTTATTGAAACTCTTCTTAAAACTGCTTAAGTCTTTTGTATAATGAACAAAATGATAATTTACCTCCCATCATGTGAGGCTGCGAAATATTGACTCAATATGAACTGCTTCCAGCCATACAAGTGGGGGTAAACTACGGACATTTTAAACGCCATTTTTAGTTCTAACGAAGCGACGATCAAATGAAACGCTAAACAATTATTGATGGATGCTATCTGCTGTGATTTAGACTTGCTTTCCGATGCCGTATTGTGCAGAATTTGGGTTGTAAATGTATTGACAAGGACGGTACGTATTAGTTAGAGCTGAGGACAGGCTTTACTGTGAAATTCGCTCGCATAGAAACTAAGTCTCGACTCGTAAAAGTCGCCGATTATCCGGCCTTTTCTCTCAGTTATGTCGCGGTCGTAACATTTGATGCCCCCGGCCGCCCGCCTCGTAGTCCGGTCAAAAACACCGCCCACACCACATCTCACCCACCGCGAATCCATCCATAATGTCCGCTCAACCATATCCACCGTCCTCTTGAATTGGCAGCGGAAACTGGTTAATACGAACGGTCATGGCCATTCGCTATTTTTCCTTTTTCAGCACCTGACATGTAGCCTATGCTAGTGAGGGAGCGCCGCCCCAAAACATTCAGGTACTTTCGTCTCCCGTCCACAGCTTCCTCCGACCCTTCCCCGTCTGCCACCGAACCCGACGTTTCTTGCTTGCCTGAGAAACTGTTTCCAAGAAAACAATCCTAAAATATTGCACTTTTGGCGACACTGTTCTTAGATAATATTACGGTATTTTTAAGGTTCTTAAGATTCCTATCGTCTTAATGCATGGCGTACTCAGGGGCGTAGCCAGGAATTTGATGGGTATAATGTGATTTCGGAGGGGGAATGCATAAATCTTTAAAAACTTCGAAAATCTTAAAAAACACGTTGAAAATTTTAAGTTGGTCTGATTTTTGGGGTATATATGCCTATATACCCCCGTCGCTACACTCCTGGGCTTACTCCCTACAGGAGGGTTTACTTTGTTTGCGATATGACCGGCGCTTTCGTCCGTGCTAGAGTATATTAAGGCAAAACGTAAAGAAATTTAGACGGAACACTTAAAAGTGCGCTTTGCATTATTAATGAACACGTGAGTGAGTATGCCTATTAAGCCGTCGTTACATCATTAATTATTTCAAATTTTAAAAGAGACTTCGCCGGAGTGATTTTTTTTACTATAAACTGAGATTTGATCTCGAGAAATGAATTATTATATGCGGTGTGTACTATAATCGTTTAATTGCTCAAAACAGAGATGAAGAATATTTTATTTTTACTCCAGTAGAAAGTAATATTCATCGGTTTTGGTGGGCGCTTTTAAAGAGTGTTACATGTACTTGGACTGTTTTGAGCCGTTTAGTTATAATTTGTGATGTGGCCAAGATAGTACTCGAATTGCCTCTAAACATCTAAAGCCTGTACTTACAGTCCTTCGAGTGGAAAGTGCACTTGATCCGACTTTGAATTAATTATGCTCCTGATGATCGATTTGAAAATGTTTGTGTCTAACAGTAGCACAATGTTCAGACATCTTTAAGCAAACACATGCACTCACATTCACAAAACAGACAAACAGCTAATAGAGAGCTTGTAGTGAATGATGCTTTATATAATTAGGATGCCTACCGCTAAGTTTTTGGAATCTTACCGTATTGATATACTGCCTTGACTATCGCAAGGGATGTTAGTCCTTGGCCTGGGTCCTGGCCTTAAGGACTCTTTAAGGACAAGTTAGTTACAAGTCTTTGATCCGGGTCCTGCTCTTGAGGGTTGATTCCTTGATCCTGGTCCTAGCCTTGAGGGTTGAGTCCTTGGTTCTGGTCCTTACATTGAGGGCTGAGTCCTTGTTAGCATCGTTGTATTTACCAGACCGGTCTGTTAAACAAAGCCCCTGAAACTCGCGTAGTCTCTCACTGCCTGCGTCTTTTAGACACAACGCGGCGTTTCCGATTGACTCCAAACAACAAAGACCGACCAAGCGATGCATTGTGAGCCCAGAGATGATTTACTCACCCGAGGGAAGACCGATAGAAAGTCAGGCGATAATACTGGAGCATAGAAGCTGAGAGAGACTTCGAAATGGAAACGAAATCTGAGCGACCGATCTACTAACGACCGAGCTTATTACGAACGTTTGCTTTGAAGGCGACGACGCCAGAGGGAAGTCAGTCGTTACAATGGTCTTTGGTCGCGCGTTTGAGTAATGTCCGTCTTCTTGTTCATTGTCTTGACCGCAACATAGGAGAATCAATTTGGAGAGGATTGCCAATCAGTCCGCAAATTTCGCTTTGTGGCCTATAGAGCTGCTTCTGCAGAGACTATTCATTCATAGGCTACGTAGATATCTGATAATGACGTTACTAACTGAGCAGTCAGTTTGATGTCTAAGACCTCAGACTGTGGAACAATATTTCCGTTTCAATGAAGCTGGTCTTTCAGGTTTCAAGTTCAAACGGCTTCCGGGCGATTTGAGAGGTATATGGTTTTATGATACCATGGTGACAATTGCAACTGCGACATTAGTGACTTTACAAGGTCATCCACGGTGCCTCTGATGTCCAGTGTGACCAATAGACGCATTCTTTCCCAGGCATGACCCAAAATGGAGCCGTGCCTTGGCCCAATTTGGACGCATCTTTTTAAATTTCCACCATCTGTGGTAACATTTTATGCTAAGTCAATGCTTTATCATCGTTTTAAAAATTTAAATAATAATAATAATTATCATGCACTTCTATAGCTCCAGTTCTAATATCCAATGGTATCAATCGATGGTAGATCAAGTCCATGAAAATTGTCAAAGGCATGACAATTATTTTTTATCGCGACGTAATTCATGATTAACACTTCTCTTGAACTGTCACGTGACATTAATTTAAATTGAAGAGAGAATATTCACAAATTTAATATAAAAACTAACATCTAACTATCAGCATATTAAGTAAAATGCAAAATATTGCGTGTGATGGACCTTAGGTGTCAAATCTAGTTATATGCAAGGGTGCAGTGCCGCAATGGCTGCTTATCTTCTGCGCTTACAGTCGCTCGGAAAGTTGTGGCTCACGGTTTTTGTGCTCGAGCGATCCTTACAATGTTTGCAAATGAGAATGAGTCTAAAAAGGAAGGAGTCTAAGGACAGAGGAACATTTTTGACTGTGAGACAGACCTTTTGCACGTCGTTCATGATCAACCTTCGCGGCAGAACGAGCAAACGGAACGGCTTAATTAATACAGCGTTACTTAATAATGAAAGCGTTTCTCCGGACTATCTATTACATCTATAATATCTGTTAATAGCAACCGAAGAGCTGTTAATCAAATTGATTCGCGCGTAAGATAACTTAATTAAATTATCATTCCTTAGTAAAAGCTTGAAAAGATATAAAGCAGCTGCGATCAGCGGTTAATGCAAAAATCAGAAAAAATATTTAAAAATCGCGTATACATGTAGATATGTAGATAACTTATAAGTTAACTGAAATGATCTAGCAGAAGTATCACGCATGCAACGGACATGATGCTTTTGCTGCATCATGATTCACGACAGTCTCTCTCTTTAATCTTTCCATCGCCTGTTCCTGTTTTGTAAAGATCAGCATTATAACGATGGTCACCACATCAAATCGTCTT
Source organism: Metaphire vulgaris (assembly GCA_018105865.1). NCBI lineage: Eukaryota > Metazoa > Annelida > Clitellata > Crassiclitellata > Megascolecidae > Metaphire > Metaphire vulgaris. Next base: position 8,283,607 of record CM030836.1, read on the forward strand.
CCCTATTCCAGATAATATATCCAATCACAATTATATCTTAACAGTGGTTCTCACACATGGCAGTCCCTACTGAACCACTTTAAACCTTGTTATAGGCCTATTATCACTTTCTGTTTTTATCCTCAGGAGAAACTTCTGGCGAAGCTAGAAGTGGAAACAACTGAAGACACAAGCTCCGAGAAAGACGAGGTGAAAGGAAAAGTAACTCTTAAAATCTACTGAGAGTGTGATTAGTGTGTGTGTGTGTGCGTGTGCGTGTGGTGGTGTTGTGTGTGTGTGTGTCTATGTGTGTGCGTGTGAATCGGATTATCAATGTAATGTATTGCAAAATTTTGGCTTACATCTTAATTTTCCGCTATGATCTTGTTTTCAGTGTGTCATTTGCCTTTCCGCGTCTGCCATCATCGAGGCTTTGCCTTGCGGTCACAGGGTGCTGTGTCGGAAATGCTTCATCAAAACCATTCAAACGGCAATATCCCAGAGATCTCTGCCCCTCAAGTGCATCGTCTGCCGTTCCAAGGTCCTCAAGATCAACCATTCGGACCCAGATGGAGGATGCCAGCAGCTGCAGCAGCAGTCGAGAGCTCGCCCGAAATCCGTCGCCAGGTGTCGCGCCGATTCGCAGACGACAGCGGCACATATGACGTCACATTCGACAAAAGCGACACCTGTTCGCGACGGTGGAACTAAAGGAAGCCATCAGTCGCCGATCGTTGCTACAAAGCTCATGCAACCGTTGCTGATCTACCCGTCCAGGTCGAGTCCGTTGCATCAGAGGGCGTTCCTGACTCGAACCGTGGACGCCTGTGCCACTCCCAGACTCAGATCGCATCACGCGACTGACCAAGACCCGAAAAGAACCATGCGATTTCAGAGTCTGCTAGTGCGTCAGACGCATTAGCAAACTTGCGGAAGCACATTGGGCTGATCTTATTTGTCGACCAGCATACAGTACGCTGAGCCATTAGAGTGATCTGTGTTTCCAGGATTTCTAATGCTCTTGGCTGTATAATAATAGACGATTTCGACAGTCAAAAGCGCACAATTAGTTCCGTGGGGTTTGGTCTCAGCTTATAGCTACAAATCATCATTCTTCACTTACACTGTACATATAGTGGCGTTGATAGGTGTGGGGGGCATATTATTATGTCCCCGGGCGCCGAGGTCGGGGACACCATATCTGATTTAAGGTAGCAAAAATGCAAAAATAAAATCGATGTAGTTGCATATCCCGTCCGCATTCACATAATTAACTTAACCCACGGGAAGTTACAAACTTGTTTGCTTGTCAGGGTTTTCTTGAAGTCGAGGGCGCCGGAAACGCCTGCGCCTCTGCTTACATACAGAATTTGATTTACATAATTGGGCCTAGCGTTGTCGATTTCAGTTGTTTAATAACTTTTTAGATACTTGCTCAGGCAACAAAACTCTTTTAAGTCTACTGACGTCATTGGGAGTTTGGAGAAGCAGTGACGCAGACTAGAAGAATTCAAATTTTGAATTGTTGGATTTTGCTTTAGTTTTATAATTTTGCTGCATCTTAATCGCTAATATTAATTTTATGTATTCTGGGTTATATCGGTGTGTTCTCATTTGGTTGAAATGTAGTTGTTGGCGTTATATTTGAATTTTACAATTTAGGCTGTTATCGTTAATATTTTAATCTCACGCCATTACCGCTTCAAACAGTAATTTAATAACTACTGCAGGCCGTTGCTCTTCCTAGATTATTTAATTTGTTCCATGTTAACATCGGCTGGCACTATTCGTCATGTGCTGAACTCGTGAGTTGCTGCACGAGTCGAAGTACAACTGGACTTTCTTTAGTCTCTACATCTTTTCAAATACTGTACAATGGTCTGTTGTAGTTTCACACTATGAAATTAAGGCAGTTTTAAGGACGATTTTTGTTCAGCAATAAAATGCTTAGCATTACGTCTTTTTCTGTTTCTTTTTCATAGTCTGCCTTGCTGCTTCTCCACTCCAAATCTGACTGGTCTTTGGAATTGATTTTGCAAGGCTGACAACTAAGCTTCAGCCCTTCTAAAGCGCTATAGAAGAGTTTTTTTGATACTTACTTAAAGTTTACCTAGCTTTGTTTATCTATCGTGTCATTTGCAATTTAATATCTGATACCACTGAAAAAGTCAATACTCAAATGCTTTTACAATGAAAACAGATAAAAGACTGGAAATAAATTAGAATATTTGCAATAGCCTACTAATCCTTCGGGGAACATTGACTAATACTGCTACTACTACCACTACTAGGGTTGTAACTTTTCCGGAAAAGTAGAATGCCCTGAATTATTTCGGAAATTGCCGGAATAATGAAACCGGAAGTGCCGCTCGCATGTCCATTAAAACATTATATGGCGCTACAAACCTGACAGTTGTTAGCAAATGCCCAACAAATGAATAGTAATAAATAGTAATAATGAAAATAGTAATAATGATAATAAAAAATAATAGGAGATAGTAGTAATAATAATGAATAATAATAATAATAATAAACTTTTCTGGAATTATTCCGGAAAAGTACCGCTATTTTTCCGGAATAATTGCGGAGGAAATTTCCGGACATTTCCGAGCTCACATCCCTAACTACTACTACTATTACTACTCGTGTTACTACTGCAAAGCAATGTAGACATTTCAATTTCAAGTCATTTTAATTTCCATGGATTCATATGAAAGTCGTGTGGTTTAATATTGGAAATGAGAGTAAAACATCGATGAAAATCGGGGAATTATAGCGTTTGATGCGACATCTTCGACGACTTTGGTCGCTCGTTGCCTAGCGTTCGCTTCGACGTTGGCGCTTACTCTCTTTATCAGCCCTTTGCTGATATTTCTTTCTTCTTCTGTTCTGGATTCATTTTCTTCCACTTCGTCTGAAGCTTCTTTAGGCGGTCGGCGGCAGACTCGTCTTTCGGCGCATTCCCAGTGTGCGCTCTTATGTGCACCTGGCACGCAGTGATGGACCTCTTCGGATTCGCAGCTGCCGGCGATCGACCTGCCTTTCGTCCACTTCGCGACCTCAAGCTAGTTCCGCGAGTCTTTGACCGTCTTCTACTGGCCGCAGGTCGGGTCTTATTTTCTGCACAGTTTCCAGTATTCTAGCTGTTCATGACCTTGACTTTTACTTCCACGGATTCGCTGGACGTAGACGATCGCCCGGTACCTTTGGCGCTTTTCTTTGCAGGAATTTCGACTTTCTCTATATTTTGCTCTCTTCGCAAATATTTTCTCCAGAATGAAGACAAATCAATTTTACGTCACTATGGCAACAATTGCGTCTAAAATAGATGATGTCATCCTTATGACCAGGTCCGCCGAGATAAATTCCGGGTACCTGTGCAGATCATTGCCATGGATTCCTAAAAAATTAACAAGTTAAAAGTATTAAAGCTAAAAAATTTCCTTTTAAAAATCGATGACCTTTTCGACGGGTCTAGGGTTGCCAGATTTCCAAAGTCGAAATACGGGAGATTTTTCCGCGATCAATGCGCCCACTCCACGGTCCAGTTCATTTAGAATTATTATGGCTAGAGCTATACTACACTTACATTACTATAGACTAGTATAGAGTATAGACGAAAAAAAAGCAAGTTAAGCAACTGTTCAATGCATTGCATCATCTGCATGCAGTGAATAGGGTAAGCGTTATAATTATTTCTTGAAGTTATAAAGGTTATAACCTTTCTGGAAAAGGTTATAACTCGGTTATAACCTTTATAACCTTTTCCACAAAGGTTATGATTATTATAACCCGTTTTAAGTTATAACCCGGTTATAATGATTATAACCTGGTTAAAATGATTATAACCCTTTAAGTAAGTTAGTTGTAATGCTTATGTAACTGTATTATATAATTTATATTATTGTTTTAGACACAATCAGCAGACATAATGAAGATAACTGATTTAAATGGAAAATGTAATAGTTGATTTATATAGCGCCAGATGACTGACTGACTATAGGATGATATTCTCTTTTGCTTGTATGGAACCAATTAAATCATGCAGTGCTAGACCCTGTATAAATTGAATTGAATTTGACTATGAATATGCAATATCCTGTATTGGATGATATTAGTAGGCCCATTAGTCTTGAACTAGACCTATCCGACTCAACAGATTTTGAAGAAAATTATGAAAAATATTGAAAAGATAAATAATAAAAACACACAAAACACCGAAACGTGAAAGCTTAGTTTTACAAAAGAAAGAAAGAAAAACGGAACATCATCACTATTAATTTTGCGTTAATTATGAGAGTATTTGCGTATTTTGTAGAATCTGCGATTCAAGCAAGGAATCCCATAACGTCGGTTACGGAACTTACTTCACGCAGAGGCAGACTGCAGCCGCGCAGCGTAGTATTTACCACTGGAACTTTGTGAAAATACGTAGAGAATGCAAATTATAACCAAATAAGAGTTATACGTTATGCCTTTTTAACCTTTTCCCCACCTTTTTACATTTATGACTTTAGACTTTATTATTACAACTTTTATTAACACTTTTAACACCTTTTATAATTATAACTAATTATAACCTTTATAACCCATTATAACCTTTATAACCCTTATAACTTTCACCTTGCGGTTATAATTGGTTATAACTCTGGTTATAACTTTAAGCCTAAGGGTTATAACCCGGCAATTATAACGCTTACCCTAGCAGTGAATCAATAATATTACAAAAAGTTATAAAAATATTATCATAGACCTCCTAACGAGTCCTAAGTTCCTATTCCTAACGTCAAACGGTTTACAGCCTTACAGTACATAAACAGGTAAGTAACAATTACGAATATACACATTTTATATATAGGCCCTACTCTACACTCTGTAGTGTAGTCTGTAGAACTGTGTACGCCCGCAAGACACTTTTTGCCTACTTCAGAATCACGAAAATATAAAAGATGTACCAGTTTGTTCAGGCAGTCTGTACTTGCATAACTATGATTATGCTTTATGGCGTGATAAATTGAGGTCATTTCGGCAGCCAACACTTTATGATGTTCGACAGAAAACGACTTAACGAAAAACGTCTCAATGCCAGCAGAAGTTGTAGCAGATCGGTCATTGTTATTGTGCTCAGAACTCTCAACATGCTGCTTAACATCGCTAAGACCGCCGTGTGCTACGGAAAAGTATCGCTTAGAGATTTACGTAATGTATAGTAAGCTATCAAAGAATTACCAGAAACACTGCAGAGGTACGGATATTCTGCTCTCCATGTAGTTCTGTTACCGTCTGTACTGGCAGAAATATTGATTCTTTTTGGCTGTTGCGGGAGCGTCCGAGTCCATCGCATTGTCGGTAACATTCTTTTTATTCGACATTTGAAAACGTGAGTCACGCGAAAACGAAACTCGTGACGTCATGGATATGCGCAGCTGCCGTTAAAGTAAGTGAGAAGCAGAGGGCATTGCTGCCTGCCTCAGAGCCTCTTTTATCTTGTTTGATATTGTACTAAACTAACTAATTATACTAAACTAGAGCAATTGCTTCTAAAAACTCTAATTTATTTGTTGGGTCTCAATACTACAAGTAGTTTCAGAGTTTTATTTAACGTATTATCACGCCGGAAATGTTGTATAGTTTCGATTTTAAGCTGCGTCTCAATTAAGTCTATTGACCTATAGCCAAATACGGGAGATTTGGTCTCCCGTGTGGCATCCGTCCGGGAGACTGGGCTGAAATACAAGAGACTCCCGTAAAATACGGGAGATCTGGCAACACTAGACGGGTCCCACAACCGCACGGGTCTTAGGCCTCTAAAATGTTTTAAAGATTTAGATTATTAAAGGTTATAATTTTTAGAAAGCTTCTATTTTAAAATGTTCTAAAAGTTTTTATAAATAAGCATGAAGTAACATTTTTCTGGTGCGCTCGAGCCCCTTTCAGGTCGCCTATGCATTTGCCCCACCCCCTTGATTCCTCTCGGCGTCCCTGCATTTAACCGCTACGTTATCTCTGTCGGTTTTTGTTATAATCAAATAATTCATCAGACAGTTCTAGTTCCCTGAAAACCTCATATAGGCAGGACCGGCTCGTGAGTCTCTGGCGCCCTAGGCAAGCGGGTCCATGACCGCTCCTGACCCCGATTTAAGATATATATATATATATATATATATATATATATATACATGTATATAGATAATCACGGCTAGAGATTTCCTTTATTAGCAACATTTTATTTAACACCGTATATTTAAACAAGCAGTTAATTGTTTTAGCTGCTTAGTGAATTAGTTATCCTCCTTCGTAACATCACATGACTCACATCTCACAACGTTTTCAATGAATGATTTAATTTAAGCTTCAAGCTAGATCACTTAAATAGCCAACAAGCCCAGCACTGTGCACTTTGGCTGCAGCAAATTCTCTAGCAATATCGGCATCATCTATTTTTGCTGGATTCTTCACTTTCAATTGAGAGAATGGCTAAGTCAGTTAATCGTTATTGTCTCATCGACGACCGTAAATATAGTGTTTCAGAAGTTTTAATCTCAAGAAATTGGCTGGTTTCCGTCACCGTCTCTGTAAAAATGTGACTAGTGTCACTGGCTGGCGATTTCACATTTGGCGTAGACGCCGTAGAGACATTAGTTTTATCAATTTAAAAAAGCGGCACTTGTACATAATTCACGCGCACTTAATATTCAACTATATGATACTCTACACTACGCCTAACAATATGCACCACTTAAAAAATCCACCACACAAGGGGAAATATGAAAAAATCGCATTTTTCTGAAAAAATTTTCTTATTTTATTTCACCCTCAATAAAACTACTTACTAACTTAATAATTCTTCAAAGCGTCAAATTTTAGGGCGGCGAATACGTAAGTATTCATTGGTCAGAATTATTTAGGTCAAAAGCGGCAATTGGTCAAAAAACGATGTCAAAATTATTTCGCGCAAAAACGCAATTGCTTATAAACGCATTTTCTCTGAGTTGCTTAGCTCCGGATCTGAATAAGCACATATGAATAAACACTTACTACTGTTCTACGTACTAAAGGGTTACATATATTTAAGAAAGTTATCTTACTTACTGCACCTAAACGGGTTGTCTACATATCTCTACGGAGCTATCGTATGAGCTTTTTTCCGTATTAACGGACTATTTTCTTGCTAGAGCTGCTGTGCTCCGAGGATGAATTAACGCCTAGGAATAAGTAGCTACTACTGTACTACCCGCTAAAGCGCTATAAACATTTACAACATTTAAATTCCTGACTTAACGGTAATACAATGGCTACTAAACAGCAGGGGACCAGAGGTACGTAATCCCTTACTTACTTACACTCAACGGTCCTTTACACGTTTCTACTTTCTATGATGACTTCCTAATGTTCCGGGACTTCCAGCTATACAAAGATTTGTACACATTTGTGATAGAAAAATGCGGTTTTTTCATATTTCCCCTTGTGTGGTGGATTTTTAAGTGGTGCATATTGCTCGTAGTGTAGAGTACCACAACGCGTGAATTCTGTACAAGTGCCAAAAAAGCTACTCGCTGTATTTTTTAATATCCGAGTCTCTTTGGGCTTTGCGTTTGCGATACTCTGCACCGGACAGTTTTTCTCGCTGCATGATTAAAAATTAACTCTTAATACGAAGTAAATCCGATCTGAAGTATAAGTTTGTAACTGTGTCAACCGTCAAACATCTTTAACATCAAACCGTCAAAACCATCAAACCGTCAAACATTCAAAATTTAATTTTGTCTTCAACGATTGGCCAGAATTAATTTAGGGCGTTGCCACGATATTGTGACGTCACTGCAGTATGCGTCACTGCGTCACTGTTTGACCTTGCTAGGATGCCTGCAGCGCGTGCTGTTGGCGACTTTAGTCTAATTTTCCCAGTTTTTGGGTCACAACATCTTCTAAGTCAGAAATAACACAAGATCAAAGGCGACTTACAAAATAACGTCGCCACATTTTTAGCGACGTCATTTTTTTCGGCCCCTTGAAATTTGCCGCCCTAGAGATACAGTAATGATTTTTCCGACGTCTAAGGGTAGAAAAAGGCGTTGTCACCTAGTGAGTGCAAAAGATGTATAGAGGAGGCCGTGAAACAGTCTATTGTATGTCAAATTAGCGAATTCTAGTAGAAAGCGTTAATATAATATAGGCCTATATGCAGAGGCGGCTCGTGGGATAGGCAAACTAGACGATGGGTAGAATTTCAAGTGTTTTCACTGGATGTTGACTGGATGACGTCAAATAGTAGGCTTACCTTTTAAATAGTAATATTTGGTTCTTTTCATTCGGCGACGGCGTCCAATTCGGTTAATTTAATACTTTTTCAAAGAAGATACCTGTATATTATATTACTTTTCTTCTTCTTCAGGCGTCGTGTATTTCTACGTTGACGACTAAAGACTTCCATTTCTCTCTGTTGTGTGTTGCTTGTACGAGTTCTAATTCTGTAGTTACACCCTTTACATCAGTCAGTAAACTGCTGATATACGTCATTCTTTGTCTTCTTCTTGATCTTTTGCCTTCGATTTTTTCCAGTAGTTACCAGGTTTTCTATACCTTTCTTCCTCATTATATGTCCAAAAAAATTGAAGTTGTCTTTTATGTATTGTAGGTAGCAATTTTCTTTGTGTACCTAAATGGAAAATATTTAATGAAACATTACTTAATGATTGGCATGTCATCGTCATCATCATTTTATTATTTCAAAGCATAAAAATCATTGAAAGTTACATAATAACATAATAACATCTGTAGAAGAACTTAATAATAACATGTGTAGAAGAACTTAATTGTAATTATTATTACAATAATAGATTATGATAATATAATAGTATATATAGTATAATAGTATAATAGTATTAGACAATAGAAGAACTTAATTATTTTACAATTAAAATGAAATAGGTACACATATATGGAAATAACAAGATACCGAAGGGAACATAGTTCCCGCAAGGAGGTAACTTAGGTAGAGTAAGAAAAATGAAATAGTAATAGTAAATAACAAGATCTATAATAGAAAAATGAATAGGTAAATATTAAAGAACAAGCAGACATTTGTATTGGTGTATCAAAACCATGAAACATCATAGCAGTTCAAATTCTTCATTTGTTAGATATAACATAATTAAAACAACAGAAGAAATAGTACCTAAATTTGCACGAAAGGCCAAACAACAATGGACGACAAAAGACATTCTAAACCTTATGGAAGAAAGAAGGAAGGCAAAACTAGCAGATTTGAACAAATATCACCTGCTAAATAAATCAATTAAAGAAGAATGCCGAAAAACCAAAGAAGAATGGCTTAACACAGAATGCAAGGAAATGTAGATAAATGTAGATGAATAGGGACAAAGAAAACATTCACCAGAAAATCAAGGAATTAATTGGGAGGAATAAGTGGGTTACCAGTAGTAATTGCATAAAAAGCAAAGAAGGCCAAATACTAACAGAGGAAAATGATATTAAACATAGATGGGAAGAATATATAGAACAACTATATCATGATGGAAGAAAAATAAAGCCCATAACAAGAAATGCAGAAGGATCTAAAATATTAAAAGAAGGTATTTTTATATTTATCTTATTACGTAACGGATCTTGACAGATGATAGGCCTATAAATGCAGACCAATTTAGTTGAATGACTTTAAAACGATAGATTATGACCCGCAATTCGAATAACCTCTAGTTAGTACTAGTCCCTAGCACGGAGGTTCCCAAATCACGCCCGTGAGCAACATGTGGCCCATCACAAGGGTGGCCGATCACAAGGCAATAGAAGAAGATAATGACTCTAACCGCTTTCTTCACTTGAATTGCTATTTATTCTCAAATTCCTTTGCTTTGGAAAAGTTAGACTTTCTGAAATGATGCTCGAATGGAGTAATGTGGATAGAAAATTTAAAGCGAACAAAGACAGATACAGCAACTATTGAGAAAGGAGAACAGCTTGACGATAAAGTAATCGACGCAGCCCAGTCACTATTACAACAGAAGCACTATCCAGTCGACGGGCTTGACTCTACATTACTCGTCCAAGCCGATGGCTTTCACGCAACGACGAACCCATGCGTACAGATTCACTTCGACGAGAGCCGAGAGCACTGGATCACTTCAGAAACCACAAAGGAGCAGAGTGGAACTAGCAGATAGCTTGATCAATGGTAGAATTTCTGCATCCATTACAACTCAACTGAAACAGAGATATGCCACCTTAGCCGAGAATAATATTCTCAGTGAGATCTTTGTGTTACCGACGCAACAACAGGTTAATGGAGTTGACTGCGGCGTCCATGCCACAGCAACAGCTCTTGAGTTTTTAACGGACAACGATGATCCGTTAGCCACTTTCGATATTGCACAAATGCGTCCGCATTTGGTATCCTGCCTCGAACAGGAAGCTTACACCCCTTTCCGAAATCATCAAATAAAAACGAGGTAAAAAGGCTAAGTCACGAAAATAGAACTCCCTATGTGAACATTAGTACACATAGGCATGCAAATAATAGTTTTAAAAAAACACACATTTGCATACAAAATTTATTCGTTTACAAATCCTTATATTATATGTTTTTGATTAAGACTTTTCCGCAATTAATGTTTAATTACTGGTTTTCACTACTTTCGAAATTTCATCTCTTGTGCTGTGCCAGTTTAATATTTCATGTTTCAATTTATAAATTTTACTGCATATCACTATAGGGGAGTTATTATAATTCAGAGGGAGTTAATATTCTACATAGAATAAAGAGGTCTTTATTACACGTATAAAAATGACTGGGGGATTCATTTTTAGGGGTAATTAATTTTAATTCACTATAACGGGTCTATAACGCCTAATCAATCAATGGTCATAAAGATGACCAGGAAATGACCCGATGACCCATAGGTGGTGGACAAAGGTGACCTTGAATGACCCATTGACCCAGTGACCCGGTTCCAAGTCTGATGTAGTAGTAGTAGTAGAAGTAATAGTAGTAGTTTGTGTTGTATCCGTGACTGGACTGGAGCAATGCAGTTCGCGAAGCGCCGGAGTGAGTAGTAGGTTTTAGGTCAGCACCAGACGCAGCAGCATTTTGTGGTGGTGGTGATGGTTATGATGGTGGTGGCAATAGTATTAGCAGTGGTAATAGTAGTAGTGATAGTGAAAGTAGTAGTAGTAGTAGTGGTGGACCTTTGGTGGTAGTAATTGTAGTAGTAGTAATAGTAGCAGCAAAGCAGCAATCGTCGTGCACCATCCTTGTCTGTGATGCAGTTTTGGAGACACCAGTAGACCGAGTAGTAGTAGTAGTAGGTTATCATCAGCAAAAATATGTAGTAGTATTGGTAGGAGTAATAGTTATACTAGTAGTTTCTTAAATATTCTTCAAGTAGCCTACAACCCTGCCTATAAGTGTTATATTTCTTTCCAGTGAAAGTAAAACGTCCTAAGACCCTAAGACCAAGAGACGAGGTGTTCGTGCATAATTTATAATCGGGAATCAGCGCTCTGGTCGACCGCTGTCCAGATGACGGATTAACAATCTTGCAAAAGAGAAAGCCGATGAGCGAAAATGACGTCTTTCGATTCGCCTCCGCTTGGATCGGCCACTCCGACCGACTAACTCGGCTGAAAGCAAAAAAAGCCGAAGAAGCGGATAAAAGACGCGGCAGATGCCGCATTAATCGGATTCTGTCCATCAGTCGACGCCGCCGCCCCGCCGCCGCCGAGAGAGGCGCTTGGAGCTGCCGATGCGTCTGAAGCGCCTCGGGTCCCTGTCGCCGTCGCGTATACAGCGGACCAGAGGAGGTATTGCTGTCATAAGGCGTCGACCAGGGAAGCAGCAAAGCAGTCCTCTCGAAAGACGGACATAGATACTTAGATGTCCATACCTCAGCAACTGATCATCGATCAACCTTGTTGTATGTGAAGCGTCAAATGATTGCAACGCCTGGAACTCAACGCCTTCTTGGTGGTCAGTGGATCTCCTGTATCAAGGCAGAGTGAGAGCATTAGTAAAAGCTTTGTAACCCTATCAAGCAATCAGGTATTTTCTTCATCGACTCTTTTTTGCAACTAAGATCTTAGATGAAATACAGGTTAATAGCAAATACTTCGTTTTCATACAAGCATGTGAAGAATTGTTAAATGCGTTTCGAAATCTAATCAAAGAAAGAAGTCGATTAATTATCGTAGCGGATGGTGTTTCATTTTCTGATAAGATTCTTATATATTTTGCCATTATCGGAACTTCTATTTTTGCCTTTCTGATGAGTTAAAAGTAAATTGTGTTAAATTAAATTTGTAAAATATTTCTATGGAACTCTTCAGAGTTCTTAAAAGAACCATTATTTTGAAACTAACTGTTTTATTAAGAGTTAGATACGTTTAGTCTCCAGAGAAAATGCTGCGAAACTTCCCCCTCAACTTTGACGCCGCCGATTTAGGTCTATCCAAAGTATTAATCAAAGATTGATTGGAAGAAATTGGAATCTTTTCATATCCGCAACGCGCGCCAGACCCTGGGTGTAAAATGATACAACGTTTTTTCAGAATGAGAAAATTTACAGCCCCATTGGTAAAACCAAGCTAGGCTCAACTGTGAGCCCGCGTCGACTCGGACATTTTTGTCACGCAGCAAGTCTGCCAGAACCCCACCCCTCACGCCCACCCCACCACCACCACCACAGAAAATGCTGCCATGACTGCCCCTGAGCCTTCGTTGTCATATTGATACAGACCTTCGGACTCTTGGAAATGCATGCGAAAGAGATCATCACTCACCTGGCTGAATCAAATATTTCGTGACTGCGGATTAGCACCTACAGAGGCGTATGAGGCTGCACAGGACCGATAACGGTGGAGGGTGATCACAACGACCATAATCGCGGCATCGGGAACCGATGATGGTGGTGATGATGATGATGATATGTGATGATTACGATGATGATTACGATGATGATGATGATGATGATGTTAATCAGAGCATTGTCTCTCGTTTTTAGATGATACCTCTGTTGATTTTACTACCTCTGTTGGCCATACATTTTGTCAACGGCAATAAATTCTCTCACAAAGAAAATATAGGTAAGTGTATATATATATATATATATATATACATATATACACATATATATGTATATATATTCTACTATATGTATACTCTATAAGAAAGTTATATATATAAAGTTATATATATATATATTACATTCTTATTAATTATACAGATAGTACAGTCTTGTAATCCGTTTTTATGCCAAGACTACAAAATACCATCAGCTCTTCAAAGGGACTGTCCATTAATTACATTAACAAAATAGGGAGAGTTTGAAAAAGTTTGACAGTCGTTGACAGGGGAGGGGTCAAGAGAAGTTGACGTCAACAATTTCATTTTTACGAATAATTAAGAAATAGAAAATTTCACAGAATACTATTTATTACAACTGGAAAAGCCTAACAAGAAAACAGAAGGTCATCGCCACCACATTTTTTGAAACTTGATGAGGGGAAAAGGAGAAAAATGGCCATCACCTCAACAATAATGGCCTTCTAAACTCTTTATGGGGACCCGTCACTGATCTTAGCGAAGGGTCAAAATTTTTTTATATAATTATAGGGTAGTCACTGAAAGCTTGACAGTTGTTGAAAAGGGGAGGAAGGGGTCAAAAATTGCCAAAAAATTGTTGACGTAATTAAGGGACAGTCCCAAGTAGATTAAATTGTCCTGATATGGATAGATTATTCATGTATGTACACTGTAAATTAAACTACATAATATAAACTATTATGCAAAATAATACTATGATAATATAAACTACAATAAAACATATAACATAAACTATACGGTATGTCAGGGCAGTTTAATCTATTTAAGTGACTTATGGTATTTTTTAACTGAATCATAGAGGCAGATGACATGAATTCAAAACGCCTTCGTCAGGCAAAGTTAAGAATTATTTTGATGAAGAGAAACTTCGCAGATTTAGGATATTTACAATGTTGACAACTGGAGTAAATTTCCGACGTAGGCTAAGTGTCAAGTGAGAAAGAATTATGGCTTGATAGAAAGAGACTGGTTTCATTTCATCACAACTTAGATCATGATCAGAAATCACTGCGTGCAATCAAGCATTCGCCTTTGTAAATGAATGGATATTTTGCGACAAGTTCAAATATTTTTCCATCTTTTCATTTAAAGTGCAAGTTGTAAATTTAAATTAAGCCAGAAAGAAAAAATCCTATCGCATCTATAGTTGTGAGATGCTCAATTCAATAAATTATGGATCTCTCTCTCTCTCTTCAGTTGAATACTCTCTCTCTCTCTCTATATATATATATATATATATATATATATATATATATATATATATATATATATCCGCCTCCTGTTCCCCGTTAAAAAAATTGTGTCCTTCCTGGCTGTTCACGCCATGTATGCAAATATTTAATTATTAAATAAAACTGAATACTTTGACAGCAGTGAGGAACTAGTTCGGGAGAAGATAAACCGATAAGGCAGATCTTCACACGCGCACAGACACATTAAACTGTGAATTGGTGATGCCTTGTTCTGTTATTCGTTGTTTAATGGATAATATTCTTATAACTACTGTATAGTCGGAAGAGAAAAATTTGGAAGAGAATTGCTTCCTGTTCAGGCAGAACTATCGAAGAGAATCGTCGCGACAAATGGCTGCACCTTGAAATCTCATAGGTTTAACCATCGCCCGACACAGTGGCGGTTCAACGTGGGGGATGAGTGGGGATGCATCCCCCACCGGACTTCCGGACTTACTTTTTTGCTTGTGAAGCCTATTTTTTGGCAACAGTCTAGTAAACTACGGGGGAAAACCTGCGGATGACCTTTTCTGCTTGTCAGCCTATTTTTCGCGGTAAAAGTGTAGTAAAATTAGGGGTAAAATTCCTTTATGTCGGCCTTTTCGAGTAAAGTTTATTGATTTCTTCTTCTATTTTCATCTCCAACAACTTCCTATGAATTAATTCCATCCCCACCCCACCAAGAAATCCTGGAACCGCCACTGGCCCGACATACCTTTGTACCTCGAATTAAGTGCGCAGTTAGTTTTTGCACGGTACCAAAGGTTCATTCGAGTATAAATTCAGTTTTACGAAGCGAATTCTCTGCAAACGCAAAAAAGGCGTTAGGTCGTTTTTGAAGAAGAAGTCTAATGCCTTGCGGTGGCGCTGTCCATAACGCCATGCACCGTCTTTTCGTATTGACCGTAACCGAAACAGTCATCGAGACCAAGACGGAAACCAAGACGGGGACCAAGATGGAGGACGGTCTTAGAGAACGCGAGGACTTTGACGTTGCGTGACCGGAGTCATTAACAATCGACGACGCCGACGACCCTGTCACTTCCATGCTTTCTTTCGGCGGTCGTCGTCCTGGATGGGGAGGGAAGACGGACGCAGAGACAGAGACGGACGGACAGGCGGAAGGACACAGCAGACGCGCAGCACGAAGACTGAGACAACGACACACGACGCCACACACTGATGATGAATTCGATGAAAAAGATCGATGTCCTGACACTTTTCCTGTTCGGTCTGTGAGACAGAGACAGGCAGGCAGGCAGACAGATACAGAAAGACATACAGAGAGACGGAGACAGAGACAGAGACAAAGACATAACGAGAGCGAGAGACAGTCAGATACAGAGACAGAGTGACAGATGAAGAGGGAGAGGGAAAGAGAGAACATGTGACAGTAACTATGGCGACGATCATAGATCATGCCAACATTTATGGCAGCCGCTGAGCCAACGGGGATCTAAGAAAGAAACGCTTCGGAAAAGGCCCTCCGTTAATAACCAAAGACCTTGTCGTTACAAAGAACACCTTGTGAATATTTATGACGTGTGTTTTATGCATATTAATCAGTTTAAGAGGGAAACTGAAACTATTTAACTGCAGTGGCGCAGCTTGGTCTTGTGCCGCCCATGGCTCCTTGAAAAATGCCGCCCCAACATAGGCGGATTTTATTAAAGGCTAGGGTAGGCTTAAGCCTACCCAACTAATCCCACCAAAACAAAACAAAATGTTTTTTCCATCAACACCAGGTCTGTCGCGTGCTGGATGGCACGCGTGCTGGATGGCACGCATGATGGACGGCACGCGTCCTGAATGAAACGCGTGCTGGATGGTACCCCCCAGATCCCATGCTAGCCTACCCAAATATTAAACTCTAAATCCGCCTATGCACCCCAACCTGCTCCTATTATAACTGACAAGCAAAAAAAGGTCGTCGCAGCCGAATTTGCCGCCCCTTCGCTAAAACTCTTCGACAACCTGACCCTGACAAACAAAAAAAGGTCATCGCCGCTCAATTTCCGCCCCTTTCAAATTTTGCCGCCCCTATGCTAAAACTTTCCGACAACCTGGCAAGCAAAACAGGTCATCGCCGCTCAATTTTCCGCCCCCTTCGTGTGTGCCGCCCATGGCTCGAGCCATAGTAGCCATTGGCACGCTACGCTAACTGTTTAGCTGAAAGACGAAAATCTGTAAAGAACTCCTGCTTCTGAAATTAAAAGTGAGCGACTGTAAAACCCGCACATCTAAACATCTGTAATAGTTATGTAGCGCTTGAATGAGAATTGAATTAGCTCTTTTCGCGTTCTTTTCTTATGTTTTCTTCGACTGTGCTCGTTTATCTAATTTCGTATTCCCCGTTCTCCTCTTCTCAAAGTAATAGGTGCCAAATTGAGTTAGCGGCGCGATTTCTTTAGCGCTATTGTGCAGACAGCGATGATAATAAAGAAACTCTAGCACAACGAATTGCAAGATAACTACTGTATTTAGAAATAAAACGGGTGTTTGAATATTGTCGTTATTCGTCGCATTTACCGTCTTTGCGTTTCTTTTCATGCAGTCTTTTATTTTGTATTTGTTTCTTTCTCATTTTCGTTTCCTCGGTCATTCATCATTTGATCATATTGACTTTTATAGTATTCCAGCCTAACGGTCAATCTTTGCCGCTTTGGATGTACATATAGCGAGCAACAGCCTAAAATCACGCCCTGTTACTCTGTCGCTCACATCCAGATCGATAATAATAATAATAGACCCTCAAAGGAAACGCACTGAAGGTGATCCATGATACTGTATGATTTCTCGAGGATATATAGGCTAAATATGTAGGCCTATTAAGTCGCATTAGCATGAGCGGATCCACGTTGTGGATGACTGGGGATGCATTCCCCCACCGGCAAACCAAAAATGCCTGTATGGCGTTAAGGAATTTCTGATAATTTTTTGGGAGGGGTGGTATTTATTTATCATCGACAAATTCGCTTCCAGCAATAGATAACTCGATTTTGCCTCCATTACTTTGTACATTGTACAACCAGACAAAAATGGCTTTTATACATTGTCAAATCTGAACACTATGTTTTATAAATCTAATCTACAGATTTCTTCTAAGCCGTTTGCATAGGCCTATACGTCCTTTGACAATTGGCGGGATCTTTCTAGAAATTCTTTGCATTCCCCCACCAAGAGTAGGTTATGACCTCCCCGAAGAAAATTCTTAAATGTAAAGCGCTGACAAATTTTGGTGCCCCTCCTTTCCTTGCTGACCTGCGTTACCAGATACAGAAATGCAGGTTGCAACAGGACAAACATTCACTTGTTAGCAAAATACACTGAAAAATTTTTAGCCAAGCTTTCAGCTACATAAAATTCTACAAAAATGCAATACATCCATTTTAATATTTCACAATTTTAATGTATCAAAGTTACAATTGTAATGATCTGAAGGACATCTTGCTACATTTCATTTTCGCTTTGTGGTGCCTCTTTGGCAGGGTTTAATCTAGGCCGTTTCCGGGGGAAAAATTGCCCTTCCTCGGGAATTTCAAATTCCCCCTAAAATTTTGGCATACTACATCAACTAACAGCAGCCCCCTAGCAGAATTCCCCCCGGCTTTGTCAGTTTCCTCCCGGCTTTGTCAGTTCCCCCACCGGAGTCCAGAATTCTAGATTAAACGAAGGGCGTGCAGGCGAATTGCCAAGTAGCCGGAAAAAACTTGCATGAATCCCATTTTTGGAATTTGTACTCCCTGTAAGGTTGTGGATAAAGACGGTTCATGCTTCCACGCGTTGCACTTATCTGTGCTGCTGGTTTTGGTCACGTGTCAGTTCCGGAGCTGCTTCTCGATCTTAATGGGTTTTAAGGGTAGGCAAGGGCTCTTTGGGGTAGGTCAATCCGCCTACCCGCCGAAGTCGAGCCACGGAATGGCGTTGGTCATCACAGAATGATCGATTAATGAAATCAAAGCTAATGAGTCGAACGTCTTAGAATCGCAGAGTAATCGGAAGATTGCGTGAGCCTGACTGATGCTGTTCGTTGACTAAGAAGGGCTTCGTGAATCGTGAGGATGTCAGATCTCACGTTTAATTCAAATCACTCGTGTATACGCCACAGTACCTGCATACCGAATGGCCGTATAGTCCAGACATGGACATATAGTCAGTGGACATGTTCCAAGAACTCTTGATGGAGGGATGCAATGAACTTCTAGAAAGTTGGTAGGGGATGCAATGATGCAATGAATTTCTAGGAAGATGGCGCGACTCGTAGGGGCCAGAACGCGGTAAACTCTGCAATAAATCGCAATAAAGGCTGACAAGCAAAAAGGCCATTAGCAGTGTTTTGCACAGCAGACCCTGCTGAAAAAACCAGACAAGCAGCAAAAAGTCAACAGTTCTGTTTTGCAGACAGGGGTCCAGCAACATGTAGCGACTCGGACGCGGAAAACCCTGAAAAACGTTAACAAGCAAAAAAGTCGGCGGGGAAATGCATTCTCAGTCATCCCCAAAGTAAAATCGCCCCTGTAAACATGGGTTGGGTTGGGTCAGAAGTTTCCAATTTTGGTGGGTTGCGTTGTGTTGTTTGGGTAAGAAACTGAGTCAAGTTTTCTTCGGTAATAAAATGTAATGCAAAATTTTAGATTTTTTCATTTAATGGTCGTCAGAGTTGCGCTATAAGCCTAATATTCAACTTCTTTCAACGGTTTCAACAAATTCTATGGTTTCAACCATTTCTGTCTTTTCGTGACTATTTGTCTTAAATTTTACTTGAGGATTTATTGCCCCCCACTTCTTCGCTAACTGCTGACGATCAATTACTGTTTAAGAAATTGTTGTGTATGGGTTGGGTTGGGTTGGGTTGGGTCAAGTAACCCAGTTGGTTTCGTGGGTTGGGTTTGAATAGTGATTGGTTTGGTTGGGTTTTAAAATATAGACCCATGTCCATGTCTGGTATAATTACTGATTGCACTGGAAAAAAAGAGAGTTTGTTACTGGGTATAAAACATGTGACTTGCGTGAAATCGAATGCGCTGATTCCGAGTCTGAAGTCGGAATTTTCTCATCACGTCGAGATTTTTAGTTATGTGCCATAGAAGTTTGGTAGATTGGTGTACATAAGTTTTGTGAACCTGAAATCCGTGAATTTATGCGTGCCACAATGTGCATGTCCTGAATGGAATCGCTGGAATTGGCCGCTTGAAATGTATTTGTCTTAATTGCAACTTACAAAAAGCAAACCTTCACGACAACCATCTGAGTGAAAACTACTCTTAACTTGTGAACAACGGGCTAGCAGCCTATACCAGCAACTCGGCTGTCGAATATAACTGGAAGTACACTGGTTAAATTATCGTCCGTGTTTTCCCAACATATTTGGACATCAATAGTGCATGGAGCGACTGTTATGGCTATGAACTGAGCGTTTGCGTGACTGCATTCTGAGCATTGTGTTTTGCTTCTTTGTGATTATTTTCTTTTGTCATTTCGAATTGTGAGTCGCCCTAATGTTCGGTTCCTTTCTATTCGCCGATTTTCGATTTAGAGCGAAAATCGTTCCATTGACGTAGCAACTCCAAACAACTCCAAAGTTGAAGTTGGCCTTTTCTGAATACTAGTGATGACATTTTTTCGGACTTTTTAGAATGTTAAAATTGCAAAATAACACAAAAATCTAGTGATGACCTTTTTAGCAATCAATTTAAATCAAATTACAAAGTTCTCTTAACCTAGCGCAGTGATTCTCGAACTTTTAAGATTTCTTGCGTGGCGGTCCCTTTTTGACGACTCGCGGAATGCGGATCTTATAAAATTTGAATTTTAAATTAACTGTAATTAACACATAGGCTAGCTACTTGTTTTGTCAATCAATTATTTAATCAGAAAATTGTAAATGTTAGTCTTCAAATTTAAATTCAAATGGAATCAGCACTCTTAGAGTCAGTGTTTTATCCAAACCTGTTAGGGGGTATCCCTCCCCACCCCAAACCTCACCCCTCCCCCCAAATCAGCAGTGACAAAGTACACGCACTGTGTTCAACGTTGCTTTCCCTCCAGCCAAGTCAATCCCCCAAAGGCCTGGAGTCTGGATAAAACACTGCTTAGAGCCATCAGTGTGTGTTGTGTTCCGAGGTGTTGGTGAGATATCTTCAGAAAGTAATCCTTTTACGGTCTCCCCGAGACCGCTTGGCGGTCCTCTGTGGGACCGCAGACCATAGTTTGAGAACCACTGATCTAGCGTTAATGTCTAAAATCGACAATCGCTATTTTAAATGAAGTTTAAGGACATTTTGTGTCCTTATTAAGGACAGACGCCATTAAGGACGGGGCCACGGATTTTAAGGACTGTCTTTATCATTTAAGGACGTCTGGTAGACTAACCCTAGACAAGATATTATCAGATTTAGGGTTAGGTATCCTCTATAATTTCCGCTTCAAACAGTATAATTATGTGTAAATTGTAATACAAATTTTACTAAAGGCACTATCCATTGACATCAAACTGGTATTCGATTGGTTGAGAATATGACGTCTCATTGGCTGAGGAAGCACAGTTTCACTGGTTAGTTTCGATCCATTTTTACGGCAAGATCCTGAACACTCTGGTGCGATATCATTTACTTGTGATACAACATGCAGAAGTACAAGTACAAATTGCAACTTGCTCGTAAATGGATGCAGAATTTCATTTCCAATAAAACTATATATAACAAGACCATATTATATAAAAGAATTAGGTAGAATTTTCAAAATGACGTCCAAAATCGAGTAATAATCCTGCCGATGCAAGACATTTAAGCACCACGGTACATGTATATATTCATGGGCGTGTATTGTATAGATGGGCATTACAGCAAGTACGATTTACAGAGGCATTAATTGACGTCGGTCCTCGTCTAGCGATCGGTTTCGTTGACAAAACACGCGAAGGAAACTTCGTATATTCATTTATCGCCTGACGTTTTGTACTCGATGAACCTCTTCTTTACAACCTCACTCCCCCTCCTCCACTGAGGACTGTCATGACAGCAGCAGCAGCAGCAGCAGCGCATTTGTTCGTGATTCTGCGTCCGTGTTGGCCAATTAGCATCTCTCAGGGGTAGAGTTATCGCCCTAAAACCCCAGACCGCAATTCGCCCCAAACAACTCCACCGAACCCTCTCGACTGGCTGCTTCGCTCGCCTGAAATGCCATCGGCCGCGTGGTGTGACCGTGACCCTCGAGATATAGCAGGGCCACGGTGCGGCTGGTTCCATTCCTATGCATTAGTGTTCTCGCTTTGGCCGAGAGAAGGTAGCGGCGGCGGCTGCGTCGTCGGCGATTCATCAAACCAGCACCACGCCATTTCTCCATTCGGCTTTCTCCCCTAATATCGTCGTCGTCGTCGCCGCCTCCTTTTATTTTGCATCAGGGATCACAAGAAGACGGTCGCGACGCCTAGCACTCTTTCGATCAGCTTAGTTCTGTCCGTTAGGTCGATCGTTATCAAAGCTGTCCGCAGATGCAGATCATCCGGTCGACTATCAATCCTTCTAAAGAGTCCCCGGACGAGTGTGTAAAAAAGACAATCCGCTGCGTCCGGCGGCGGCGGCGGCGGCGGCGGCGATTGTAGAAGCGCTACCGAGATTATATGGCGCTTCATTATTTACGCTCGTCGTATAGCCTATACGTGCAGTTCGCATAAGAACTCGGAGCTGAACCGTCAAACGCATAAGCATTTGGAAAAGCCTCTGGACGCAGAAGTCACGAATGCCATATTAAGTATGGCATCTGCGTATAAGGCACAAAGGGACCATAACAGACTTCGGCCATTAATATCTATGCGCCTAAGGAGAGAGAGAGAGAGAGAGAGAGAGAGAGAGAGAGAGAGAGAGAGAGAGAGAGAGAGAGAGAGAGAGAGAGAGAGAGAGAGAGAGAGACGTACACACAGAAGGATGCGTAGGGCCTACAGCAGGCGCTGAAAGATGATTAAATGTGAAAGGTCTGTTTCGCATATGCGTCTTTCAACGTCACAGCTCTAGAGAAAAATCACAGAACTCTGATGTTAGTGGGACACGAGAGAAAGAGAGAGAGAGAGAGAGAGAGAGAGAGAGAGAGAGACAGACAGACAGACAGACAGACAGACAGACAGACAGACATATACAGACAGGTAGATATACAGACAGATACACAGAAAGAGTCAGATAGAGGCAGAGAGATACAGAGAGAAAGACAGAGACAGAGAGAGGGGAGAGAATGACGAAGGAAAGAGTGGAGTGGTTGCTGGCGATCAGTGGCGCATCTAGGAATTCGAAATAAGGGGCATCCATCAGCGGACTATACAGATGTTAGTCACAGGCGCAAGGTTTGTATTGAGGGACGTTGGTCACGGTGGGTGAGTTACTCAGGGTGTTCGATTTTCATACAAAGCATTTGAAAGCAGTAGAGGGAAGTTCACATATATAGTGCGGGGTTCCGAGGGAGCGTTCTTAAAAATGTCAGTGATTAAATTTCTTATTAGCTAGTAATTTCTATGGGTATATATTTCGAACGAGAGCTATTTGTAAATGTCGTCATTGCTTCGACCTATCTTTTAAACTAACGCCGATCGAAGACCCAGAAAGTATAGTTATGGAAAGCCAGTGTCAGAGATTTCGACAAATCAAAGCAAGTAAAGAAAATAACAAAATTGACAATTCTGTCAGTCATTCTTGAATAATTTGACCGTAAATTCTATAATTGCCTCTGCTAGATAATTAATAGGACCTAGGTCTTTTTGCGGCTGAAGGGATCATTATTTTATTCTTCTTTTGTTGCTGTTCCTGTGGTCTTCACCTCTTCACTCATGGATACACATTTAGTCTCTTCAATGGGGTGTTCGGTGATCCTTTACCGGTACTCTTGTTATCCTCGTTGCTAATTAGCCTCTCATCTCTCTCTCTCTCTCTCTCTCTCTCTCTCTCTCTCTCTCTCTCTCTCTCTCTCTCTCTGTACTGTGTGTAGGTATACACAAATACTTTAATATGCGTGTGTGTGTGTATTTTGGCATATAATATTAGGGTTCTGTCTGCTGTCTGTCTCTCTTTGCCACATATTCTACTCTCGTCCCCTTTTCTTCTGCGACCTTTCTTTCTCTTTTCGATGCGTGACCTTTATCTGCTCTCTCTCCCTCCTCGTCCGCTTCCCTATTCTTCTATTTATTCTTGGCCACCTGCTGCATCCGTGACTTTACGTCGTATGAACAAAAGCTCTTCGGAACAACGCCGTCTCCGTCGTCTTTGGTCGCCTCAGCGCTCTCTCCTCGGCTACTCAGGCAGTTTCCACTAATGCATTTTCTCTTCCGGTCACGTCCATATGTATGTGTGTATATAGAATTATATATTTTATATAGGCCTATATATATTGCATAGGCACCCTACGGTAGAGTATATATACGTAATAAAAAGGGCATATATATACATACATATATATATGTATATATATATATAGAGAGAGAGTATATATATATAGTATATATATGTATATATACTCTATACATACTCTATGTATAATATATATATATATATATAGAGAGAGAGAGAGAGAGAGAGAGAGAGACGAATACATACTTACATATGTGTGCTTAGCATAAGTCTAAGTAACATTGAATCCTGAACTACACGACTGCAGATATATAATTATTGTTGAATTTTTTCATGAATTTGCACAGATTTCGTAAAACGAAAAACTAAGATCTCTAAGATCTTGATCTTTTCAAGTCTCCTGTCTCAAACATGGAGGCTTCGTTATCCTGCAGTCTAGATTATGGAGTGCCACAAGGATCCGTCCTACCGCCTGTGCTGCACAGCTCATACTCTCTACCATTTTTAAAATCTTAAATTCGCTTCAACTCTACGCCGACGACACTCAACTATTTCTTCCCTTTGAACATTTTTCGTTTACCGCATCAGTCAATGGACTTGAATAATATTGGCGTTCTCATCAGTACAAGCGTGGATATCATCTATAGCCCTCTTTTCCTTAATTCATCAAAACAGAATGTCTTTTAATTCGGTTACCATAACAAGTGAAAAATTGAAAATCCTAAGCTAGGTTTGTCCCCAGACGACATAATCAGCCCTGTTCTAATTAGAAAAATCTCGAATTCAAATTCGACTCCTCTTTAAATTCGAAGCTCACATTTCCCAACTTTCGTAAACAGACTCTAAGATTCGTCGCTTACCCGCCCTTGTATTGACATCAAAACAACTGCCTCCACAATCTTAACTTCAATAGTTCACTCCAAATAATTGGACTACTGCAGCCCCTTTACTATAATCTCTTCAAAAGCTTCTATAGTAACAGGACTCTCAAATGCCACTCTGCTGGTGCAATAGAATATGTCTATTTCTGAAATAATTCTAGCAAATTGACCCACTGTCGTCATAGCGATTTTGCCCACGTACAGTAGACGCAACTGTTAAGGCATTTTTTATATAGCGCTTCGTGTTATGCGCCTAGCGCGGGGGAGGGCGTTCTACCAATTTGGAGATAGGAACTATTAATCAAATCGATGAGAGATTTCGTGCGATTACCTACAGCAGCAGCGGCAGCAGCGATGCGATGCCTTCAGGGCGTCACAGCTAATTCGATAACATGCAACGGTGGGATTGTCGCAAGGACAACGACAAATTGCCTTCGTCTAAAGCGAATGGGGTGGGAAGGGGCAAGTGAATCTCAGTTCGTCCCGTGCGTCATGCAAGTGTCGTTCTCCTCCGGCGGATTGTCTCTCAGTGACGGATTGACGCTGTGGTCATCAGCTGAGAGAGAGAGAGAGAGAGAGAGAGAGAGAGAGCAGGAAAAGTGCTAGTAGGAAATGCAGACTGCTACCATGTTCACTACGCAACAATCTTCGGCAAGTTATTCCCTTCTTTATTAATCATAATCGTGATCTTCATTGTCGTTGTCCTTCTTGTCGTCATCATCATCGTCGTCCTAGTCGTCGTCAACATTGTCTTCCTCGTCATCATCATCATCATCATCATCATCATCACCGCCATCATCATCACCACCACCACTACCACCACCACCACCACCACCATCATCATCATCATCTGCTGTTGTTATATTGCAAAACTAATCGATACAATATACATTCGGTTGTTTGGGCAGCGCTATGCATACGTTGCTCCATTGCAACGGTGCGAAAGACCAGTATTCATACGCTGAAATTATCTTCTAAACGGCTTTTTCGCACACACATTATTTTCCTCGTCCATGTTTGCACTGATCTTTGACTTTATTTCCCAGTTCTATTTCGTGTACACGATCAAATTCTCATCAAAGGGATATTTTGTCCGAGTTTTGTCTAAACCAGTGTTTCCCAAGCTTTTCATGTGGCGGCGTGCCATATCTACTATTTTCGGCACCTAAGCGGGACAGAACTTGATAAAATTCTCATGTTTAGAGAATTCTAGACTATGCCATAGATCAGGGATGGCCAACCTCATAGAAGGTGCGAGCCGAAAATGACAATTTTCAGAATCTTGGGAACCGCATTGCCAGAATAGACACAAAAACGAGCTATCGCGATGTAATTCTTTGCAAAATTTATTCAATTAAATCATCTGCTGCTATTTCAATGGAACCTATGATAAAATTGGCAAACAGGCAAAATTACTACTGTTATGTGGCAATTGTCTGCTTTTGTTGACCTCAAAAAGCGCAATAAGGTTGTTTCTTTAGCTATGAAACCTTTTCTAAAAATTCCGAGTCGACCGGATATTGAGCATTTATGTCTGAATGTGCGGTCATGTAGTGTTGATCAAGAATTCTAGATTTTACCTTTCGCCAGTGATGTTAACAAGGACCGACCCCCAAGGACGAGGATAAAGACAAGGACCGACCCCCCAACGACGAGGACAAGGACGAGGACTTATCCCCCAAGCACAAGGACGAGGACTTATCCCCCCCAAGCACAAGGACCACAAAGATTGACCCCCAAGGACAAGGACCGACCTCTGTCAGACAAAAAAGTCAGAAAGGAACAACCAAACACAATTTCAATTCGAATCACAAAATTAAAAAAGCAAAAAAAGAATGTTGTAAAAAAATAATCTAGTCAACAGCAATGTTGCATCTCAAATAAACAAGTGTTTCCAGCAGCTGATCAGTCATGCGTGCACAATGAGGTCTAATTAGTCTAAACTAGTCTAGTCTAAACTAATAGTAGTCGTGGTTGTAATAATAATAATAATACTAATAATAACAATAATTTTTATTATTGTGCACTTTTATAACGCTAGTTCTAGCACAGGAAGTGACAGTACTACAGCCATCCGCAAAAAACATTGGATCAATTCCAGAGATCAATCTGGAATCAATCAATCTGATTTCAATAAGTGAGAAATAGTAAACAAGGCTTTATGGAGAAAATTATCCTCTGGAAGTGAATAGATTCATACTGATTTTAATCAGCTGTCCAAGCCTCATGATACACACACATACATGTATATAATATTTTCTACCACATTTCGTGGTGCTGATGGCATGGAAGAGATTATTATTTTTTTACGTGATCAATGTAATATATTGATATTCTATATATTATGACAGAATATAATTCTGTCAGGCTCTGTCAGTGACCATCGTCGTCCATCGATCAGATTTATATTTGTCTTTGAAACGAAATGTCAGATTAATAAAGAACGAGAGCAGAGAACCCGACGATAATGGATCACGAAGTCCACTGGCAGAGCAACATTGGTAGACGGTAAGACAGATGGGGTGAGAAGGTGAGGGTGAGAGAGGAGGTTGGTGGTGGGACAGAGTCGTACATGCGATGACAGCATAGCATAGTCAGACGTCGAGAGGTGACGCCTATATATAGACTCAGTGACACAGTGGCGGATCCAGGATTTTGGACCGTGGGGTCAAATTTGAGAAATTCATACCAATGCTGCCACAGGACCGGACACCTTAAGTAAAATGATTGAAATTAATATGAACACTGGAATTTGTGAAAGTAGAACTCTATGAACGTTTTCAATGATTTAATTAGAAGCAATTGTATTTATTGTTTAAACTATAATAATAATAATAATAATAATAATAATAATAATAATAATAATAATAATAATAATAACAATAATAGTAATAATAATATGATCCGAGATTTTCAACGCTCAAGATCCATGCAAAATACACAATGTGCTCTCTAACAACACATATTGATATCGATTTTCTCTAACCTAACTCGAATTACATGTATGTATATATGAAAAATTCTCTCCTATTTTTATACCTTTCACCGCTATGATTCTATTGTTATCGTTAATTATTATTATTATTATTATTATTATTATTATTATTATTATTATTATTGTTATTAAGCTCTTCACAGGTTGGTTGTTTACTGGTGACGCGATCATGAAGCAAGCGGTTACAACTTAAAAATCTCCATCGGAACTTTGATTTAAGTTGCAGAGAGAGAGATCAATCAATCAATCAATCAATCATTTTCTCAAGATTACACACAGAGATCAAACACAAAATTAATTCATTTCTTATCATATGAAAAAACCATCATAATATGTAAAATATATAGTTAATTTGAGAAATGGGTTGGCCAAAGGGTATAAAACCCATAAGACGGTCAACCTATTTGTTTTAGGAATTTAGAAGTGACAGTACTAATTATTGAAATTCAAAAAATTGAAGGTATAAGGATATCTTGAGTAGTATTTAGATAAGGTACATAGAATTGGCATGAATAATAATATAAAAAAGTATAGAAGGTAATAAATGGTTAAGAGAATCTTAAGGATTTTAAAACTATTAAGGTAGTTAATTCTTAACTAATTTACAACTTGTCAGAGACTTGGTTATTGAAAAGGAAGCTTTTAAAGGATTTCAAGACAGATCCGGACCATAAAACCTCAATAGCACACCGTCCAGTCGGACAGCAGCCACTAGCAGATCGAGTGGACTCCAGCCTCTGAGCATTCATAACAGACGAAGGTCGCTTATTGAAAGTACGACAGACGCTGAAATTGCCGGTGACATTCTGACCGCTGTACATAATTTGTTCTGCACTGTTGACAGCCGCTTCAGGCACTGGGGCTAGAGTAGTCCGTCTTCCACTCAGGCCTCCCAACGGGAAATTCTACGAATTACGCGACCTATACGGAAGGCCATTGTCTGCTGACTGCTTTTACGAGCGGCGATCCAGTGGCCTCTTCGCTGTCCTGTCCCTGGTCCGTCTAAGGTCTCTCGCTCTCTTTCCCTTCGCTGCTATATCTGGGCGATGAAAGCGCGGATGGCAGGTTTGTTTTCGTCGAGCAATGACGCGGATTTGGCAGATCCGGAATCAAGCATCGTCGCGTTTAATGACTTATTGATGCTCATTGATTCGCTGCCTTCGCCGAAAGGACTTGGCAATGTTGGCAGATGCAGTTAGGTCCACAGATCAACACCGAACACAGGTCCACCGTCCACACAGACCTTGCACTCGCTGCGCTTAGGATTAAGAAATCTCTTAAATACTGGACTTAGTGGACTATAGGAGAACAGAAGGCGATATTCGCTCAGACATCTCATTAAAATAGAAAACGGAAATGTGGAAAATTTATTAGCTCTGAACATATCTACATTCTACAGTAACGAAAAGAATTAAATGGCATTCATCTACTTCATAAAGTATTCTGTGCTAAACACACACACACAGAGAGAGAGAGAGAGAGAGAGAGAGAGAGAGAGAGAGAGAGAGAGAGAGAGAGACTATTTGACGGCAACTGGCTTTGACTCCTTAAAGAATGTTTACTGTACATGTATCTACTGATATCACTGTGTCATTGACGACTAGAGCTCCGTTCCATTACAAATGATACAGGAGTGCATTGGTGAGTGCTTTAGCCTAGGAACCAATGCTACCGACAGTCTAGTGAGGAAAAACCAAAACCAAACCACGTGATCGTCATCATTATGATGACGTATCGTCAGCTGAACATGGCTGTCTTCTGTAAACACAAATGTCCGTATTTCAAGTTCTAATGGCGTCGTCCCTAAATCACAAGGTTTTTATTCAGAGAGCTTTGCGAGGCTATATTCGGTAACGAAATGCGTTCGACACGCTTTGTTAGAAACGGACCTGGAAACAGCGATCAACGAACGTCCCAATGAGAGAGAGAGAGAGAGAGAGAGAGAGAGAGAGAGAGAGAGAGAGAAAGAGAGAGAAGAGAGAGGGAGAGAGAGAGAGAAAGAGAGAGATATATAAAGAGAGGGGAGAGAGGGGAGAGAAAGAAAGAGAAAAAGATAGACGAGAGAAGAGAAAGAGATAGACAGACAGACAGACCGAGCCAGACAGACAGACAGAGATAAAGAGAGAGAGAGAGAGAGAGAGACAGAAAAAGAAAGAGTAAAGAGGAGTGGCAGTTATACGGTTAGTAATTATGATCGTTCCTAGTTGACGCTGAACAAACCTTCGGCTTCATTGGATCTCTACGAATCTTCTTTCGCGGATTAATTTGCCGATCTGTCACAAGAGATCCGCGTCTAATATAAAATCCGTGAAATGATTTGCGGTCTGATGAAGAAAAAAATCGAGCTGCGTCCTTCGTCTTTACGATCGCAACGGCTTGATCTATATTCATAGTTTCATACAGATGTTTCGCCGAATTCCATCGAGGTTCACTATTTTAGCCGTTATTAGCATTTTCATTTACCGTTTCAAGGTAGCATCGAAACCTGTTTTAACGTACAGTGATAAAAAACTTAGCATGATTTAAAGTGGCTTAGAAGGCATTACTGCCTGCGTGAAAGCCACCAGGGGCACTAACGGGGCTTGAACACGCTCCGTCAGCCTGACGCTCCAGCACGTAACCCACTCTGCCATCTTCCGCCCCCAAATGTGCAGTGATAAAATGAAAATGTGCAGTGGTAAAATGCAATTTTCTGTGCTTTGTGCAGTGATAAATTTTCCGGACGACCTTTTTTGTTTGTTTTTGCTCGGATGTCCGCAAATTTTCTGGGTTTAGTGCAGTGATAAATCTTTCTTATAACAGTCCCTGGACGTAGCATGCAATGCGCAAAGCAACGAGCGAAATTTGCATTTTACGGTCGGTTCTGGTCTATACAAAATAAAGGCTGTTTATGACTGCTTTGTGTTCTTTGCCTCAAATTAAACGATATTTTCTGCTGCAGAAAAAACTGCGGGTTGACCGAATGCTAGACGAAATTAATTGTAATTTAATAATTTTTTGCTATTGCCATAGGCTTTCTTTTATTTATCATGATGCAATGTTCATATACCTTTCTCTTCATTATCCAGAAAATCTCATATAGACTGCTTAATATTAATATATATATATATATATAATTCGTTATGGCTGCTCTGGATTATGCTTTGATAATTAAGTTTCTGAATGTTTTTTTAATTCTTGCTTATATTGTACTGTACTTTCTTGTCGTTCTGTAATTACTATTATGATATGTTGATATTTACCGATTTGGAAATAATAAAACCTCAATCAATCAAGGCGAAAATGGAATAGCATGCAGACTCTAGGCCTATTCTGCCACGGGACATGACGAAATCATAAACGACCTATATTCTGTGTAGACCAGAAGTGACAGAAAAGAGGCAAATCAAAGAACTCCGCCGCAAATTAAGCCAACAGTTATCATGTCTTAGCCTGAATAGAAGTAGGCCCTAACTGTTCAGTAATAGGACTTTGAGCTTGTTATCGCTCCTATAATACCTTATAGAGGAACGCAATATCTTAATCAAGCGAGGTTGCAATCATCTGTGCGTTTTTAATTTCGCTTGGTTGTACCTCCCCCCTCACTTCTAACTTTCTCGCTAAGCTTCTCTCGTCTCTTCAACTACTGTATCCTCCGATTAAAAAGATACTGGCTTTTGTTTGTTCTTCTCGAGCCATATTTGCGGTCATTTTATCTGCACGAGAGTCTTATTATGTCCAACGAAGGAAGAACCATTTACGAAGCGCAGTATATTGTTTGGCATTTCCAGGAATCTTCATCATCGTTGGTTTGATATACTGTATAAGCCGAGCTGAGCTTGGACATTACGGCTTCGTTGTTGCTGGCTGATATGATATACGGGAAGTTGGAAACGGTGATGAGCCGTTGTGCATTAGACCCCGACGGAAGGTGGATAAGGGGTGGGGATGGAGAGGGGGAGGGCAATATCTTCATATTAAGAACAAAAGGCAGACGTCTGCCATTTCCTGTGCGAGGACGACGACGAGAGAGATTTATTAAAACACCTGACAGACATAATATAGAGAGAGAGAGAGAGTCCAGTGCCCAATAAAGAATTTATGCGCGCTGCTGTTGACGAATTCAGCGAATATTATGCAAATACTCATGACTGTCCCTTCGCCATCTCGGATTTGTTATAAAATTGATATTTCTCATCACAGGGAAGTATTATGCATTCGCTGCCATATAGCTGATGTCTTCTTCAAATATTATTAAATTCGTTGCCATATAACTGATGTCTTCAAATATCCGTCTATGAAGACGTACGTTATTAACAAAAGATAAGACCGCAGTTGTTGACTGGTGATTTACTTCGAATGACTAAGGCGTTATTAAATTCAGCAGAATTTATGGCATCAAGCTTTCTGAAATTGCACGAAGTTCTACAGAGAAGAAATTCAGTTTTCAATTGGGCTAAAAGTGTATCTGGTTCTCATTGAACGCGAGGGCAAATACACAGCGATTTATTAAAGTGAATATTTAATCGTATATACACTGTTAACCTATAGGCCTAACCGTGGCCTAACCTGGATGACCTTTTGAGTGCCGCGACCTCAAATGAGCCATCAATTTGGATTCAATCTCTGGAATTGGAGAATTTACGCCCCTACCAGCGTGGGTTGGAATTTATAGGCCGATTGTTAGTATGTACTTTTTCAAGGGGAGCGGTGGAGTAGTAGTAGTAGTAGTAGTAGTAGTAGTAGTAGTAGTAGTAGTAGTAGTAGTAGTAGTAGTAGTAGTAGTAGTAGTAGTAGTAGTAGTAGTAGTAGTAGTAGTAGAATACTTACCACGCAATTATTGGGGTTTGAGGGTTCGAATCTGACCGTAGCCACTGCGTAGTGACCTTGGACGAGTTGTTCAGTGTTTGTTCACCTTTAATTATCCCTCAATTAACGATTCATAACTTTGTGAATGCATTTTACGTGCGTTATACCAACCGACCGCGCAGTCATAATAATTTTCCTTATCAGTGCGCTACATAAATTGAATGAACATTTACGCCTACACACGACGTAACGTACAGTTTTCGTGGGTATTGCTATGTTCTGTATTCGCTTCAGGCCAGTTGAAGTCCTACTGCGAATCGGAAACGTTCAGGGCGAGGTGTTGGCCTGACCACGTCGTGGTCATGCAGAGCGCCGTCTACGGGCGGATGAGGATCGGTCGATGCGTCGAAGCGGACCTCGGTCACTTGGGCTGTCAGAAGGACGTCCTGACGATCGCCGACGGGAAGTGCTCCGCGCATCAAGAATGCGAAATAAGAATACCCGACGGCGACCTGGACGCCACGAGACCGTGCTACAAGGAACTGAAAGTCTATCTGGAGGCGAACTACTCTTGCCTTCGCGGTCAGCAGAAAGTTCCGTCTCTTTACGTTACGTCGCCATTAATAAAAGCATGCATCCGCGGCTGGCCATGTATTTTAGACGTTTGTAAAAATTCTATGAAATCATAAACAGAGGTCAATGGGTCATGAGTCGTGGGTCAAATGGGTCATCAATAGTCAACTGATCACACGGGCCATGGGTCAAAGGTTCAATGGGTCACTTGGGTCATAGGTCATTTTGAGCTGTTTCATTTTTATACAACTAACGATGAAAAGTGACTACTACTACTACTACTACTACTAGGCTACTACTACTACTACTACTACTACTACTACTACTACTACTACTACTACTACTACTACTAATAATAATAATAATAATAATAATAATAATAATAAATAATAATAGCAATAAATGAAGAGAAAATCGTTAAAATCACCTATTAAGAATGTCAATATGCTCTCTTTGAGTTTCCTCGATGCTTTTTCTCTCCTGTATACTTTTGACGTTAACGTGGCCACGAGGGGAGCACAAGGGGCAGAAACGGCTGCGTAATTGCCCTATGTATATGAGAATTGCAAACGCTCTCTCTGTCTCTCTCCCTCTGTCTCTGCATCTATCCTGCCTCTCTCTTTCTCTACGCCTCTCCCTTTCTCTCATATCTCCGTGAATAAATTGGCTTCTGCTTTGCGTTTGAGATGAAGGTGTTTTAATAAACCAAGATTTTAAAAATACGTTTTTTATCTGAAGGCAAAGAGTCGTTTGAAATCTTGGTTTATTCTCAGCTCAAACGCGAAAGCAAAAATTAATTTTAAAAATTAATTAAAAAGAGATTGAAAAAGAAAGGCGCGCATCGAAGCACTTGAAGTGAAAGGTTTCAGACAGATATTAGAAATTAAATGGAAGAAATGAAAAGGGGAATATTGAAAATGGCTGGAACAACGCAGTTATGGAAAATTGTCCAAAGAGGAAACCGTCCTGTCATATGCTGTCTGCCTCTTCTTCCCCCAGACATTACTCCTTATAAAATCTGTTTTGTTTTCCGTGGCAATCTCCACGTCGAACTAAAACGAATACAACAGGCCTAATTCAAATCAGAACTTTCCTGCTTATTTGATTGTATGGCCGTTAACTCATTTTATTGAAGTTTTACTTAACTGGTAGGCCAAATGTATTGTCATGGTTAGATGGGGTAATGCCTTGTCAGAATCTTTCACTGTAGTGGTTAGGGTACGACAAGGAGGGGTTCTTTCGCCTTTGCTATTTGCTGTTTACATTGATGATGTGATTTTAAAGTTGCAAAATTCTGGATATGGCTGCTATATCAATGTCGGGTTTCTTGGATGTTTATTGTATGCTGATGATATCTTATTGGTGTCACACTCTATATCTGGCATGCAGCACATGCTCGATATTTGCGCCAATGACTTTGTGGATTTGGATTTAAAATTTAATATGAAGAAATCAATGGTCATGAGGATTGGGACACGTTGCAATGTCGCATGTGCTGTATTGGTCCTAGATGGCGTTGCCGTGCCATTTGTAGAGGAAATTAGGTACCTTGGAGTGACACTGAAAAAGGGCAGGCACTTCGGGTTGTCTATTTCAGAAGTTAAATTAATTTTTTTCGTAGGTTTAACTGTTTGTATAGTCGCAACAGAGCTGCCGCGTCGGAACTGATATGCGTTAACCTGGTAAAGAGCTACTGTCTACCCATTGTATTGTATGGCATGGAAGCCACATGTCCAAACAAAAGTACTCTTAATGCTCTTGGCAGACTGATTCAAGTTGTTGTGTGTAAAATTTTTAAAACACGTGAGGCAGATAATGTGGATTATATTAGAGCTTTGACGGGTTTGGCAAGTATGCATGTTGTTTTAAAAAAACGACAAGCATCTTTCGTTAATAAATATGAGAAAAAGTCACTGCACTTTGCTGAGTGCATTACTAGAACTTGTCTGAGGGCAGAAGCTGTACTGTGTAAAGTTTGAGCTTAGTTTATTAGTTTGTTAGTTTATTAGTAGTTTATTGTATTGAGTTTTGTTCAGTTGATTTGTGTTATCATTGGTTGTGTTCTAATATTTTTTCATGCTGTGCTTGTCACGAATAAAGATTATTATTATAAGTCTGAAATAATTATTTTTACATGATGACATTTCAAAACTAAAAACTAAATATATTCTCAAGACGACGGCGTCATTTTGATCTGCAGTTCTCGGCGAAGAGCAGACGTGCTCCGTGTCCGCCACTCCGTCTTCGTCTCATATATCGAATCTAATTAGCAGTCGCCATGACTGCGGGTCGGAGACGCAGCCGTGGTCGATACAGGCCGACCCGGGTCAACATGTGTCCGTCTCTCTCACGGACTTCTCGCTCTCGGCCGAGGACTCCGCCGCCGCGGGGCTCAGTCCCTCGCTGCCGCCGCCGCCGCCGGCGTCGCCATGCAGGGCCTACGGATACATTCTGGAGGGAGGAGGATTAGGAGGAGGAAGAGGGGGTTCGAGGAACGCCACGATCTGCGCTACGCAGAAGAGAGTCTCGTTCGTCTACGAATCGAAGTCGAACGCCGTTGAAATCGTTCTTTTCAAGAGGCAAACGAAATCAGATTCAGAAAAGTTCATAGTTCAATTTCATGGTTAGTAAGGAGAAATCATTTCAGCCGTAAGCTTACCTGTTCATGCATAGGCATAAACAGGGTTATTTCTATGATTATCAATTTGGGGGTGCCCGTTAATTCTGGGGTCTCAGCCAAAAAAGGTTGACAAGCAAAAAGGTCATCCCATAGCTGAGCTTGGAGGGGGGTTGTTGGCGGGGTGTTGGTCTCAAATTGGAGGGAGGGTGTTGCGGGTGTTATGGGGATATAAGAATATCTTTGGGCGTACACTTCCGTTGGGCCGCTATACTCTAGACCCCTGCCCTGCTTTTGGAGAGGCTATGCTAGAGAATGGGAAAGGTATAGTGTCTGGCTCCCACATTTTCATCCAAGTTTGCGCCAATGTGCTCAGGTGATGAATAAAGACGTCGATATAGCCAAAGGTAAGATGAGTTGAAGCGCTATAATTTACAGTAGATTGGAAAATGCGTATCGATTTCGTAAATTTCTTTATTTGACATATGCTGGTCATCGAGTGGATTAAAATTGACGTGCTGCACACTGCTCCAGGCGCTCATCCAGTTGACTCAACGGAGAAATTAGCAAATGAGTACATCAGGTGCATATAATATACATGCTCAGTCGAAGGAAAAGACGGCGAGGGAAAGGCAGGTAACAGCCCTCGTTCGACGGATAACATGAAAACTTGAAGTTGCTAAACCTTCAGTTTCTTACAGAATTTGAGTCTGCTGATGAGCGACCATTATCTTACTTGCCGTATCATTATCGTGCGAGCAATGTCCAAAATAGCGGAGCTAAAAAGGCTAACAGATGTTTCCGTACGTCGTTCGATTCAAAACTCTGGCGAACCTCTAACGCTTCAGATGCGCTTTCCTTTGACACCCAAAGAGAGTTAACGTCGTCATATTTAAATCAGCATGGATAGCAATTTTTCTCGCGTCCTTTATAAAATACGGGAAACACACAGAGGCAGATATGGCAACGCCTATGACAAAGAGGTTCTTCAGATGGCCAATGACCGTTTCTGCACAGGGGTTGAATGTAGACGGCATTCATTCAGTTCATCGCCGAATCGACGATATTCTCTCGCCGCCGAAATCTAATCTCTTGTCAGATTCTGTCCTCGATATACTCTTCTGCATCGACAGTCCTAAGCAATCACCATTGGACTAGGGATAGGCTCACCATAATTATTGTCAGACGGAAAAAGAGCATTTTCGGGCAAGATTCGACCTTTCGTATCATACGTATTGTATTTTTAATGATAAATACGTATAATACGCGTGCGGTAACAGTTCCGTACGTTAAAACCCGGACGTATGGTAACTAGAGATGTGCGTGTACAGCAAAATGCATACCCTACCCGTACCCGTGGAAAAACTTTTATCCTACCCTACCCGTACCCGCTAGCGCTATACCCTACCCGACCCGTACCCGTAAGCTGTGTACCCGTACCCGTACCCGTACCCGTAACCGACTTTGGTTGGAATTTGGAGTTTTTTGGATTTGGAATTTTGGACCCCGTACCCGCGGGTGCGTTTACGGGTACAAGTACTACAAGGACCTGTACATGGACCCGTGAACCCGTATCCGTTCCTAGAGACTATAGAGAGGCAACAGTGAAATAGGGGCTACGAAATTGGGATAACTATTCATTGTAAATAGCACGCATGTTTAGATTAGGACAGATCTAGTACTTAGGAATCAGGATAATCAGTCAGCTAGCCTAAGCCGACATGAATGGGCTTGTTTAAAATATATAGTAGATATTTATCTATGAGCAGGCGGCATTAGAGCTCAAGTTAAACCACAAAACTTTACCAGAAGAACTTTCTCGGTCGAGGAGTCCTTGGAGGAGTCAGAGGACGCCATTATAGATTTATTACTGATGATGTCAGATTACGTCATCTGTATTTCCTTTATGTTTTCAGTAAGTAAAATGCATGCTGTCTGACAAACTGAACGCGATGTACAAGTTATACTAATACACTTTACTCAATATTATTTTTCTATTACTGCATTGCTAATTTGCTATAGTAGTGAGAAATGAAAATATAACTTTTCGGGTAAAACAGGTATACCCGTACCCGTAGCCGCTATACCCGTACCCGTAGCGCTGTACCCGTACCCGACCCGTACCCGTAAAATGTGTACCCTACCCTACCCGTACCCGCGGGTACGGGTACGGGTAGGGTATACCCGCGGGTACGCGTATACCCGCACATCCCTAATGGTAACCCTTCATTGGACCATTGGGTGAATTAATGTTCGCCTCTGTATTAAGCAGTTCTCTTTTCTGGCGCACAGCAACATCTGCTGATCTCGCAGCAAGACCCCAAGAAGGTCGCACGAAAGGTCAGCGCGACCCCGACGGCGCATATTAGCGTAATTGAAAAGCTAATAGAACTGCTGAGTCATCGTCTGTGTGTATGTGTGTGTGTGCGCGCGCGTGTGTGTCTGTAGCCGTTGGATGCGCCGACCTGAGGCCTTTGAGAGATTCGTGGATGAGCAGAACAAAGAACGAAGTCGTCATCGGATGCAATCTGACGTCACAGACCTGGCACCTGACGTGTCGAGGTCATCAGTGGGTCGGGGTCATTGGAAACTGCACGCAGCGTACGTGACGTCTGTCTCGACACGCCAGGAATTCAATAATACAGTAGAACTTCGTTATAACGTATACTTGGCGGGTCTGTAAACTTAAGTACGTTATATCCCCAAGGTACGCCATATCCGATGTCATCCAGTACGGTAGCGCATCATACGGGACCGTTAAGTTGCGGTACATAATAATAATAATAATAATAATAATAATAATAATAATAATGTGATTTTAAGTGGTTTAGGAGGCTAAGTAAGCCTGTGTGAAAACCACTGATAAATTATAGCCTAACCGAGTATACGTCATAACCGAGTCCATTATAGCAAAGTTTTACTGTAATTGTCAAGAAATTGTGATCTGTATTTTATTTCCATCTTCGTAATATATCACTAATTAATTATTGAAGTGTCGCCCAGATTATTCAAAACTTTCTGTTATGCATATATATATATATATATATATATATATATATATATATATATATTAGGTGATTCTTACTGCAATGCAAAAAAATTTCTATGTTTTTTTATTTGGCCAAGGTTTAGATTTTTTACATTTGATACAACATTAACAGAAAAGAAGAAAAACATCAAGTATTTCAATGTTTAGGACTGGCACAAAGCAATCAAAGCTGCTACATTATAGCATTTTCATGTTATTTCTTATTATTGGAATAAAAACATATAACTTGTAATTAGAGTAATGATTGACTTTATGGTTTGCATGTCTGACATGTCAATATTGAAACTGAAAAGCAATCCTTCAGCTTGCACCATCTGGCTTGTTAGAAATATGAGAGAGGACTTCAACAATGCTAAGCTTCCTTCTCGTGGAGAAGTGCTTCAAGTCTTGTTTCATTTTCATGACGATAATTAATACAATGTTTCTCTAAGACAGTATTGAAAAAACAACTGAACTACTACTACCAATTTGGTGAAAGGCTAGAATTATGACAAAAGCACCTGAGCACTTAGAAAGCTACACAGTGAGTGGAAGGGCACGAGGAAACTAGTAAATCGTAAATCTCAGAAAAATTTGTCCAATTCGAGTTTGTTTTAAGAAAGCCTGCTCGACCTATTTGGCATAGCACACCAAAATGCCACAGCAATGATCAAAGATTATGAAGACCTCAAGTTTCTGGCCGCACAAAGGAAAAAGGTCGTCATGGTTCCATGGTGGGGGTTGATTGCAAGCTTGCACACAAAGAAGATCGTGTTCTGAAATGAAAAGTGGTTGAGGTAGCAAAAACAGCTAAAGTAGTCTGCTGTATCACAAGGAAACAATGGCTGTCGCAAAAGTTCATTTAGAAGCCGCAGCAAGGACAAAGACAGCAAAGATTTGGAGCCAGAGTTGCCTCCAAACAAAACTACTAGAAAACGAGACAAAGTTCCGGTAGTAACCGCATAAGCTGAAGCTGCCTTGGATCATACCAACACCAGTAATTGAAGTGCAGCATTTGTTGCCATGGCATCAACAAGTCGGCTTCAAAAAGTTTCTTCACATCTAATAACTAGTTACAGTGCTATCCGGCATGCAAGGATGAGATATCGCAAGGAAATAGGGTTAGAAATGAAATCTAGTCTCAAGCCAATGGTACCACTAGTCTTGCACTGGGATGTTAAAATTATGGATGATTTCACTGCTCTGGCAACTCCTGGCAAAAAACATGTAGATTGCTTGCCAAGTTTTGTAGCTGTTGATGACATCATTAAACTGCTCTCTGTTCCTAAACTATACAGTGGAACGGATGAGTGCATGACTTATGCAACCATAAATACTGTGAATGAATAGGGATTGCAAGATCACATTAAAGGAATATGTTTTGATACTACTGCTTCAAACACAGGAGTTAAAGTGGAGTTTGTGGTCTCCTTGAATCACATCTACAACACGACGTGCTAAACTTAACTTTTAAAAAAGTCGTAAATTTGAAAATTTATTAAAAATCTTAATGAAAAAGTACCATAACACATTTGGGATATATTGTAGCAATGAATGTGCTCTATTTAGTGATACCATTCATTTTAGGCCATCACCTGTCCCACATGGCCATTTTCACACTCTAAGCCAATATTTGTCATAGACCTTTGAACATATATTTATGAACCAGTAAAAATTCAGGGAGTAACAATATGAAAATTCTGTTTGCACTGAAAGAAAATATAGCTACTGGACAGTTTATGGAATAAAAGTCACAACTCTGAAATAAAGAGAAAGGTTCCCTTTGGAGACCTAAACATTGAATAGCAGGAAAGGTGCAAATTTTTTCTTCTATTTTTGTGACTCTGCAGGGAGTACAGTTTTGTCAACAGACAAAGTTCTGCTCTATTTTTGTAAAATAATACTAGCAATGAATAAGTCCAGAAAGATTCAGCCTTCTAGCTATGATATTTCTGAAGTTATAGGGGTCTGAATTTGTGAGAAATTTAAGCGGCTGCCATGAAACGCCCAAAACGGCCCTCTAGGTGCAATAAAAGTTGAATATCTCAAAAACTACTCAAGAGAGCAGGCTAAAATTTTGTAAACTTTCACTTGGATGCTTGAGGAACAAGTGTGGTGAATTTTATAATTTTTTTAGATGGTTGACTTGGAGCCATTTGTTGAATTGACTTGGAATGACTCATACTTAAAACTTCACTGTGATTGTGCTAGTCCTAAATGTTGTTTTAAAAATCTGAAAAAATTGCCACAAGTCATTAATATCAAATGGAAAATATGGGGTTGGCCGATTTAAAATTCAAAATTTTATTTTTAGAATCACCTAATATATATATATATATATATATATATATATATACTAGAAAGATGCTCGCTTTGCTCGCGCTCGCTTCGCTCGCAGTGCAGGATAATACTAAAACCCAATCATTGAATTCATGCTGCTGAACAACGTTTCAATGACGTACATACGCCACGTAGCCAAGCTCTGACGCTGCAACGTACGCTTCATCAAACGCTTCGCGTGGCCGTTCGCTTCGCGTCGCCGTTCGCTTCGGGAGTTGTAGGCCTTACACACTATGACGCTGCAACGTACGCTTCGTCAAACGCTTCGCGTGGCTGTTCGCTTCGCGTCGCCGTTCGCTTCGCGTCGCATTTCGCTTCGCGAAGCCTAAGATTCCAGAACGACCAATCAGAATGCTCACCCAGCTAACCAATCAGAGCGCTTGAAGGTAACGAATGAGAACGTCACACAGCCAACCAAGATGGGCTCACACAGCCAACCAATGAGAACGCTTGAAGGTAACAGACATACAGAGCAAGGATCTTAATATTATACTAACAAATGATCGCTTCGCTCGCACTCTCCTTCTTCTCTTTCGCTCGCAGTGCAGGCTCGCTTCGTTCGAGGCAACGAATATTCCAACAAACAAATTAAACATAAACTGCTTACACAAATCGGGCCTAAATGTGCTCTATAAAATTAGCCTTAAGCGAAGCGTAACCGCGTCTTTCTACGTTTATAACCGCTGAGATATAGGTGCTATACGAAGCTCCTATTCACCATTCGGCGCTGCACAAACATGCATTTAATTTAACTAATAATCGATGAATAATTAATTCCTTTGCAAGAAACCTGGGGATAAAAATTTCAGGAATCGATAGAAACGTAAGGAATTATAAAAAATGGACCTTTAAAGTTTAAAGTACTAAACGGAACATTTGAAACTCATAATGCTAATCTATAGGGCATGATGTTGCACATTTGCGTCAAATTGCGGTAGATTTCCGTAGCTATGCAAAAATCTCATAATGCTAATCTATAGGGCATGACGTTGCACATTTGCGTCAGATTGCGGTAGATTTCCGTAGCTATGCAAAAAATCTCAAAATGCTAATCTATAGGGCATGACGTTGCACATTTGCGTCAAATTGCGGTAGATTTCGTAGCTATGCAAAAATCTCATAATGCTAATCTATAGGGCATGGCGTTGCACATTTGCGTCAGATTGCGGTAGATTTCCGTAGCTATGCAAAAATCTCAAAATGCTAATCTATAGGGCATGACGTTGCACATTTGCGTCAAATTGCGGTAGATTTCGTAGCTATGCAAAAATCTCATAATGCTAATCTATAGGGCATGGCGTTGCACATTTGCGTCAGATTGCGGTAGATTTCCGTAGCTATGCAAAAATCTCAAAATGCTAATCTATAGGGCATGACGTTGCACATTTGCGTCAAATTGCGGTAGATTTCCGTAGCTATGCAAAAATCTCATAATGCTAATCTATAGGGCATGGCGTTGCACATTTGCGTCAAATTGCGGTAGATTTCCATAGCTATGCAAAAATCTCAAAATGCTAATCTATAGGGCATGACGTTGCACATTTGCGTCAAATTGCGGTAGATTTCCGTAGCTATGCAAAAATCTCATAATGCTAATCTATAGGGCATGACGTTGCACATTTGCGTCAAATTGCGGTAGATTTCGAGAGGGGAAGGAGGGTATATTCCGGAGGCACACAGCCAAGCTCAACCAAAGGGATGGTTGGTTGGGAGATGGATGGGGAGAGGGGGTGGAAGAGGGATGGGAAGAGGGGTGGAGGGAAGGGGTTGGGAGAGGG
Source organism: Metaphire vulgaris (assembly GCA_018105865.1). Taxonomy (NCBI): domain Eukaryota; kingdom Metazoa; phylum Annelida; class Clitellata; order Crassiclitellata; family Megascolecidae; genus Metaphire; species Metaphire vulgaris. Next base: position 8,326,267 of record CM030836.1, read on the forward strand.
TTGGGAGGGAAGGGGGTTGGGAAGAGGGGTGGAGGAAGGGGGTTGGGAGAGGGTTTGGGGGTTGGGATGGGAGGGAAGAGGGTTTGGGGGTTGGGAGGAGGGGAGAGGGTTTGGAGGGTTGGGAGGGGAGGAAGTGGGTTGGGAGAGGAGGGGTGGAAAGAGGGTGGGGGAGGGAAGAGGGGTGGGGAGGGGAGGGGTTTGTTTGAGAGAGGGATGAGGAGAGGGAAAGGAACGGGGTTTGAGCTGCAATTAAGACGCTTGAACGCTCCGCTTCGCTCGCAGTGCAGGATAATACTAATCCAATACCTATACCTAATACCCAATCATTGAATTCATGCTGAACAACATTTCAATGATCGCCACCTAGCCAAGCTCTGCGCCACGTAATAATTAGGCCTATGTACGTTAAAATCACGCAACTGTGGCCAATTGTGACGCTGTACACGTATTTTTTGTGTACGTTAAAATGTACGCTAAAATTGCTCAACTACCTCAGGCTGCGAACAATTGTTACCAATAGCAACGTCGTCGCACGCCCAGCCCTCTGACGCTGCAATGACTCGACTAAACCGGTTCTACGAACAATTGTTACCAATAGCAACGTCGTCTTCGAACATCGTCCACCAACGCTTCGCGCGACGTAAGGACTAAACCGTCTACCAATAGTCAACGCTCGCCCACCAACGCAGCGCGACGTAAGGACTAAACGGCCTAAACCGTCTACCAATAGTCAACCAATCAGAACGCTTGAAGGCAACAGACAAACTGGACAAACAGATAAGGATTTTAATATTATAAATATATATCGGTCATAATATAATTAGTGACCACTATTTCAAAAGCAGTGGGAGTTGAGGCTGTTGGGCCAGGTCGATATTTCTTTTGGAGGTTGTCTTTGACCAGTAGCCTAGTTGGGATAAATGTCCCCTCTAGAACTCCGATAAATCCATTTACAATAATTACATCACAATTTTACTACGGGACAAAGACACACACTACAGCAAAACGACGATTATATGAAAATACGACGCTGTAAGAAGGCATTCAGTCATTTTCCAATTTGCAAAATGCATTATTTTCAAAAGCGCTTCCCCTTGAATGCTTTTAGGTATCTTTGCTGCTCAGACTGAGGCGAGAGTTGGAATGCCATTGGTAAACTTTTCATCAGGTTAATAATGAATTAATTTCATTATTGAGTATTAATCGTCTATGTATTAATAAAATTAAGAAAATGGAGGATTCTTCAATTTATTTGTTAATAGCTTAATTTTGCAATATAATGTATTGAGAACATTCAAAGTAATTTAGCTGCATTATGCGCGCGCCCATGTATAAAACGGAGCATAGATATACAAATTAATCTAGTTGAAAAATCTGAATAACCACGGCGTGAAATGTTAAAATGGCACGGTATCTAACTATGGACTGCGTTATCTTTAATAGCAAATAATTAACTATTATCAATCAATCAATCAATCGATTTTATTGATTATTGATTAAAGTTTTCTGCAAATTCGTAGAATAGAATATCATTTCTGTTAGAATGCAGACCTTGTTTTTCTGTCAACTCCTTCCCCCTCAGTACAACAGCATTAGTCTCTCGTGCTTATACAGTATCTTCAGTGACAATATGTTTTCTGCTGTTGTTGTTGTCTTTTGCTGCAGATGTTCTAATAGTGGTCGTCGTCGTCATTTCGCTCGCGCTTTGTCTCATCATCATATTCGCTGGAGTCGCTTATGTTCGCAGGTAAGAGATATTAACTAACAGATTTCGGAGAAGTTTGTGATATAAATATAAAGTGAACATTTTAGAAATTATCACCCGCTGTTGAAGCCACGCACAGCAACCCCTCTCCCCCTCCCCGCACACGCTCGCCGCTGGATAAGAGAACAGAGCGAATGGCGATAGTACACGAGCGAAAATGAAAACAATAAATAGGATAATTGAAGATGAAAAATAGGAAATGTTCGTTGTTCATCTGATGTATAGCAGGCATCGTGTACAGGAAAACATCTAAATGGCTGCCTTCGCCTATCAATGCTCTGTGCGTCTATTAGGTTGATCTTTACGGAAATTTCCTAATTAAAAAATCACCACTGTGATACTGTGGTTGGACTACTACTGCCCCAAAATGTTCGGCCTTTAGTGGGGGTCGCGCAGTTAAACCTCATGGCGTTCTAATAATACCGGAGGCTCAGTCTTGACCATCGGGTGAAGGGGGAGTCCTTAAATCACTCTAAGCCTTCCGTCGAAGCGAACGTTGGTTACAGCTAAAATATACCAATGATTAGAGGCGAATGCAATTATAATATGATACGATTTTATTATAAATGTCTAATTTCACGAGACATTTTAAAAAATCGACATACTTGGCGTTGTGCGACCGGTTTCCGTCAGATCACCGAAGTTAAGCAACGTCGAGCGCGGTTAGTACTTGGGTGGGTGACCATCCCGGATCGAATCGTAGTGTCGGCGGCACCGGGTGGCCAACCAAGCCGTTAATCGCTTAAGTATCGATAAATTGGTAGCAGCGTTAATCTGCCACAGTAAAACGCGGGTCAAGAGAAAGCAATGCCAAACTACTCCAGATTTACGGCTAAGCCATCTGCATTGTCGTTGCTTGCCTAGAACACGGAGATCAGCGCAGGAACATACGCTTGTATCGAGTACAGGACTTTACTTTTATCTCTAATGAGAAAGAACCTGATGGTCTATTAGCATATACCACTGGCCCTTTGGATTAAACGACCCTGCATGAATGACCCCCACTTTGGCAAGTTTGGCTATAGCTACTTCATTCCGAGATTAAGCGCCTAGGAATAAGGAGCTACTTCGGCGCTGCTTTTGAAAGCTCTGTATAAATTAACAAGATTCTACTTACTTACTTACTTACTTACTTACTTACCGTTAGAGCTTAGGATTGTTATGACGACATACACACTGTTCTAGTTGGTCGGGCCATGGATCCGGACTGAGCTCGGCGACCATCGACTACACCAGCGTGGTAGCTTCCGACTACAACTGCGACCATCTGACCGGCCACAGGAGCGGCGTGGGAGGAGGCGGCTTCAAGAAGAAGACTTCGTGCGTTCCATCCGTCGCGTCCTTCGACTACACGGAGATGCTTCAGTCTGCGACGCCGCCGCCTCTGTCGCTGCCGCCGCCGCCTCAGACGACGACGACGTCCGGTCACCGAGGCCCTGGAGACGCCGAGCGCCCCGCCGCCCACCTCGTGTCGTCGACCGCCGCAGTCGGCGGAGTCGCCGTCCCGTCAACGACGACGCACGGAGCAGAGGTTCAGTTTGCCGATGTTCAGACCCAGGACGACAGGATTACCGACGGTTATCTGAGCAGACTGTCGGAAAATTAACGCGATATGAAAACAACTCGATTATATATATCATCAGTACAGAACCATTGGCATAAACTTTGATGAAAAAATTGTGGCCCAAACACTATAACTTCCCCTCCAATGGCAGCCTGTCAAAAAATGAGGGGGACTCGAGGTTAGAGGCCTAATGGATGCAGATGGCATAGAGGCAAACAGGATGCAAGGACTACACTAACAGCTAGATCGTCTATCCATAGACGTCAACTTGGATGAAAAAGTGGGAGGGGAGGGAACCACTATATATCTCTTCTTCCCAACCCTTTTCCAGATCCTAGTCTCTCAAAAGGGTTCCACGACAACTCGTCTATACAGAGTTCTCGTCTACGACAACTCGCCTACACAGACACAGTACTGATAAGTACTGATAGGTCTACTACGATACATGGTCTACCTACAATAGACCTATCGCTCAATTAATTGGTCGACCAAGTACTACATGTATGTGGACGACTCGCAAAAGTGGGCAACTCAAGCTTAGAGGCCTAATAGAATTTACGCCTGTACGACTAACGACGGCGATTTATCTCATTTCCTGAAAGAAAGATAACTGACCTTCCCTTGATGCAAAACGGAAAAATCAGGAGTCCTGGAAAATACGCCACTACGAAATAATTAATCAAACACTTGTATTGTGTTGATGTGATTTGCTGTCTATTCAAAACGAACGATAACTGTCCAGCGGATCTTAAGGGAGATAGTGAAATCAGTATTTGTCCGCTGCTGGTTTAAAACATGGCTTATCAATCCACTGGTTGGAAGGACGCTAGAAGTCAGGTTAGAATCCAGTGTATCAGGTCAACAGACTGGCTTCGCCTCCTTTCTTCGGGTCAGCAAATCGTCTCCACTGTACACTCTGCTTTGTTACTTTCAAGATCTCTTTTCCAAGAAATAATACCTTAGTTTTCAAGACCGGTTGCAATGATCAATGTAGACCTACTTCTTCGTATCCTTTTTGGTCTGCTTCACCGCCCTTCACCACATTCGGTTTTTCACTCTATCGCCAATATTTGCTGGGTTTGAATTGGTCGCTGGATAACAAGTTCATCTTCTACGATCAAACAATATCCATTATGGTTTCGAGACCTGCTCTTTTCGTCAACTCCTCATTCGATACGTAGTCTATACAAAAACCTCTGAAAATTGATCTGATGTAACTGCAATGAAACGCCTTGCGATTTCGTTATTCTCGTAGCAACTTAACTTAGACAGCGCTGTTGGTATTGCACAATGCATCGACAGCGCTGTTTCATACAGGCCTACCCCCAAAAAAAAAAAAAAACACCTGCACTTACACAAATTTTGCATTGAACTGACAATGCTGTCAATCCTAAATGCCTGTCTGGAAAAACACTGGTACAGTTTGGTCTTGTTGTTGATCGGCATAAGTGCCCAGGATTTGCACAGGCACCGAAGGTCAGTTGCAGCAACATACTATTATCTAGTAACTAGTATAAATGGCGCTGCATAAATGAGTCAAAGGGATTTACAAAGAGTCGTATTTTCGACGAACATGCATCCAGTTTGGAGAAACGTTTCTGGAATTGTTTTCTCAAAATTGAAGCGATATCTTGAACAAACAAGCATAAAAAGGGGTCACAGTTTTTTGGCTATATTTGTCACAACGTCACAAATGGCTGAAGCAGCTTCTTGATAAATGATTCTCAATAATTGCCAATTTCTGACGGAACGCTTTAACCTAATAACCTTGTTGTACAAATTGCAGATGAGTGCCGTTTCACCTTGTATTGAAATATTAAAATCATTAAGATGCACAAATAAGCCTAGATCTGCTGAAAATGCTAATTTCCAAAACCATTCACTTTCTGTGAGCAACACCAGTGGACGGTTCCTGTCATTTAATTAAGAATATTTCAATCTCACTTCGAAGATCAAAAATCGAGTCAAGACTTTCCAACAGCTAAGCCATCTTACTAAAAGTATAAGTAAGTGGCTAGCCATTAATTACGTCAACAAAATATAGGAGGGAGGTTTTAAAAAGTTTGACACTTGTTGACAGGGGGAAGGGGTCAAGATAAATTGACGTCAACAATTTCGTTTTTACAATACATTTAATAAATCAAAAAATTAATTTCCACAATTCTATTTTAGCATAAAAGCCAGACGTATAAAATTTTTAGCGTATATTGGGGGGTTCAAAGTTTTTAAAATAATTTCATTAGGGGTCACTAAAAGTGTATTGTTTACCTGTTATATTATATGCTACTGAAGTCACTTGTCCGAACAAAAGCATTTTAAATAATTTGGATCGATTAATACAGCAAGCTGATTGCAAAAATCTTTTATGTTTATGATAAACTAACAATTGAATGTATTCGTAAAATTCTTGGATTGAATCCAATGCATGATATTTTTAAGAATCGTCAACACTCTTTTACACTTCGGTCTCTAAGAAATCACTTTATTTTGTCAATTGTACAATAACAGAATGTGCAATTGTTAGCTAAGAATTATGTTTATCTTATGTTATCTGCATTTGCCAATAAAGATTTATACAAGTTCTAGAATGTTAGGTGCTTTAGGTCGCAGTCTTAGTCTTGATTTCGGTGAACTTTGAGTTGAGTATGACAGTGATATTCAAAGACAGATTGAATTCATTGAATTTCAGAACTGTAGTCTGTAGTTAAGCCGGAACCAGATGTCATTGTAATAAACATGGGTTCTATGTTAGACCTATAACATACAGTACATCAAAACTTTACCTCAATATTGGTTACGAAGATCCAAATAAAAAATGGCACCGGGCTAAATGGTTGGATTTGACAATGGAGGTAACGATTTCAGATGTGTAAAAGTAGTACAACACTGGGACAACGTTTGAACTATCAAGAAGGTTCAAGAATCAAGACTACATGTCGTCCGAAGAAGATTTTCTTTTTTAATAACCTAGATTCCTAGAACTTTAATTACAGCAAATGCATTGGGTTTATAGCGAATACCAGTGATGTGATGTTTCGAGACACTGTCTCGTCTCGATACAGTCTCGAGACAGTATTTTCAATGTCTTGGTCTTGGTCTTGCTGGCCAGTGTCTCGGTCTTGGCCTTGGTCTCGTCGCTACTGTCTTAGTCTTGCGATTCAAGGCCGAGACAGTGGTTTTTTCCACTGTTAGGAATAATGTTTCTGTGGTAGATGTCTTCAGAATTATGGGGCTATACGAGATTGTCACTGTTGGAACCCTTCGTGAATAATAAATAATATAATATGTTTGTGTAGATATATCTGTGCCAAATTTTCGTGATTTTATGGCTGATGTTGATAAAAAAATTTGTGAATCTGTTTTGTCTGTTTTCTTGATGTTTAAAATTACTGTCTTGGTCTTGGTCTTGAGCCCTAGTGTCTTGGTCTTGGTTTTGATACCTAATGTCTTGATCTTGGTCTTGGTCTTGATGGTTAGTGTATTGGTCTTGGTCTCGGTCTTGCCACTTACAGTCTTGGTCACATCCCTGGCGAATGCTGTGGGTGAGTTATCAAGAGCAACCGTTCTATATAACGAAGCGATCTTCAGCAGTATAAGCTGGAGCCAGTCAGTTGTATACAAAGATTAGGCTCTTAATAGATTACAATACTCGACGAAATTAGACCTAACTATGACAGTGAAAACTCTGCAATAATAAAAAAATATACTATTAGGTTAAATCAGCAGATTTTTAAGACAATACGCAACCATTATAAAGACTCAGCCTCGACTCAGCCTTCATTTGCCAGATGATACTGGCAACTGAATAGCGGATTAATCCGCGGAGTAAACAGGCGCATTGCACGAGAACACTGGCCCCGTATCATGTAACTTTCATCGGTCGCCTGGCGGAGGGCATTGGAAACGGAGATCAGCGCCGCCCTATGAGCCTTGATGTCAGCCTTGAGAGTTTCTGGAAGGACTTTACCTTTACTCGGTGGAAGGAATATGAAGCTTGTCGCTACAAACCACCGAACCCATACTCCGATCGGAATTCCTGAAGACAGTTACTTCTGTCGTTCTTTGACCAGCAAAGACACCTCTGGTTAGACGCCGCCGCCGCCGCTCTGCTCCGCTGTCCGCATCCCGCAGCGTGCCTATACTGACAGGTGAGAATTCGGTAGAAGACGGTTCGAAAGGAAATACTGAACATCGTGTAGATGATCGGATTGGCGAGCGACGACAGATATCCCAACCATACCATCAGCGTCATCATCGAAGGCGTCACCAGCGCCATGCAATTTTCGCACAGCACGGAAACGATGTTCATTGTGAAAAACGGCGTCCACGACAAAACGAAAACGGCGAAGATTATTCCGAGGACTTTCGAAGCTTTCTCCTCGCTCGTACTTCGACTCTTCGACATGATGGATCCGATCTTTCCTGCGCACGCGCCCTGATGAACTTTACTACCTTGTCGTCGACGATAGTGCTCGATGCGCGACCGAGGCAGAGCGTGGCCATCCGAGCGGAAGGGGCTGGCGCTGTCGTCGTTCGGCCGGTCCCACGATCCCACCGGTCGGTACGGAGGACCGACCTTGTCCGACTGGGACGATGCCAGGAAGCGCGTCGCGTCGTCCGGGTCTCTACTTCCGGTTTCGACGACATCCGGTGGTGATCGTTTGGCACTTCCGTTGGCCGATAGTCCCATTGAGAGGAGACGGTTAGGTGTCTCTCCGCCAGTCCTCCTATCGCCCGCTGAGTCCGTCGATGTCTGCACGACTGGCACGGCGACGGGCAGCGTTGTGTCTCGACCGTTTGATAAATAAACGTAGGAAACGCTCTCGAATTCTACACGCGTTCTGCTCTCAACGACGGATTCGAAAGACTTCTCGCGAAAACTTCTCCTCCTCTCCGCCGCCGGATTATTGCGCTTATCGGCGATCCTGCTGCTGCTGCTGGAGAGGATTTCGTCATCCTCCTCCTCCAGCAAATAGCGGATCGTTGTGTTCGATTTTCGGTCGCCGTTAACCAACGCAATCGGCTGAATACTGCTGCGAGACTGCTGCGTGCGGCGGCGGTGGCGGCGGCGGCGGCGGCGGCTGTGGGCAGGTTAGACTCCGACAGACACGGCCCGACGCCGCCGCCGACGTTTCGCGTCGCCGCCGCCGCCGCCGCCGCCGTCATCGTCGACGACTGCTGGTCCTCGTCCGAGAGAAGGTCCTCTTCGCTCGGTCGGGAAAAGATCGGCTGAGAACGAGACACGGGCAGCGAAGAGGAGGACGAGGCAGAGGACGAGGTGGGAACTGCTCGGTGATCGGGAGTAGAACGACGATCAGAACGCGATCGTTCCTCCGTTAGAATCGCTCCGCTGCTCGTCATTCTGTCGTCGTCGTCATCGTCGTCATCGTCTACCTGGTATCCGGCGTCGAACGTGCAGGTCAGATAGTTTGTCTCGTCGGCGAAGTTGATCTTGAGGATTTCCGGCAGACGTTTCGCCGACGACGCGACGTTGTTGGCGATGAACTTTCGCAGTTCTGCAGCGGACGACGAGACGGGGCTTTCCGTGCTGCTCCCTTTGACGCTCGTCAGTCCCGCGCTGGTGATCGTGTAACCCGACTGCTGGGACGACGCCACGCCCCCGCCCCCACCACCGCCGTCGCCGCCGCCGCCGCCGCCGTCGGTCGGTCCGTACCTCTGCGTCCCCTCCCGTCGACGATCCCGCCCGTCGAGGGACTCGACCGCCGTGGCGTTGACCGACTCGGCGACGGTCGTAGAGAGCATGTCCTGGCGGTGATGCCCGTTGAGGAGGGACATCAGGGCGCGGTTCTGCCTGAGGATGCGGATCGTCAGCGTGTAGGTGACGACCATGATTACCAGCGGAACGTAGAAGGCGAAGAGAGAACCGTAGAGGACGAAGTTCTTGATCGACGGACTGCACCTGCCGTCCGCGTAGACGTTCTGGTAGTTAGCGAACCCGGCGATGGCCAGCGGAACGCTGACGGCGAACGATATCAGCCAGACGACGGTTATCTTCAGCACCATCATCTTCTTCGTCTTGTTGCGCCCGTAGCGGATGGGATAACGTAGCGTAAAGTAGCGGTCCATTGACATGATACACATGTGCCAAATGGACGCCGTGCACAACAGGACGTCCATCGTGGCCCATATTACGCACAGACTCTGACCGAGCGGAAAACGACCTGAAAAATCCAGTAGAATACACTAGAAACGTATTAATTTCCTCTGAAAAAATAGATAATTAATCGCATAAAAGAACGAATTGCTACTACTATCATCGCAGAATTGGAATTCCTCGAGTGCTCAATGAATAATTAATTAATATAGGTGCGCTGCGCCGAATCTAGCCCTAAATCAATATCTCGAATTTTGTTGGCTTCGAATATTCAAATTCATTCACCGAACGTCCATCTGTTTGAACTTTGTTTGAACCTTGAATTTTGCAAACTTTGGTTTGAAAACCAAATCGAGAAATCCTTCTCGCGTTTTCCGTCTATTTTAGTCCTGCCTCTTAAAATTAGACATTGTTATACGCCACTGGATCCTGCATTTAAAGCTCTATACAAAACTGTTCATGTTGTTCTATTCCCCATTGTACACGTTATAATTATTAACCATCTAACATAACCACCCATTGAAATTTAACGGTCTTCAGATCTTCACATTATAGGCTAAAAGTATATGCGATTATTTGGCCACAAAACGTATATAAATTACAATAAACATGCGTTCCTTACTATAGTAGGTCTTACTCATCTTTCAAGCAATCAATGTTAGTTTTGTACTAATAAATGTATATATATATATATATATCCTCGATCGCCAACTGGCGACATTAATAATATTCCCGTCTATTGCAATTCATGCATATATATGACGTATATGCTTTGAATGTTGTTGAAAACTCGTTGACAACATTTACACCATAGTTTTACTTTACTTTCATTGTATTTATCCTTTCTGTAAGCCTGCTTTACGTGCTACATTCAGATATTGCATCTCGAAATTCAAGTACATAATAAAGAAAAATTTAGGAAAATTTTTCCAGCCCTTGCATCTTCGGCAAAATGATCGTAGCCTAATATCCCTTCCAGCAAAATCGTCGCAAACTCGCAACTATGTCAAAACGTGTATAAACGATCCTCTAGTCCTCTACGAGGTAACTAATAGCGCTTGAAAACATTTCGTCGGGTCTCAGAATAATTTCGGTGGAAACCCCCCGTAGCAGTGCGGGGGCTAAGATTGTCGACAAAACCATCGGTTACCAAGATACGTCTAAGCTAGAAGCGCGTTTGGCTTGTGCTCACAGCCGATCGGTTCTTGTTGCTGAGTCTTTGGTCAAACGGTCCAAACACACGCACATAGGCGAGATTTATTTCAACCACCGAGCGAGGGTCCGCTGTGGCCAGTTTCTACGCTTAATTACCCTTTCACTATAATTCTGACCCGGTCTCGGAAATGGATTCCACAGAAGTCATGCACAGCCGAGAAGGAATTCAGGACTTTTCATATCAGGACTATTCATCTCAGGACTGTTCAACGCGGACCATTCATATCAAGGACTACTCATCTCAGGACCTTTCATCAGGAGAAATATTCATCTTAGGACTATTCATATCAGGACTATTCATCGCTGATGAAGTTATAAGTATCAGGAAAGTAAAATAAACATATATAAATATAAACATATATAAACATATATACTATATTAGTAATGTCTGTGACAGAGGTATTATAGAACAAAGGTAAAATATATGAATCATTATGAATATATATGTATATGAATTTAAATGATAGTAACTAATAAAGTTTATAAAAGGCTAGTATGGGACCATACATCTATACACATACATTACGTGTTCCAAAAAGTCACATTTTTCAACCCCCTCACATCTGTTGCACTGCGTGAGAAAGTAATTGTGTTCAAATCTAACTATGTAATTTCAACCAGTCGTCTCCAATTGCGTGCTATAGCTGGCAACGGCCGAGCTGATGTCTTGCTCTATTTAAAAGCAATTACGCATTTGTCGCACAGCTAACATTTACTTACTTTTTATACTTTTATATAGTACTTCTCTCATAAACATTACTTATATAATATATTTTATACAGTCATATTAAAAACAACTTTTACTTAACATTTTACTTCATATATTTTCCCATAATGCTTCATATATTTTACTTTTGTTATAAGTAGTAAAATTATAAAACCTCTTTTAGCCTACTTGATATTTTGCTTCATTTATGTTTATACAATAATTCATATATTTTACTTTCCTGATACTTATAGCTTCATCCGAGATTAAGAGTCCTTATATGAATAGCCCTAAGATGAATACTCCTCCTGATGAAAGGTCTTGAGATGAGTAGTCCTTGATATGAATAGTCCGCGTTAAACAATCCTGATATGAAAAGTCCGGATACCCCGAGAAGACACGGGGCGAGCACGGCATCTTTGGGGCTGTCCATTAATTACGTCAACAATTTAGGGGGAGGGGTTTGAAAAAGTTTGACAGTTGTTGACAGAGGATCAAGAGAAGTTGATGTCAACAATTTCACTTTTTACAAATAATCAAAAAATAGGAAATTTCATGGAATACTTATTACTACTTATTACAATGGAAAAAGCATGATCAAAAAAGGTCATCACCACCACATTTTGACATTCGATGAGCAAAAAAGGGAAAAAATGGTCATCGCCACAAAAAATAATAACCTTGTTATTGGGACCTGTCATTGATCTTGGCGGGAGGGGTCAACAGTTTTGGACGTAATTATGGTGGGTAAGTGAAAGTTGACAATTGTTGACAAGGGGAGGGGGTCAAAAATTGCCCAAAAATTGTTGACGTAATTAATGGGCAGCCCCTTTTCTAATCATAGTCTGCCTGAAATTTAAAATTAAAATAAAAACCATTCTAAGAATGTCATCCTTCTCGGTCAAAGCGTTTTGTACTTTCCAGAAGATTTCAGCGTACAATCGGAACTGTATCCGAGTACCACATCGGCCAATCAGCAGGCCTATTGATCTTTCATGCAGTACCATATTCAGCATCCCGAAAGATATATACGCTCAGAGGAATCTAACTGAACCATTTCGCGGCAGGTAAATGCAATTTCGACACAATAACATTAATAGCATAGGCTATATATTACTCTACCTGATAATGGGACGCGTCAGTTTTATTACGGCATGATCGGCCTATTCTCTCTTTGTTTTACGCAGTATAGACATCCTCTCTCACTTTATTATAACAAGTGCGCGCGGCAACGCCGGTTCTAAGTCCGGAAGAAATGATTTCCTATGAATTAAACCGGTGTCGTATTGCGCATCCGGTAATTACTCGCGATTTTATTTATGCTGCGCTAAGGTTTTGACATTCAGCGTTGGCTGAATTCCCGTCCTAAAAGAGGAGTAAACGGTGGAATTCGCTTAGAGTTTCAACAGTTTTTCGAAGTCATTTGGGCTGCTATAGAAAAATTGTAAACTCCCAAACACTGTCAAGTTCTAAAAATTCAATATATTTTATTTAAATCATATTATTTCATAAATCATAGTAGCGTGCTCTGTCCTTCAGCATATCTATAGACGACTGATCTTTGGCCCATCTTTATTATTATAGCGCATTTTCCTGTACTTTTCCTTGTCGCCCCACTTTACCACTCCCCACTCTCAAAAACGCAATTACAATAGACAACACAAAAACTGTGCTACGAATGTGACAAACAATAATGAAGCGTTCCTATACGGCGATTGTCGATAATTGCTATACAGTGCATTAAAACCAGTGGCACAGCCATTGTTTCGGATCATGGGGGCACGTCGAAATTATCGGGTTAAAGGGTCTCCAGCGAGAAAAAGAGAAGGTCGTCGTCAATGTGTTCTTCGCACATTCTCGTATTCTCTTCGATCCTGCTACTTAACCTACCCCTCGCCAAAAAAATTCTCGGCGGTTTCGCGCAGATTCCACGTCCGGTGTCCAGTTCACGAATTGGGCAATTTCTTACAATCTGCAGCGCACTACAAATGCGCTGTGATTGTCGAAATTTCTAGGCGTCGAGATCTTATCTTCGCAATGTCTCATTTCAACAGAGGCCATAAATAATTATTGTCGTATACCAAACGCAACAGGCGATTGACTATTCATAGCAGCAAGCACAAAATTCCTGCCTAAGACGGGGGAAAAGTGCAGGCTTAGTTTATTCGCTCTCTAGACATTCAGGTGATCGGACTAAATACTAGATACTAATGCGAGACTTTTTATATGTCTAAAATACGTGATGCTGTGTTGTTCAATGTTCACCGTAGGCTTTTGGAGGCGGAAGATGGCAGAGTGGGTTACGTGCTGGAGCGTCAGGCTGACGGAGCGGGTTCAAGTCCCGTTAGTGCCCCTAGTGGCTTTCACACAGGCAGTAATGCCTTCTAAGCCACTTTAAATCATGCTAAGTTTTTTCAATGTCATCATTGGTTTGCAGTTTAGTCCGAACGAAAACATCTGTCCAGTAGAATGAGGAAACATGCTACTTTACGGAGAACACATTATTCATCTCAATTTTCACGTCTTCCAGTTGGAAATAATAGTCTATTCGCTGCCTAGACATTCAGGTGATCGGACTAAATACTAAACGTCTAGACCGCATTTCATTCCTACTCTGAAATGAACCGATTAAAACATAACTGGATAACATGCACGTATCTTCATACATATGAAAATACGTCGTACATACACACACTGTATGTGTGTAAAGAATGCAGGTAGGTATAAAATATGCATGTATAGGCTGTATGTGCGTATGAATGTGCGTATGTATGTGTAAATATGCATGTATTTATGCATTAATGTGCAGTATGTAGGCTTATGCGTTTTTCATAATCGCTGCATTGGTGTGTAGGTGTTGACTCGGTAAAGATAAACGATTTTTAACGAGTTTCACTATTATTCTATTTTGCAGAGTTTCACGCATTCGACGCATAATAGGCCTATGTGACCATGTCTAAGGTTCTTGAAGTCTGAACCTTTTTTATGGCTTTGATTCTTTTAGAAATTTAGATCGAAATGTGTACTCGTTGACATCTGATTGCCACTATCTCAGTTTTTACACAGACTTAATCGTATTTTTTCTGAATACTCCCTTATACAACCTACGTGCACAGTAATCGTCTAATCTGTTCGTATATAAGTCGAAGCTCAGGCCAATTGTGCGACGTGTTTCCAGCCTTCATTCGTTGCTGCGATTCTCTTCCCTTAGCCTTTTTTATCGTATGTGGTCGTCAACATGTTGATCGGATTGTAAGAATTGTCTAAACCCAACGACTTGCACAGCATTGGAGCGTGGTTGCTATAGCTGTGTTCCACTGCCCGACGTCTTAACTTGATTCAGTTTATATCTGCACTACGTGCAGCACGTCACGTCTCACCAGTCATTCTTTACCTTCGTCCGACTGACTGACACGAATGAACTCAAACACGATTGGATGTGACCTAAGAGACATTCCTGCAAACTTCGGATAACAGTTCCCGATAGCAAACTTTCGCTCTTAATTATCTACATAATTTCAGAAATAAATCTGAGTTTTTTCTCACAATCGCTTTCCAGGTCAAAATTCATTCAAGTTCTCTCGTCCTATAATTGTTATCTGCAGTTAGCGTTTAATCTAATCTCAGTTGTGGTACTAGTTTTCCCACGAGATGGGAACTAGAAACTCAGTTGAGGAGTAGTTTGTTACTAGACTTGATCGAGCGATTTTCATATTTACCGGGGTTTAGATAAACCATCGTCAATAAAGGACTTCGTTCGGCCATGGAGAATTAGGCTGTGTAGGGTAATACAAAATTCTATTTTCACAATATCTAGGAGTATCGAGATGCTAATTCTATCGTATGCTCAGAATAATACAAGACACCTGGCGGTGATTTTAGAAAGTAGCATAACAACGTAGGTTTTCGATTTGAGGTTCTTTAGCATCTGAGATCCAGACAATAATCTTGCTTAGTCAAAACAAAAATCATCGTGTAGAATATCGTTCGGGTGGTCGCAGCGGCTGTAGAAGTCAAAGATAAGCCCCCCTTAGTTTCCCAGATAAGAGATAAGAGAACCCGTGTGTGTGTGTTTGTGTTTGTGTTTGTGTGTGTGTGTGTGTGTGTGTGTGTGTGTGTGTGTGTGTGTGGTATGAATAGACCATGAGAACCGCATCGCGTCGACGCGCGTGCATTGGATCTGCAGTTAGTGGCAGTTAATTAATCGACGCCGTTTTTGTATAGTAAGCAGATTGGGCAGTGGATTAGGCTAAAGAATCTTACTCGGACTTCCTGTCAGCCAGCTCAACCGTCTTCAGATGGTGCTAAACGTTTCAGCACGTTTGATCTTCGGCGCTAGGTGGAATGAGCATGTGACACCGCTATTACGAGACAAACTTCACTGGCTCCGGATCCCGGAGCGTATAGCCTTTAAACGTTGCTCGTTTTACATTTCGAGCGTTGAACGACCCTTTCTGCCCTGATTACTTAACGGCTCTTGTCTTTAAGCCCAAGTCGTCTGATCAGCGCTCGCAGCTCTGATCAAGCAGCCATTTTCAATTGGTGGTTCCACCCCGTCTAAGACAGCGAAATTTGGGGATCGGTCTGTTTCGAGGGGCAACCCTTTGCTCTGGAACTCGCTGCCGGCGGACGTGACTAGGGCGACATCTCCTTAACTGTTTGCCAGGAACTTTAAGATACATTTATTTAGCATCTCCTATTAGGGTCCCTTGTAAAGCGCTCTTGACTTTAACCTTCGCTATGCGTATTGCGCTATATGACATTGTCAGTAATAATAATAATAATAATAATAATAATAATAATAATAATAATAATAATAATAATAATAATAATAATAATAATAATAATAATAATAATAATAATAATAATAATAATAATAATAATAATAATAATAATAATAATAATAATAATAATAATAATAATAAAGAATACCATCATGGACAAACTCAGAAAAAAGGAAGCTAACATGGTATGGACATGCAAACAGGATAGAAGGCTCGAGACTTCCCTAAAAAGCACTCTACACATACAAGGAAGGTAAAAAAGGAAGAGGCAGGCCCAGGAAAAATGGATAGACAACATAAAAGATCTCAAAGACAACTGACAATTGCAGAAGGAAGAAAACTGACATTGGACAAAAAACCTGGAAATGTTTTCTGACTAGCTATTGCCACTGATGAGTTGGCAGAGAGCCAGAGATATGATGACGATTATGTTTTTGTAATAATAGAACTCGGCGAATGACAACGTCTGACTGTCTGACGTGACCAGGTGTCTAAGGTACTTCTTGTGACCATTCGACTGAATACTGCACGACAGGAGATCGGGGTGTTTGAAAGGCACGGCAAAGGGGGAAATTGTCTCTAATTATCGCGGTATTCGGTGCTTGAAGTCAGGCGCGATTTTTTTCAGTATCGTAACACATCGAACTCCTTTGATGTTGCGTAGGATCAATCGACGACAGACAGACAGACAGACAGACACAGACGGACGAATAGACAGACAGGCAGACGAATGACCTGGTTTAACTCGGCGTTCTACTAACCTATTAGCGTAAAGCACTTCAGAGATGCTGACTGAGAAAACCAATTTGCTTTATTGGCAAGGAACTATTATTTTGCATTTTCAAAAATCTGCAATTTCGTTGACAATCGTAGAACAACACAGAATGATATTCTTATTTGCAAAATGACAGCTTTGATAGACACAGCGTGGGTCGATAAAACCAGTATCACCTTGTAACACTGTAAAAATATTTTCACAATCCCGCTGCCCCGAACTGCGTCAAAATGCATGAAATTTGATGTCGGTCTACTACTGTATTCAAGACTCGTTTCACTCCATTTCTTGTTTAGAAATTCTGGCAGAACTTGTCGCAAACACCACAATTCCCCTGACGCAAATCTTTTATTACGAAACGATGATATAATCTTTCGATATTTTGCCCGTCTTAGCCTATCAAAAAGAATACAGAATTTACTCTACAAAAATAGACTGTAAATAAAAGAAACCAATTTGAACGATCGTGAATAGACATCGCGTTAGGCCTTCTGAATAGCGCTATAGATTTAAATTTCTTTAAGTTGCTTGCTTACTTACTTAGATACAGTCGTTAGCGTTTTGTTGGCGCGTGTCGTCTCCTAATGATTGCAGAATCAGAATTTTTGCTTTACTCTGCCTCTCTGGATGCTTTTCTTTATCTTCGTATACGGATGCCTAACTAGCAATTGACGAGTTCTCGGGGTCTGTAATCCTTCGTCAAAGAAATTGCGTTATCGTAATTAAATCTGGATCCTCCGTTTTCATGGCTGCTATCATGGAAGTTCTGGAGCAGCTGGTCCGCGGCACTTAATTCCGTATTATTCAGTGCAAACCTAACAAGCACCAGTGCTCATCACCGCACCCTCCCTCTACTCTCCTCTCCCCATTCTGCCGCCCGTGGGACCCCTCGTCGACACAGTTCAACAGCAGCACGAAATAAACAAAATAATAATTATCAATCGTGTTCAATTCAACTTCGGAACTTGTAAGCAATCATTTTCTATGGAGTTGACCAGGTCTACAGCGGTGCTTCTATTGACTGAGCTCTCTGTTCGCGATTACCGCATCGAATTTACAGGAACTAGTCATAAAAACAGCACTGATTTTGAGGCGACCGCTGATGATTTCTCACTGCAGTTTACAACCTGCAATCGTAAAAAAGACCGCAAAATGCTCAGGGTTCGGTCAAGTTTCTGACAGTATTATTTCGCAACGTATTAAATTTAGGCCTAAATAGGCGAATTAATGTATTGAATCCAAGAGTATTTTTAACTCGAGAAAGAAAACGTGATTTCTTAGTCGGCACCAAAAATTATCCGGTCACAATGTAGCAGAATTATTCTTAGAATTCCTAGAATGACTCGTTGCTAAAAATACAGACCCCCGTTTTACCCATTTATTCTCGAATGACTGGTAGACGTGCATAACCTTGAGACTTATTTCTTTCTAGTTAAGCCAACTGCCAAGAAAAGAGTCTATAAAGCTGTCAAGTAAGGAGCAGTAGGTCACGAAAACGATTGGTCCTCTTTCTGGATAGAGAGAGAAATTTATCTCCTGATACGCTATAGAAGGCAGTTAATGAGAAATGAACTGACGGCAGCTGAGCAAGTCTTTCCGGTTTCCGGCAAAAGAGATGACGGCAAATAACTGAGTTGAAGGACTTTCATCACGAGTGCTCTGCGGGAAAACCGTAGTTTCACGCCGATGACGTAACGCTATCGTTGACTGTAATATAATTAGAAACTGTTTACAGACCCAACGGTGGGTCTGTAAAAATTAAGAAACGTTACATTCGAGGTTCGTTATATTCAATGCAATCCAATACGGTGGCGCTTCACACTGGACCGTACATTGCGATACTGTATAACCGAGGATGCGTTATAGCGGAGTCCGTTATAACGAAGTTCTACTGTAGGCCTATTTATTACTCTCCGTATATCAACTCCGAACATTCTGTCTGAATGAAGACTTTAGCGTAGCTCGGGTTTTCCAATGGAAACAAACTATAGTCGACGTTTGGCTGTCTGAAAGCACGGTTAAGAAATACCGACAGGTAGAGCACTTTAATTGATAGGGTTTTTCCAAACTAAAAAAGTCACTGGTGCTTTTTATCAATCAATGACGGATCCTGCTTGGGCTAAAAGAAGCAAATTTCTTCAATCGATTCAACCAAGCCACACATTTTAACTTTTACTAATAAATAATTACACACAGTGTTTATTCTAGCCACCTTGACATTTGGAAGATTTTGAAATGTTGGGGGGGGCAAGGTCTGAGTCGTCACACTTTTGGAGGAGGGGAAATTGCCATCCTCCCATGCAACATATATAAAAAAATTGGGGGGAGGAATTTAAAACTTTGGAGGGGGAATTCCCCCAGAGAAAGCCTAGAATAAACACTGATTACACATTTTATTACTAAGATTAATTAATGGAAGTTTACGCCTGTTCCGGCGAGTCGGCGACTGTGCAGCGTACAGTGTACAATGGAGGTAGGCATACAGCGAAGCCGCTGTTTGAAGCAAATTCTATAGGAGGCGCTTCTGTGATGAAATTTGAGATTAATATAACGGGCGCAACTGGGGTAAACAGGATGATAACTTCGATCCTGGGAAAAAATGCACGTCTCGGGTATGGAAGGACGGCTTCTAAAGTCAACTTCTGGTGGTGGTCAAATGAAGAATGTCAACATTGTCATCGTGAGGGAATTGGGCGTAGTGAGATGACCAAGTTGTTCAACAACTTTTGTCACTTAATCTACGACATAGCGTCATTTTAAAGTGGCTTGGGAGGCATTACTGTATGTGTGAAAGCCACTATGGGCGCTAACGGGGCTTGAACCAGCTCCGTCAGGCTATAGCTCCAGCGACTAATCCACTAGCTGCCATCTTCCGCCCCCGCGCGACCAATTACGACCATACAGACAGGCAGACAGGCACACAGACAGACAGACACACATAGATCAAGACCAATTTGGTATATAATTGAGAGGAATACAGTCAATATTGTGAATTTGTGAGAATATCAACTTTTACGGTTTCTATAATAATGCACACAGGAAACAGAGATGCAGGAAATACATGAAATGGTATAGTTACGATGCGCCAGCAAACCAAACGCCATCGTTGACTCCAAGTCGCGTTAGATCGATTAGCATTTTTCGACCGTATGTGCGCTGTTTTGCTGTTTGTTTGTATTGGACTTCCAGAAAGTCGAATAGCTCGCGGTGAAGACGCCTCGATTAGTCAACAATCTTTGCTTTGCAATCAATCAACGAGTGGGTGAGCACATACGTATGCATAATAATTGCATATATAACAAACATATATATGTATATATATATATACATATATATATAAACATATATATACACGTATGCATATATAACAAACATATATATATACATATATATATACGTATGCATATATAACAAACATATATATATATATATAAGCATATATATACGTATGCATATATAACAAACACGACATTTCACCAATCAAGTGACAAGACCGACAAGAGGCAACGACATATTGGACCTGGTTCTAACGACACAGGGGAATATAGTTTCTAAGTTGGAGGTTGTCTTAATATTAATTTCAGGAAAACAGCCCAACTGAGCAGTTTCTAGACATACTAAACTTTTCATATTATGAGATTATAACCTTGCAAAAAAGATGATTATTATGGAATTGGATTGGAGAGCAGAAAAAGGCGCAGTGAAAAGCTGAAACCTGTTTACGAAATGTATGTCCAAAGTCACAGAATTTACCAAACACAAGCAGAAGAAAATCAACAATAAACTTCAACGGAGGGCAAAAACATGAAAAAGCTAAGGAAACTCAGAACGGTCGACAAGCATTGACAATGACCAAAACCAACACGAACTGAGGAAATTAGAGGAACAGCATATCAGAAACGCGTCAGCATCTACTAGTGTACTAACAGGGTGGCCATTGCACATTTTGAAGATAAATTAACAAACAGTATAAAGCAAGACAGGAAAAATATGAGGCAAGGCATAAAAAAATTAGGCAGGCGATTATATGTATTGTTAATCAATGATTCTAACATTCTACGCTCGTCCTGTTTTCAACACACACACACACACACACACACACACACACACACACACACACACACACACACACACACACACATATATATATATATATATATAAGACCAAATTATTCACAGTAAAGCGGATTTAAAATGCAGCAAACAGCAACATCGATGTAATGCGAATGATTTGATACAATGCGTCCTGGGAGCAGTCCGAGATAACCTCTGACTATACAATAGTTGACTGAGTAAGCGTTGTGCCTACGCAGAGGTCTCAATTTCCCCTGCAATTAGTTGCAAACCTCCTACGAATGTTCACAGCTGAGTAGTCTGTGTTTTCTCGTGTAATCTATACTGCAGAGTTTCACAAACTGTGGGTCGCGACCCAAAAGTGGATCGCTGGGCTCCGCCTATAGTGGATCGTGGAGTCGCGCGAAATTAAATTCAAATGTGTCATTTTCTAACCAGTACCACAAGCCTTGAAAGTTGCAAGTATGCTTAGGTTTTAAGAAATGTATACCTGCAATCCTCCATACACGGCTTTGCATTAAAACGATTAAGCTTAGTGTTTTATCCAATTTTAGTTGACAATAATTTTACAGGGTCGCGGGATGCTACAAAGCTGCTGAAGTGGTAGCAGTTTCCAACACCCTAGGAAAGCCAGGCCCATAGTACTTGTAAAAATTAATCTTATTTTACAATAACGCAAAGAAAGCGTATTCCGACCATTTTGCTCTGAAACTCCACTACAGAGGAATCCGTTTTCTGCTAGAGCACTTAAACCTAGCGGTTAAGCGATTTTGTCCTACTCATATGATTTTTAGAACGCGTAACAAGGGTATGTTACTGGCGAAAGTTTTGAAATTATAATTTTCAAGAAATGTCATTATCTATCTATCTCCTTTTGTCTTATTTGGAAAAATATATAATGTAACCTAATATAGCCTAGTTGCCATATTTTAATTCGAATCAATTCAGAGATTTTGTTTTGCTTTTTATTCAAACTCAGAATATTCTTTTCAACTAACGTTCACCAGATGGCGCTATGCATTTTTTGGATATTATTTGCTATTATTAGGGCCGCGGCACGTTGCAAAATCCGCTGAAGTGGACCGAGGTTCCAAAATGATATTTGCCATTACATGTAAATTATATATGAATGAGTCAATAGCAACATTCAGTTTAATTCAAATATTAAATATTAGGTAACAATTTTAACAAATATGATGAGGAGAAATGGGTTGCCACAAGGGATATAGATTCCTCAAGATAGGCAACCTAGCATGCAATGAATACAAATAATTATGGTATGCAGACGACTAGCTATATTTAGAACAGCGGGTCTCAAATTATTTAGGATTTCTTGAGTGGTGGTCCCTTAGAAATTTGTTGATGACTCGCGGACCTTATAAATTTTGAATTTTAAATTAACTGCAATTAACACAAATGCTACTCATTTTGTCAATCAATTATTTAATCAAAAATTGCAAATCTTATTCGTGAAATTTAAATTCAAATGGAATCAGCACTTTAGAGCCATCAGTGTGTTTTGTGTTCTGAGGTGTTGGTAAGATATCTTGAGAAAGTAATCCCTTTACGGTCCCCCAGAAACCGCTTAGTGGTCCCCTAGGGGCCCGCGGACCCCAGTTTGAGAATCATTGATTTAGAAGAATATTGTAGAAATAGTTTAAGTTTCACAGAATTACATGAAAAAGACAAGAAGTAGCAAGTCAAATTAAGATACTTCCATTCAATTGAGACTATATCATATTTCGCGAATTCCCCATTTGCGCTTTGTCACCAGATGTAAGAACGAGTGTGCCAGCGACAGATGCTTCAGAAACCAACAAGAACACTCAGAATGACGGAAGAAAATCACGTCGAATGAGTGCCATGATGATCCAGCTTCGCAATCTTTGAAGCGTTGAGGCAGACAGACAGTTACTAATCCGAAAGCACGATTTATTAACTTAAACAAACCATGCAGCGCTTGAAATTAGCCGGATTTTAACTACTGCAGAAAATATGCCCACGCTTTCGAAGAATTACGAACGAGCAGACGTCAGCTGTCATATTAGTTCAAATGCAATTGAGAACCACCACCAGCATCCTTGCTCAGCTACAGCGCTTGTTTTTAGGGACGGGTAAACGGAAAATAAACAGACGAGCACACAACAGTTTTTGATTGAAGCCAATTAGAGTAATTGGAAACATGTCAGATATATTTATCATTTGGTAATTTAGCACATGTTAAATTTCAGTGATTTTACATGCGAAAGCGAGCGTGATTAAACGAGACAGACAGGCAGACAGACAGGCAGACAGACAAAGGAGGGAGAGAGAAATTACTATTGTAACACTTTAACTCATTTTAATTCGTTAATTATATTGCGCCGGGTAAACGGAGAATAAACAGACGAGCATGCAATAGTTTTTGATTGAAGCCAATTAGAGTAATTGGAAACATGTCAGATATATTTATCATTTGGTAATTTAGCACATGTTAAATTTCAGTGAAAATGGAAAGTGCAGTAAAAGTTGATAAAGACCTATCAGAATGGTTTAAAACAGAAGTCGGGAATAGACAGGGATGCGTGCTATCTCCATCTCTCTTCATAATAATTCTAGAAGTAATCTTTAAAATAGTAACTGAGAATCTAAACATTGGAGTGAATTGTAGTGGAGAAAATATATCAAACCTTAAATTTTCAGACAATGTAAGCTTACTAGCGGAGAGTGCTAGAGGTTTAGAAAGGCTTACAGACCAAGTAAATCAAACAAACAGAAGATTTGGACTCCGGATTAATCCAGCAAAAACTAAAGTCATGGCAGTCAACAAAAAAGAGAGAAAATGATACACATATCAGTAGAAGGAAATAACATCGAACAAGTAAAGAATTTTACATATGTGGGAAGAGAAATATCAAGCGATGGAAGACACGAACAAGATATTAAAAAGAGAGCAGCAAAAGGACTACAGACAATGGGAAGACTTAGACATATTTGGAATGCTAAAGAAATAAAGATCAACACAAAAATTCAAATATATAACACTATCATTGTTCCACAAATGCTTTATGGATCAGAAACGTGGATATTAAAAAGAGCAGATGAAAACAGACTATTGGTGGCAGAAATGAGTTGTTTGAGAAAGATATTGGGAGTAAGTAAATTACAAAGAATAAGAAATGAAGACATCAGGAAAAGACTGGGAATGAAAGAGACAATAATAGATAAAATCAGAAGAAGAAGAAGACTTAGATGGTATGGACATGTAAATAGAATGAAAAGCAACAGACTCCCATATAAAGCACTCTACACATACAAAGAAGGAAAAAGAGGAAGAGGAAGACCCAGGAAAAAGTGGATGGATAACATCAAAGAAGACTTCGAAAGATATCAAATGACAATAATAGATGGAATGAGATTAACAACGGAAAAAGATAAATGGAAAAGTTTTGTGTCTAGCTATTGCCGCTAATGAGCTGGCAGAAAGCAACTATGATGATGATGAAATTTCAGTGATTTTACATGCGAAAGCGAACGTGATTAAACGAGACAGACAGGCAGACAGACAGACAGTCAGACAGACAGAGGAGGGAGAGAGAAATTACTGTTGTAACACTTTAACTCATTTTAATTCGTTAATTATATTGCGCCCTAGACCGGTGCCATCGCAAAAAATAGCCTTAACCAAACCATTATTTGAAGGTTGAAGGCCCGAACTGATTGCCGTATATCGAGGACAATATATCATCAAGGGCAGATGTTCCTGTAAAATACACAGAAAATATTAGTCAGTTCTGACCTGCTGCCAGCCTCCCAAATAACGACTTGGTTCGGGTACTGTTGCCAACCATCATCAACATCATCATCATCAACATCATCATCATCATCAACATCATCAGCAGCAGCATCAATCTTACCTGCAGTATTCCGAGCACGTCTGGGTGAATTTTTACTTTATCCATTAGGACTTTGTCATTCTTGCTCTTAATGGCCATTTGTTTCGGATTTCACTTTCTGTTAATGTTGCGTATTAACCTGTATGCCTCTCTTGCTTTGTATTCACTATGGTATTTTTCAATGTTTTCACAGTTCTCTTCCAACCACTTTGCCTTGCCTCTTCTTGTGTCATTTTAAACTTCATTGTATTTTAACCTGTACTCTTTTGCTGCTTGGTCTGACAGGTTTTGTCTAATCTTTAAGAACCTTTTCTCTTGCACCAGTTGGAGAGTTTTGTCTGATATCCACTTCTTGTTGGGGTTCTCTTTTCCCCGGGGCTGTCTCTTCAAAACCTTTGTTAATGGTTGCAGCAATTCCTTCAACCCGATAGGACAAAATGTCCGCGGACAAAATGTCACGGACAAAATGTAACCCTAACTCTAAACGTAACCTAAATCGTGACATTTTGTCCGTGACATTTTGTCCCCGTGACATTTTGTCCGGCCACGCGCTTGTCTATATCTTGCTCATTGGCCATGTTCCGCGATGCATTCATTATGTTATCTTCTTGGAATTTCCCTGTATGTTTTTCCGACATCTGCTTCCGATAACTTTGCTTTTTATTTTGTTAAACTCTGTCTTTATTGTTCATTTAAGTTTTATTTTGACAATTTCCATCACTAAGCTGTGGTCAGAATCGATGTACTGTATGCACGTTTAAATGATCTGTACTGCTGTATTGACGTGGTCCATCGTTTCCAAATTAGTATCATGTCTATCGTGTTTTCCTTCCATCGTTACATCTCCAAGTCTTTTTTCTGCAGACCTTCTGTTGGAATCTTGTGTTACAGATGATCAGCTCATGTTCCGAAGCAAATTCCAGCCATTTATCCCCTCTTTCGTTTCTGTCTCCATGTCCATACTTTCCCATCTCTCTCTCTCTCTCTCTCTCTCTCTCTCTCTCTCTCTCTCTCTCTCTCTCTCCTCTCTCTCTCTCAACCAGACCTATCAGTGCCCGTTGACGCTGACATCGATAGGCCTATTAATTGCATGAATAAGAGTCGTTCACAGGTTATACACTACCTGAATATAAAGCAACGAACTTAAGCCTGGGCTGTTTATCAAATCAAATCAAATCAAATCAAATGGTCTTTTTATTTTCACACAATAACAGATAGTCGTTCCTAATATATTTAATGCAAAAATTTAACTTTTAACTAACTTATACTAAGTTACCAAAGAATAAAATGAAAAGAAGCGACATATGCATAAATTCTTAGTGACACTGTATGTGAAAATAAGGATTACCTAAGGAATCGTAGATCCCGAAAGGTGGTAATCCTATAAAGAATGAGTATAATAATTATACTAAATACTAGCAAGTGAGGACAAGATTTTAACAGAATGGTGGAGTTTAGGAACAACGACCTTCCATCCACACTAACAGTTGAGGTTAATGCAATCATCCCTAAACACCCCCACGCACAGAACTAAACTTTCCTCCGACATAAGACCGAATTCTTTCAAAATCTGCTTCACCAAAGAGAGGGTCTAACCTGTTCCGGCCTTCGGCAGAATAGATATTCTGGACTCAAAAGACGGAGGATGTGGGGGGTTATAGCCGAATTTACAAAATAATTATCATTTGGATAGGCCCCTGTGGCTTTCGGGGTCCCTCGCATTTGCGGACTTTGCGGGTGTGATATTTTTATCAGTCGTGGCCCAGTATTTAGCCGATACATAAAACATTAGTCAGCCAGTCAGTCAGTCAGTCAGTCAGTCAGTCAGTCAGTCAGTCAGTCAGTCAGTCAGTCAGTCAGTCAAGAAAAGGCCTTCGGATCTCGGTCAGCGCGCTAGAAGCAACTGCATGCGTTGGTTCAATGCTTTTGATTAATTGAGAGGGTGGGGCGGAGGGGCAATAATGTCCACTTGCATAACCAAATACTTTGTCAGAGGCACATCGACAGACATTTAACCTGAGCTATCGTCGCTTCGCAGTGTGTTGATAAGTACCGTATACGGCGAAAACGTTTTTCGATGCGACGTAGGAGGCAAATTCTCTTCATTTGCTAACAATCGTAAACAAATGCCCATACTCGATATACTTAGGTGCCTGAAGTAATGAAACTGATGTTTTAAACGATGTTTAAAACGATGGATATAGTGGTGTTGTTCGATGGCCATATCCATAGCTAAAGATCTAAATTAATCAATTTGCTGTTTTTTGTTTATCGAACGATAATTAATTAACTTTGAAGTCATAATATTCCACAAGTGTCTTCCTTGAGCGAGTGATTCTTCACAAGTAGCGCTACACAAATATTCTGTTACGTTATATTACATGCTACACTAGAAGATGAGCAGATGCAAAAAGATGCCGTAAAAACAATTTGAAATAGTGGATACTTAAAAGTACGTTATTCCTCGCTCTGTCTCTCTTTCTCTTTCTCTGTTTCTGCCCCTCTCTTTCTCCGCTCTCTGCTTCTCTTTCTCTGTTTCTGTCTGTTTCTTTCTCCATCTCTCTCTCTCTGTGTCTCTCTCTCTGTCCCTCTTTATCTGTCTTTATCTGTCTTTTTTCTCTCTCCTCTCCTTCCTCTCCTTCTCATTCTTCATTCTCTCTCCCTCTCTCTCTCGTTCTCTCTCTTTGTCTATCGTTCTCTCTTTCGGCCTCTCTTTCTCTGTTTCTGTCTCTCTCTCTCCCTCTCGCTGTCTTTCTCTCTCTCTCTCTCGTTCTCTCTCTTCACTTATTTTTCCGCTCTCTCTCTCACTCTCTCTCACTCTTCACTTCTCTCTCTCACACGCACACACACACACTCTCGCGCTCTTTCGATGTCTCTCGTCTGATCTCGTCCGAATATATATATATATATATATGCGTGAGACGGAAGCTTTCCTAATAAATAAGCGACCACATCTCGTGGCTTAGTCGAGACGTTGGAGACGAAACGAGAAAGAAAAGCCTGACTCATTTTCTCATAAGACGACAGAGAGCTTTTTGCTACGCTCGACGTCAGATGTCTCGAGATTGGAGCATAACTGGGCTCTTATGGGCTAAATTCTGCTTCTCTGTCGACTCGTACGAGACTTTTTTCGGCGGCGGCGGCGGCGAGGCAAATGCGCTAAAAAATGATTTTCATTTCGCATTTTATTGCTTCACTCGAAGACGTTATCGCGAGTTTCGACGCTGCAAACAAAACCGATGGAAAGATATAACACAGGACTTTGTCCGATCGTTGTACGCCGTCGCCGAATACTTGTGTTTTAGACGCGAGTCCAACTGCCGGCGAAGCTAGAAGGGCCGAGAAGGGACTCGAGTGGAGTTTGGACTTCTTACTGGACCTTGAAGACTGCCCTGTCTCGAAACTCAGCGACAACTGTATTTCTAAAAAAAACTTGAATGAAAATTGCGACAAGACAAAAGGAATCCAGCCAATTTTTCTACCTTATTTTCAGTTTCCTCAACAGTTATATAAGGAACCATCCATAAATGACGTCACGCACTTAGGGGTTCAACATTTGTTACGATGTGTGACGACGGGGGGTTCCCGAAATGTGACGTCACATAATACTAAATATTTTTATTAACACCGCAATGCTATGTTGCCGCAAAATTTAACGTATTTTACACTTATAAGTCATTTCAAAAAAGAATTTGAAAAAGTTTCTGAATATTGTTTCAACTATAACAATTATAATGAATATTTTCAAACTAAACATCAATTTTGACATTGGAAAGACGACAAGTGGGGATTACCGCGTTGTGACGTCATATTTGAGGCGGTCTGACTTTTGTGACGACGTGTGACGAAGGGAGGGTAAGAAACTGCCGAAATCGCGTGACGTCATTTATGGATGGCCCATAATCTGCTTTGCTTTTTTCTCAGTATTCGTTAAGTCAAGAGTTTAAAATTTCTACCAAACAGTTTGATCCGTTGGCTGTGGGCCTTAGATCACATTCCATGCATATCCAGTACGTTCTGTTGACAATTTACTGTTTCGTTTAGGACACGTCGAAACGAATACCCAATCTACGCCAGTCAGTGGCGTAACCAGGATTCCGAAATAGGGGGTACATCGACACATTCTATGACTAAAAAAGGAGGCATTGACGAGCAAAATAAAACGTCGTCCTGTGAAACGCTTTCAACTTTCTTGCATTCTTCTGAATCTCTCAACATTATCTAATTATTTTTATATTAATTATTTTTAATTATTTATTAATTATTAATTATACTGTAAATACTACCTACTTCCCCAAAAATACTCGACAGTTTTTCGCGAATCCCACGATCGGTCCCAGTCCGAATAGGGGCGCGGGTTCCCAGCCCCCCATCCCCCGGCCCACTAGTAGCCACGCAAAGGAAGCGAGTAATTTCTAGAGCTACACAATCAGCTCTAGACAAAGAAGAATTTTGACTTCATTTGCTAAATTTCCATATCAAATGCGACGACGATGGAGACGATGGATGAGTACCAAAATCAAATAGGCGAATGCAAGTTACAGCACATATTCGACCTCAGCACACGTAATCACCCCCACCACCCCCAACCTCACCCAACCTCCACCCCGAAAGTGGATGCGGTAGAATTAGGAAAGAAAAATCCAACGTCGCGTTGAACAACAAAAGCACAAAGAAACTGATATTCTTTGAGAGAACGAACAGACAGAGGACCCCACCCCTATCTTCGTCTTCATCGAAAGCAGATCAAAGCCAAGCGCTGCAAATCACGACGAACACACGCACACGCACGCCGCCAACAGCGCCTTTCCCAATTCCATCCAATCGCCACAAATGTCGCGCCTCTATCCTCTCTTAGCAGCAATCGGATTTATTCTACTCATGAGAAGCAATTATTGAATACCTCTCTAATATATATATATATATATATATATATATATATATATATATATATATATATATATAGAGTGGCAAAAAAAACCAGACTAGTCACATTTAGGTTTGTATTTAATATAGTCCGGTTTTTTCTGCGCCACCCTGTAGAACTGCATGAACTTCCAATTAATTTTTGCGTCTGTATAGCACTAGTTATACACTAATATAATTAAGCACTGCTTATAACTGGTGCGTGACTAGTACCATACCAAACGCTGTCAAGCAGCATTCATCGAAGCCACGGGCGTAGTCAATGAGTTTGTCTGTATTAATGCGTTCAGTAATTACGTGCCCTCCGTAGTATTGCAGCGGCAAGAGATTAATATCCGCTTATGAATGCATCATCTTTGGACCTTGGTGACAGCAACCCATTGATTGATCATCCACGGATGGCTCCTCAGTTGGGGGGCGGGGGTGTGTGTGATTGGTGGAGCCGTATTAGTGTTAGAGACGGAACCATCCTCGGTAGACAATCAACAGGACACGCGACAAGCCACGGCTCTAATCGTGATCATTAATCGTCGATGTCCCTTAAACTCATCTGACACATCACAACAAATTATACCCAATCTAAATATTAAGATCTTTTCTGTATGTCTCTCTGTTACCTTCAAGCGTTCTGATTGGTTGACTGTTGGTAGACGGTTTAGACCGTTTAGTCCTTACGTCGCGATGCGTTGGTGGACGATGTTCGAAACGACGTTGCTATTGGTAACAATTGTTCGTAGAAGTAGTTTAACAGTCATTCAGAGGGTGGGCGTGCGACGACGTTGCATTGGTAACAATTGTTCGCAGCCTGAGGTCGCATTTTAACGTTTTTAACGTACACAAAAATACGTGTACAGCGTCAAATCCACAGTTGCGTGATTTTAACGTACAAACGCAGAGCTTGGCTAGTGGCGATCATAAATTTGTTCAGCATTTCAATGATTGTCTTAGGTATAGTATTGGATTAGTATTATCCTGCACTGCGAGCGAAGCGAGCTAACATCTTTCTAGTTAAATAATAAAATTCTATTCTGAAATTAACCACAATTCATTCAGAGTCGTCGCAATTGATATGGAAATCTAGCAAATGAAGTCAAAATAAATTATTCTTTGTCTATAGTGCTGATTGTGTAGTTCTATAGATTCATTTGACTTCCAAACTTTCGAATGACTAATCAGAATTTATAGCAGGTGTTTTCAATTTCTCATAATTCAACAGGGACAGAACATGAAATACGATGTCTTAACAATTAACATATATTCTCTTATTATTGCGTTCATATTTCAAGCTATCATTGTCAGTTACAGTGGCGTCGCTAGGAATTTTGGGTTGGAGCAAAAGAGGGATAGCGTGTCAGATTCCTTACCCCACCCCACACACACCCTTCACAAAAACTTTCTCACCGGATTTGCGCGAATCTGATAGGTGGTCTGGGGCAGGTTGGGGCATTTGCCCCATTTGCCCCCCCCCTCCGTGGCGACGCTAATCGTCAGTCACGTACTAATAAATGCTTTAAAGAGGACCTTTATTCTATCAAGTTTGTTGGTATGATACAGGAAAGAAAAAAACAACAGCACCAGATATTGCTTGGATCTAAACTTCTATAGCGCCACTTCACAACGCATAGAAGTCTCAGTCGGTCGATACTAAATCATAATCTCTCTCTCACACACACACACGCACAAGATCCAGGTGAGATCCAGGATATGAGGCCAAACAGGTGGATACGACCAGGGTGTGATTTGGAATCTGGAGCATTGGGGGGAGGAACATGGCGAGCGTGGAGGGGTGTAGTCGTCGGGGATGTAGCTGTGGGGGTTATAGGCTGTGGAGGTTATATCTGTGGGGATATAGTTGGTCAGTGGGGAGGAAAATTTCTCCTTCCCCCTACGAATCTCACTCTGGATAAGACAGGTGAAAATCTTCATAAGCAAAGGCCACTTTCATTGACGTACAGTAATTCTTAATTTCTTTCACTCCAAAGTGCCAACAGTCAACAGCTGATCACTGCATTCTACTACGTTACGTTATAGAGAGTCTATCTGTCCGAATCAGCGTATGCGTTTGACTTTTACCGATGGAAATCGATCGTTAGACGTCGTCCTCAAGAAGACGTGTCTTCGTGAGACGACGTGAAGCGCAAGAGAATGCTTGCTGTCACCGCTCCCACTGTGCTCAGCGCTTCCTCCCTAAACGCGTCTGCTTATCGTTCACCGCTTGTTTTTGACGGATTATTTTTGTCGGGTCATCGTTTTTCGCTAAAAATGCGAAAACGATTATCTTCCATCTGACAACTATCGACAGGTCTACTGTACTTGCAGGGGCGGCGCTAGGGTGGTGGGTCCGCGGGTCCGGACCCACCCAGCTTCGGGCAGGAGCACCCAAGCAAATCGTGCAAATCCCCATAGAAATTTTGATTGGGGGAGGGGTAGTCTACTAGTCTGAGCCGGGTCCTGGTTGTGTAGATTGCATTAGACCCATCCAGCCAACAAAACCCAGCGCCGCCCCTGTGTACTTAGACTGAGGTCCGTCGAGAGGGGCAAATGCCCTGGGGCCGGCGATTCGTAGCCAATATAGGGGCGCTAACGGGGCTTGAACCCGCTACATCAGTCTGCCGCTCCAGCGCGTAACCCACTCTACCATCTTCCGTCCCTGATACAATATTATAATATTTATGACTGAATGGCATTGCAAAAACGAATATGATAGCTTTAGGGGCTTCTGGGATTTAGAAAGGTTTGATAAGAGTCGAAAAGTCCTGACAAAAGAAAAAATCGTCAGTCAATTGATTTTGATGAAAATTATTCATAAAATAATGGAAATGTTATAAATTATAAACGCTTAGTAAAACGTCTCTCATGAAAAATAAAGATTGTTTAGGGACTAGTGACTGCTCTCCCCAGGGACCTGTATTTTCTGTCGATTATCTGCCGCACACTGTACCTGTTCACCTGGACTGCACTCGACGACCTCTGTTTTGAACAACTCAAGATCCAAATCTGGAGTGTTAGACGTACGGTCAGCGTCATAATTTCAGTGTCATAATAATAATCTCCGTCCAAAATCATCGACAATCTTCTCTATTTTAATATCAATCGATTCTACATTCATGCGACATATAATTCATAACATTACAACGGCTTCGTGTTGTCGTCGTCGTTGTCGTCGTCGTCGTCGTTGTTGTTGTTGTTGCTGCTGATGTCGTCATCGTTGACACTGCACTTGGTGTTAATAGACAATTTTCCGTAAGATCAACACAGATCCGGAATTAGTTCTAAGCGGAAGCTATTAGCGATTGATACTCATAACGGTACGCATCAAAACACACACATATACACATATACACACACACACACACAGATGCACAGAGGAAGGTTTCAATGCAACTTATGCAAGGACAGAGAAACGCCAACAAGAATAGAAAACTAATTAAACAGAGGTCACATCTTCAGAAAGACAATGGGATCACAACCCTAAACTGTCTAATTCCGGCGAGAGGTTCGACTCAAACAGCGGGTTGGCTATCCACTCGCCCCAAACCCCCCTTCTACAAATCGGACATTGCTGATATGAAAGTAAGTCAAAGCCACAATCGGTAGAAACTCGATAACAAGCATGAGAAGAAGAAGAAGAAGGAAGAGGAGGAGGAGGAGGAGGAGGAGGAGGAGAAGGAGGCGGAGGAGGAGGAGGAGACGGCAAAATGAAATCGGAGACTGAAAGCGTCGAATGTTCGACAGTCGTGATGCTTGCACTCGGGACTTTATGACGGACGCAGGTCAAGGGTCGAACACTTGTTGCTGTTTCTGCGGATAATATCCGCTGCTGTTGAGAAAGTACTCGGCTGTTAGCATCGCGGCGTTCGCCGAGGAATGGTTTTATGGCGGCTGTTGGTGTCAACACCTGACGTAAGAAGACATGACATTGACCGAAAACTAGCGTCGAAAGCGCGGCGTTCCACTCAAGCACACGTCGCTATGACGTCATCGGTCATTCCGGAAGTTCCGGTTGTTACTTCGAGTGGTTACTTTTAGGCAAAGAGAAGAGTGACCTATTTCATCATCATCATCATCATCATCATCATCATCATCATCATCATCATCATCATCGTAATTGCTCTGTGCCAACTCATTAGTGGCAATAGCTCGTCAGAAAACAGTTGAGCTATTTGGCTTCGATGAAATAACTCGCAAAGACGTTCAACTGCCAATCGGTCTTTGAAACGAAAACTAAATTGATTCGTGTGATATTAGAGATCATAGTTTTGACCCGATTAATTCTGGATCCGCTTATCTTGAGATCGCGTGCTTGGTCTTTGGGCTGAATGGGATTTGCCGATGTCCAAGTCTTGAGATCTTTCGCAAAATTAACCTGTAAAAATCGCCTCAATTGCATGATCTTCGTAAAGCCAGAAACGGACCACAAGGCTGAATTACAAGAACCCCCACCCCCTCCCCACCTACCACAAAGTGCATTCCATTGCCACTGGAGAGAGCAAATAAGACGAATAGCAGCACGTAACACCACTCATACGCCACTCACTTCAAGGCCGATAAAACAAGTATCAGCAGCGAGATAAAAAAATAGAAGAGAAATGGAAAATAACTATCAAACATCAGAACGAACCTTTTGATCCGTTTCATAAGTTAAGAATGAGAAATTGACGTGACTACAACCCCTATTCTAAAATCCATTATCTTCCTCCAGTCGGGTGCAGTTTTTGACGTCTTATGTCACAATCAGTCAGCCAGATTGCTACAACAACGGCGACCTTTTTAAACCTCTTTCTGGAACCTTGAACGGTGGAGGGAGAGAGGGAATGCCGCTTTCTTTTCTCGGTTATTAAACGTTTTCATCTCGGATCGAAGACGAGTAGCGGACCGGAGGCGAGACCAATGGCGCCTGTGGACGACGTTAAAGAGGCTCCTTAGCGAGCTCCTAGAAGGAGGTATTTCGGCGGCGGTGGTTACACCCGCCCGAAGGCCCCTGTCGGTGTCGGTCGGTAATTCGAAGTATTTGGCTGGACTGTCCCCCCGAAGGCAAAATGCAATGAAACTGCCAGCGTTGAAGCAAAGCATAGCGGCGAGCAGTGAGTGGGCTGCCGTTCGTCGGCGCAGAGCAATAACGTGCT